>SSNP01000043.1:2352695-2501241 GCA_006937955.1 Pachypanchax playfairii
TTTTTTTTTTTTTTTTTTTTTTTTTTTTTTTTGTAATGTGTGGTTGCTGAAGGATGAAACATGAACACGTCTTACATCGTACCATCAGTGCAATAAAACAAGAAAAAAAACATCAGTAATCTTTCAGGCAAAATGTCGTCACGGTGACAGCAACTGATGTCAAGTGGAAACGGAATCGAAATCATGACAAGGAATGTGAAAGCAGAGCGTTAACGCACATCAGAAAAGTCGTGAGCGGTTATATCAACACTGATCCCACGAGTGATAATTCAGCAAAGTGGCAAGAAACATTCTTAAAGCTTAAATGCTATTTGTGATGCACATTAAGGGTGTCACAAGCCGTGAAGGATTTTAAGATTAGTCTGCATTAATGTGTTTGAATCCCATGATAAATAATAATAATCTTTGAGAAAAGCTTTACAAATTCTCTACCAACAAAGAAAGTTTTGTTTGTTTTGAGCTATTTGTCAGTCTTCATGTTAAATCTTTATTTTGTTTTGAGTGTATTATATAAAGTCATTTAACTTCATTCTTTAAGTTACACTGCACTTTAATGCTGTCTAACAGCTCTACCTCTTTAACATGTGGTACTTTCCTAGTGCTACTGCTAGCTGTAAGCTAGCTGAGTAGGAGCTTGTGACCGGCCCATTGCAATTTATATGCCACAAATCCAGTCTTTTTTGTTTTTGCTGCTTCACGCCCGGTGGAAACGGTCCCACTGACTTTAACGGCGGCTATCAGCCGTGTGTTACGCTTCACTGACGTTACGCGTCTGGTGGGAAGCAGCAGTTAGTGTTTAACTTTTATTATTGTCACAGGTCTCTCCAAGCTTTTCATCAGTCTGTTTGAAGAGAACAAACAGGTTCTTGGTTAGTCTGGTATCATTGTGAAGCACACTGAACGTGGACCAGATAAATCTAAAACCAGAACTGTCTGAGGAGCTCTGAGAGAAGATGTTAAAGGTAAGGACCCCTCAACCATCTCCAAACACCTTCAGGTTGATCAGATGGACAGCAAAGAGCCAAGGAACCCATATCAAAACAAACAACCTGAACTCCAAGGTCAAGGTACATCACTTTCTGATCTCAACATCTGCCACAATTTAAACTACACGGAAGAAAAAACAGGAGGTTCCACTACTGACAAAAACAAAACAAACTCAAAAAGCAGGACAGAATTTATCCAAACTAATGTTGACAAGCCACAAAGTTTTTCTATCCATCCACTTTCTGCTTCTTCCTGTTCAGGGTCACAGGGAGCTAGTGTCTATCTCCAGCAGTCTTTGGGCGAGAGGCGGGGGACACCCTGGACAGGTCGCCAGTCCATCACTGCCACAAAGTTTTTGAGAAAAAAAATTATTCGGGCAGATGATACAAAACTGGACTTTTATGGACCAAAGAGAGAAAGTAGTTTTATTTTAAAAGCGTAGCAGCAAATCTGAGCAGGTCTGTATATATTAACCTGTTTATAAGTTTGCCTTGAAGTTTATTTGTTTTCTCGTATAAAAACACAACAGCTTAATAAAAGCATTTAAAGGATCAAATCATTAATCAATCTTGTCCCGTGGTTCTCTAAAAGCTACTTACATCACTGCTACAAATCAGAGTTTTCGACACTGGAGCGTAATTTATCTTGTTTTATTGAATAGAAAACTTACCCACAGCCTCAGGCTGTTAGCTGTGACAAAGAGGTTCAACTTCTCAGAGGACACCTCGTCCAGCTGAGGAGAGACTGTCTAATTGCAGCACGCAGTAACACGACCCATGTCTGCCATGAATTTACAAGTGCTTACCTTTGTAAAATAACCTTGCAAGACTGCACAAAACACTCCAAACACATACATATTTATCAAAGGACATTTGTAGGGGTCATCAAACGAGCTGCGCCGACTCTCGTCAAGATTCCCTGCCTGTTTATACCGAGCACGTCCTTGAGCTTTGGAGGAGGTGAATACCTGCACTCGTAGAATATTTAGCAGCCATTGATTTGGCAGTTTCAGCCATTATCAAAGAGATCCCTAATATGGTTAAATGAGCTCAGGTTACCAGCTCTGTTCGCTGAGCTGACAAGAACAGGATTGTTTTCCACGTAATCCTGAATTGTTCAACAGAACGATTAAAAATGTAACGGGTTCTTGCTCACCGACGGGCTCCGAGGAAGTTATGTGTAGAGCTGCCCGTTCACGGAGTTCGCACTTTACAAGCTGTTTGGAAAATCTGCACTGTTCCCACAAATTACACGCCCATCAAATCACTCTCCCACATTCTGCTTTGACAAGTCTTCCGCTCTAAAAAAGCACTTAAAGGTGTTTTTTTCTTTTTAATGCTGCAACACACTCAACCTCTCATAAAAGTTCCCTAATCACTGCCCAAAAACAGAAGAAAGATAAAAAAAACGTACAAGCTCACTCTGTTGTAGCTGCTAAATAAGTGGTGAGTCATCGTCAGTTAACGGTCAGCTCAACGAGGAAGGCTTAACACAAATGGAATGCCATTTCTTGATTATTGCTGGTGTCATGCAAAGCTTAATTTAGTGCTGACCTGCATGTCAAAACATGTCCTCGACTGGAGGGGCCCCCCAATGAAGCAACGAGAGGCTGAGCTGAGATTGAGCTGATTTGATGGGCTGCTATACACCAGCAAGGAAACCAAGTGGCTGAATGAAGATAATCATGTTAGAGTCGCACACGTTTTCAGAAATGATGTGAGCCAAAACCAACTCGCAAAATTACATCAAATTACCGCCAAGTAAAAACAGATCTATGAAGTGCTGGAAAGTATGTTAGGGGGTGAAACAGAGTTTTTACACGCCTCTGATGTTATCTTGTGTCGACTGAAGGAGAAAGAAAGAAGCTTGTTGCTGTCAGGGAGAGACTGCAACCTGGAGGTAAGAATCCGACTGGAAATGGCAGCGCAGCTTTTTATCCATGTTTGAAAAGCAGCGACTGACCTTTACGACTAAAAGCTCAAACGTGTTGTCAGCTGCATCTGGGCTTTTTGGCTCGCCAGTCACTGGGCTTTTTCAGTGATTATGGAAATATTTGTAGATGTCTCTGCCTGGAGAAAGCCCAGGGGAGCATTTACCAGGCGTGCCATCAAACCTTCCCACCATCCAACTCCCTTTTTGGAGCTGGATTCTTCCTAACGTGGCGGCGCGGTCGTTTCTCAGCCTGTAATTTTCTCCCGACCGGCAGCTTTAAGTGAAATAGGAGCATCAACATTTCTTTTCCACAAAACATCATGACCTTCTGCAGCAGCAGCACAACTAAACCGTTTAGATGTTAAATCACATTCAACATAACACACAAAGAAACTGATCTGAAACCTGAAAAGGAAAAAAAAAAGTCACAAAATTTGGTTTGTAGATTGAGAAAAATCGATATTTTAGGTTTCAATATTTTCAGAAATGAGAGTGAAGCACCTTTGAATACTTCAATCATCTATTCATCAGGTCACAACATACAAAAAACAGTCGGTCTCTTGGCCTAAACCCAAAACAGGAAGTCAGCCATTTTGGATAAAAAAATGCCATTATTTGGTGTTTTAACAGCATCTGAATCTCCTTTCATAAGATTAAAGAATCAGCATTAAACTAATGGTAATCATGAACGTTATAGAATCTTATGTAAAATTTGGGTTGATTTCATTATATCGTTCATACAGGCGCTCGTGTTGTAGCTCATTAAAACAAAATTTGTATGAAATCCATACAAAAACATCAAAACTGTGTGCAGGTTTTTATTTCAGTAAATAGTTTATAATCTTCCAGTGAAAGACTGTGAGTATATTTGTGTATTCATTTTACTAAATCAAGGCAAAAACTGTAGTTTCATTACTTCACAATCCAAGGTGGGAAGACAGAGATCTAATGAAAGATTTAAATAATATCTCTGAGGTTTAATCTATAAATAAAATTAGATTCTAAATCTGAGCCATGATGCAAACGTTTTTTTAAACCACTGGACTTGAAGACTGATCTGTAAGTGCACCTTCTCCAGAACGCGGGAGGATCTTATCTAACCTTTCCTGCCTCATGAAAAATTCAGTATCCTGGCCACCAATCTCCGCTGTCTCAGGATGTTAAGTCCGATACAGAGACAGGGGTGCTGGGAAGAGAATAGGAAATTGCTTTGGACTCCAGCGCTGTATGATCAGTATCATCAAGGCAAAGGACCTCATTCAGCCCTATATTCTATAGTGCCCTTTACTGCATGCATCACGGCAGTCAGATTTCATCGACTGTGCTGTGTGTGTGTTTGTGTGTGTGAGGCCTTGGGTTTGTGATGGGGCTTTGTGATAGGGGTGGCAGGTTATATAACCAGGGTGGGGAAGGGGGGGGGTTGCAGAGGAGTTGCGCGGCAGACCGTGGCTTGACAGCTCTCTGAAAGCAGAGGGAAGGTCTAACGAGCGTGAGTGACAGATATGTCGAGATAAAGCTTCCTGTCGGTCGACAGCAAGCGTCGCCCACCATCACTTCAAGCCCCCACCGCCATTCACCCTTGAGGGGCCTTGCAGACAGGACACAGGAGATCTTAAATATCACCTCAACATTAAAACAAAACAAAAATCTAGTTTGCACAGACATTTTTGAGACAAATCCCCCCCCCACCTCCCTCCATCAGGCTGACTAGTTCTCCTGTATGAAAGACAAACACAACTATTGGAATGTTTTATGTATAAGGTTGTGATTCCTGCAGCTCCGAGTGACACAAACGCTTCAGGGCAGGTTTAACTTTTGACTTTTCACACAAGGTATATTTGTCACAATCGTTACTTCTTCTCTTTAGACATATTTTGGAAAATGCTAATGTTATGTTTTAATGGAAGTAGAACAGATCTTAAAGGAGAACGCCCGTTTTTTGCAATTGGGGCCTTATTTATTCTGTGAGATGTGTTTTACTCGTCATCAGTGGTACTTTTTTGCGATTCGGATTCGTCTCGGAGATTTTTGATTCACACGGCAAACACCTAAACGCCAATAAATGAGAGTCGGTTGGGCCTGCGTTCGCCGACCCTAAATCGGTTTAAAATCAGTTCAAATCCGTTATTTTTTTAGGAATTTATTTAGTGATTTAGATTTATTTTATTATTTTTTAGGAAGCTAAGCCACTGCACCAATAGAATGGGCGCGCGGAGAGATGACGTCACTCTCCCGTCACTGTAAAAAATATCATTTCTATGAGTGCAGGATTCAAGATGGCACTGGAACGGAATAAACAATAGAGTATCTAAATGGCCAGATTAAAAAAATAACGGATTTGAACTGATTTTAAACCGATTTAGGGTCGGCGAACGCAGGCCCAACTGACTCTCGTTTATTGGCGTTTAGGTGTTTGCCGTGTGAATCAAAAATCTCCGAGACGAATCCGAATCGCAAAAAAGTACCACTGATGACGAGTAAAACACATCTCACAGAATAAATAAGGCCCCAATTGCAAAAAACGGGCGTTCTCCTTTAATTAGTTTGATTGTTACAGAGTCTGAAACGCTGGAACCATTTTGTCTGTACTGTAGATGTGTTTTTTTCGTGAGGTTTACAGAAATTATCCTTGCTAACCAGCATTTTTTGAGTTCAGGGCTCCTACTTTGTATTTACTGCTTGGATACAGATCGCACTTCTGGTTTTTCTACTTACCATTTACATCAAATTTCAATCTTAGGAAATAACTAAGAAATGATTAGCTTAGCTTCACAAAACGTTTTAGCTAACTCACATGTTATCAAGCACAATTTTAAGCCATTACCTGCTCATTTAACTTACTCTGTAGAAATACATGCAGTTATTTCCAGTTTCGGTGTATGGAGTTTATTTATCCAGAAATCCTATAGCTTACATTCAAAATAAATACATATAAATGAGAGGATAAACTCTGTGTTGCAAGATGAGGTGTTTCAGCGTTGATTGTAAGTTCAATCTGTACACAAAGATCAATTTCCAAATTCCAAAATATTAACCAAAACAACCTATCTGACAAATCATGACTTCAAAATCCAATATGACTGTCTTGAGTATTAAACATGTAGCTGGAATAATAAACAGTTGATTTGTACTTGTTTTCTTTTATTCTTACCCTGCTACAAGTCCTGGTGGTCAACTCCTATGAATTTTCCAACTTATACCTGGAAAACAAACTATTTCCAATCATTACAACATAACTGTAAAGAAGTGCAATAAGTTCCACTCCAATAAAAGCAAGGATATGTCCATGGTAGACAAGATGTTCTCCTCTGGCACACCAACAATGCGTACATTAATACGGCGAGATTGTGACTCTTCGCATTCACTTTGGTTGGAGATGGACAATACCATCAGTGCATGTAGAGAGGGATTGCTCCATCTCCATAACTGTACCTCTAAGCCCAGTGGATTCCTTCTTAATGGTTGTAATATCTGAGGAAAGGTGCATTTTTAGCTCCTGTATGTCGGACCTGATAGACGTGAGATTCTCTGCAAACACAGTCATCAGCTCAGCGCTGAGATTTCCTCACAAAGTTTAGAGAGGAGTATAGCCTTCGTGAAACTCTCCATATCGACTAATGGCGTGTCAGACAGCCCAGGCAGCGGAGAGGTTCTACCACAAGGCAGGGATTTAGTGTTAGCAGCAGGCCATTAGTTCAGCTGAGAGGTATTCGTGTTCTTACTAACTTTTTGCGACATCATAAACACCAGAAATAAAAACAATCTTGTCTTGGAACTGTATAAAACTGTTAATACACAAAAAAGTAAAAAAGTGCCAGGAAATACTAGATAATAAGTAGACTATGCAGAAGCTGTACTCAATGCGACCTACTCTATGCTCGCCTAAGCCAGAAGATCCAATAACCTCCACTAAAACTGTCCATCTTGGTATCGCCATAGGGCCAAGTTATTGGTCCCTGCCATTAATGAATATTATGCATTGGCCTTCATTCATTAAAGGCAGGCACAATGAGGGGCACATATCATTGGTGCCTTCCATGATGAGTGAATGAATGAATGAAGGCCAATACATGGTATTAGCTTTCTGATACGTTGAATTCTAAGTTGAGTGTATAGAGCAGCAGTTTAATCTCAGATCTTGCTCTTTTTTTGTGATAAAAACTCTGTATCTGTTTAAAGTCACTGCAAGTCATACACACTTGTCCAGCAGCCACTGACAGCAGAGCTGAAGTTGGTTTGACTATGTACTAATTTGAGTCAACAGTTATTTTTTACTGTGAGGCTGGTTCCAAATTAAACGGACCAGAGCAGAGGCTACTTCATGTACCCTCTGCATAGTTGGTTGGAATTAAAGCCTGAGATATGAGGATCCCACGCAATTCTGACAGCCATCAGCTGTATGTTTGCTTGTACAAGACGTGTGAAGCACACCATCAGCTGCACACTCTCGTGGTAATACCTCGGCCCATTACTTGAGAAATCCCGCAGCTTTTATTTCTACTACTGGGCTCAGCTGGGCAGAGAGGGACAACCTCTGTCAGCGAGCGCCAATTGATGTCCGCCCACTGAGCCAGACAACAGGGAGAAACCACGTCGAGGCTCCCAGCCAGAGGCTTTACAAGCAGGAGTTTCTGGCCCAGGCTGAGACGGTCTCACCAGCTGAATGTCCACCTGGGCGATAAGCGCTTTAGACCCTGCTCACCCCTCAGGGTTCACAGCAGGACGTGGACACAGAGCCAAATCCAGAACGGAGAGAGTAAAACTACAATAAAGAGTGTTACATATTTAAACAGCAGAAATTTCCTGTGGCATTAATGTGAAAATGAAACGGGCAGCTTCTGTTACATGACTGACATTTAGCTTATTTTTCTATGCAATTCTAAAATTTTCAGGAAAAAAATATTTATTGTTTTAAATCTGGACATCTTGATTCCTACCAGTATAAACTAGATGACAGTTAACCCTAATTATCCTTTTCTTACCATTTAAACAATAGATGGTGAATCTGTAAGATGTGACGGTTTCATGGCTGCATTCATGGTGTAATTGGGGAAAAAACTGTTAATATGGAAAACTGTGTACCATTAAGTGTGTATGAGTGTCAGTTGCCATGGTTACTCATGCCGATATGTGCTGTAAATTGTGATTTAGATTAGAGCGTGTGCTTTTATGTGTGACGACTGTAATAGAGAGATGTTTGATTCTCAGGTTTGTTCAGAAGTGGAGAATAAAACTGTATCTAGAGTTTTGTTTAATGTGTGAAACTAAAACTGGTTTTTGGTCGTTGTTGGTCGGCGTTGTAAAAAGAGGCTCTGATTGAAGATGTAATCAGTACCAGCTGAGGTACTTTAATGTGCAGCTCAGATAAATTATCTCAAAGAAATCAAGGTAATGTCTTTCATTTACTTAATAAGCTGATATTAATTATCTGTCCAACAGATTAAGGGCCCTAAAATTATTGAGAGCCTTGAGATAAATGGTTTTCTGATCGAGACATAATGAAAATCCTTTCAGGTCCGCCAACCAACCTCTCATCAATTTACATATTTTAATTTCTGCGACTACTTTTTTCGCTTAATGGACATTATAGTCCAGCTCTTTAGTCCCGACTAAAACCACTTTGTTTTCTTTTCTTCAGAGACTTTGATGGTATCACAAACTCCGCCCCCTCCCTACTGCTTTCCACCGCCACCCACTGTGAAAAAGTAATGAAATGATGAATTTGTGAAACAACCGCAGGGTGACTATGATGAATATTGTGGTATCTCGCAGACTAATAGCTCTGTCAACAAGAAGAACTCCACAGACGAGAGCAAATGGACAAAACAATCATGGTATTTGTGGTTTGATGCACAAAGCACGAGCATAAATTGAGGCAGCGAACATCTCCCTGATGAGAAAGGTTAATTTGGCAATGATTACCGAGGCCACTAAATTGTTCACCTCATACACATTTCAAAAACACACTTTCCATCAAATGTCTGAATTTAGATGTATTTTTTGCCAGAAGTGTTGGACTCTATGTTCTTGAGGTCTTTCAGGTTAGTAGAAGGTTTGGTGGGTTACCGCTAAAATTTAAAAACCTTTGAATCAGTAGGTGAAGATTTTAGCTCTGATGCTAAAAAAAAAACAAACAAATAAAATTTGGAGGTGTCAATAACCTTTCAAACATCTGCCTATAGCTGTGGTACATCAATGTGAGGAGATCTGCTTCCCTTCCCAGACTGACATAACAAAATAAGATAAAGGTCACATAGGGGCAAAAAAATTGAGTTTGGGTCACTTCAGCCTGCAGTCTGAACATAGCCTTAATTTCTAGAAGACCATGTTGACTTTGATAAATAATCAAAGTTCTGCATTTATCCATTTTCCTCCTTGTTGCAGAGGTAGCAGGTCCACAAGGACAGACCAGAAATCACTCTTCACACGCTTCATCAGGATCCTCCCAACTTTCCAAGACCAGAGAGGATACATAATGGGTTATGGGTCTGGGGGCTGAATCTAAAGAGGGAAGTGAGCAGGAAGAATCCAAATTTGATGTTCAAATCACCTTGTCTGTCACCTTTCAGTGGAAGACCTCTAATCAGAGCTCACTATGAATGTTGAAACTCTTCAGTTGAACTTGGATCTATGCAGGATCACAAAATTCACAACTCACGACCAAGTGGAACAAAGATGGACCACTAATCGACCATGGCAGACCAGAGCAACACCTTCATTAGTGTGGTCGAAATACCAATGTGTCAGTCCAACTCTGGTTTAATCATATATCACACAAAGATACCCCAATTGAACTTTGCTTGAAGGAAACACTCCCTCCAACCTGGAGAAATTATTTCACTTTGGAATGAATCACCATGTTGTATGATTCAGGGAACTGTGTTGTCTGGAGCATCGGCGGCTGGTAGAATGAAAAACATTCAGTGACAAGAACAAGGAGTTTTGCAGTAGTTGGGTTGGCCTCCTCAGAACCTGAACATCACACTTCCTGTATCAACTGAGGCTTGAAGAAAGGCACATAGGTCGCAAATAGTTCATATACGGCTCGTTATCACTGGTATACGCAGGACAGCAAACTAAAAAAAAATGAGTTTGACGTTGTGTGAACTCATCAGGGTCTGACAATGTACCAATCAGCTTCCTGGCTAATGAGCATAATTGATTGGTGCTTCATTCAAATTCTGCACAACTGAACATACAAATTATCCTTCAAAGCTGTAATAGGTGCCATAAAAAATACTTTTTACAAATAGGGTCACGTGCTCCGTGTTGATTGCACCGTTAACGCTAAAATCAAAAGACTCATGAAGCCAAAGCTAAGCCATCTCTATACATTTACTGAAAGAATAAAGCCACTCACCTGTGTACCAATGGATGTAGGATGGATCCTGGGAGAATTTTGGATCCATATTTGATTTAAAAGACATTTACTGTTTCTGTTTTACTACACCATTGAATGAATCTGACAGTAGCCGCTAAAGAAGTTATTCCTCGTGGTCCACTGAGGGCTGCAAACTGGCTAGACCTTCCATCAACAACATGCTTACTATGTCAATATTATGAGCACTTGATCCTTCATTATCCTCTAGAAACACTCACAGTGGAACTTGGTAACAGCGAAAGCACACATTGCTTTAATGGGAAGCTCATTATTCAGCCACAGTGTGTCTGTAAAGGCTTTAAATTACATGTTTGCTTTAAAAAAGTCTAATCTATAATTCCCTGCTAACAGTTTATAGCAAACTGAAAGGTTGCAATGCTACTAAAAATATATTTTGATGTACTTTTACAAACAGTATTCTTGTCTGCCATGATCAATAAATGAATTAAAGAAAACCAAAGAGGATTTGCTTGTCTTGGACTCTCATTCAGAGGAAGATTCATTTCCATTCGATATGCTAAACTGCTTAGAACCCAGGACTTTTCCCATGCACTTGTCTTGTTGCAGCAAATACTCTCAGTCTGCCCTGTGACCCCTTGGTCCATCCATAATCCTTCAGGATCCTGTGGTCAATACTTTAAGATTGATTCACCCCTCCAGTCGAATAAACTATTAAATCCATTAGTGAGACAGCTTAGGCTTACTTTACATTTTGATTACAATCAATTGCTATCCCTTGCTGCATGTCTGATTCTGCGGTTCCGTCCAAATGTTAAAACTCTTGACTCTGTAGACTTTAACAAACGTCTTACAAAGTGAAAATTTAGCCAATGACTCGATTTAGTGAGATCAATACTTTGCGGCAGTGGAGGCATGAAATTAAAACCACTAATGATGAGATGCAAAAGGGGGTACAGAAGGCTTATTTATTTATAAGATGATGAATTTGGATTGTTTGTGAATTGCTGAAACATAAAACATGAGCTTGTCAGAACATCTTTTAGATCATTTAGAGCTACTGCTATTATTTTGAACATTTGTGCAAATGACTCATGTATCCTGATTCTTTCTGGGAAAAGAGGAAAGTGATTTGTTGACATGGTAGTAAATGATATACTATAACACCATGCCACTAGTGCCACACACACCAACTAGTAGGTGATTAATTGCAACAAAACTGTTTGTGGTTTATTTTAATTGCCACAGTCTAACAACATTCCCAGGTGTCAAAGGTCTTTAGAAATGTGTCCAGTTTGCTGCACATGAAGCTGCTGCAGATCACTAAAAACCAAAACCCAATCATACATGTATAAAATGCCTAAAATGATATCCCATTTCATATGGAAATGTTTCAAAATCACCCGTAATTAAAAAGCTGTTATGATTAAAATGTAAATCTACTTATATCCACTTAAGCCTTTCTGACAAAACTTATACTTATTACTGATCCCGCGCTATCAGCAGAACGTTTCACATGGCGACCATTAATTGTTGAGTGTCAAATTACTGGCATTTATATAACAAAAAAATAAATAAAATAAAAACTAGGGCTGGGACTCGATTAAAATTTTTAATCTAATTAATTAGAGGCTTTGTAATTAATTAATCAAAATTAATCGCATTTTAATCGCATATAAATATTTGACCAGAGAACAGTGAGAATTTTTAGAACGGATTTTTAGTATACCATTGAATCATGACTGAATACACATAAGCTTAAGCAACAAATATTGTTTATTTTTGTTCAACCAAGTCCAACAGACCAGTGCATTAAGTGTAGAAAATATCTACACTTGTACTCGGAGTCGGGCTAACGTCCACGCTAGCTGCTATATGTTTAACATTGAGGTGATACTTCAGGCCCGATGTGCTGCGGTGATGTGCAAATTCCTTGCTGCATAGCTTGCACACACACATGCTCTTATCCACGCTTCCATCCAGTCATTTTTTATAACAAAACTTCCCATCCACGGGGCCAATCAAAGCGGTCGCTTCTTCATTCATGTTCACTGTGGTTTGTTGTTGTCCTAAATAATGAACGCTGGTAGGTGCGCCAGTATAATCGGTCCGCTGAAACTCATGAGAGATGTTCTGCAGTGCTTAAATAAGTGCAATTAAAATGCGTTAAAAAATTAACGCGTTATTTTTGTGTAATTAATTAATCTTAATTAACGCGTTAAAGTCCCGGCCCTAATAAAAACAAGTGCTTCATGATTTAGCCAAACATTGTTGTTGCACAGATGAGTCTCTGCGTGTCAGAAACAAGGGATCATGGGAATAATAAACTGCTATTTCCTTTCCCAGCTTCCTGTAGCCGCAGTGCACTGCTAGCGCTAGCTTGAACATAAAAAAAGAACAAGTTGAAAATTGGTTTCAGCTTTTGAAACTTTAGTTTATTATGCCAAAATGTAATGAGATAATAACATGTTTGTTAGAGAATGTAATCGGGTAGATTTCCTGTTTTTGTAGGATATTAGTTTGATTCCATTACCAACAAAGTTCAGTTATCTTGAAGAGGTGGATGTTTCAGTGAACTTTCACCAGCAACATTAATAAAAACACACCAGAATGTACACATGTACTTTGCTGGGCTGTTAGGACCTATGAAACTTTCATGGGGACGTTATTTTCCAAAATAGTTTCCATTTCTATGTATTAAGCCTTGTTTAAAAGAGTTAGGTTTCAATAACATAATTTATACGTCTTCAAGGGATTTAAAAAAAAAAAATCCTTACAACACCCCAAAATTTAGATTTTGTTGGCAGGCTGTCTTGATTATGTTTCCATGTGTATCCCAAAAACGCCAGATGAGCTGTCATCACTGAGCCTCTTCTTTTACATAGTACATAAACAGAAAGATGACGAAAATACTGTCACTACCAACACTTTTGTGAGCACCATTACTTTTTCAGGAATAAAATCAATATCTTTCCTTTTTAAATAGTCTCCTCCTTCTTCTGCTGTTTAAAACTAAAGCCAAAATATCCAATTTAAAGGTGCTGCCATGTTATCTATTAGAAAAAAAGTCTGCACAAGAGATTTGAAACTAAAAGTCCTGCTTTTATAGTATGACGTAAGTAATAATTAAATGTATCAGAAAAACATATATTTGAAAAGATTACCGAGCAGAAAACAACAACTATAGAGAATTACGTAAGGTTTACTTTTATTTATTTTTTTGATCTGAAAAAAATGTCTTATTTGCTTACACAGAAGGGGCTGGGATTCAAAACCTATACTGCAACCAACCACCAGGGGGCATTTGTCTATTCTCAGCTTTAATTTCTGCATTGGGTTCCTACGTCTAATTATTATGCATGTTGACTATGAAGAGTTGTGCAACTCCCAGAGTACTGACAACAAATCAGATAAATCTAGTCTGTTATATTCTAAACAAGAAATATATATTATTAATCACAAATACAATAAACTACTCAAACGCACACAAATAGTTTTGTGTCTTGAGTTTCCTTCATCATTTTTGTAGTATGGAAATTGTTTTTTGTTTGCTTTGAGGTTACTTTTCAGTCTGTAACTGACTGTGTTGAAGTGAATATAAATTCAACTTTGATTTAATGAACCACGTATCTGTCTTATAATGAATACAAATCCTGAGGGGGAATGTATCAAAACATAACATAAAAAACTGGAATTAGACCTTTGTAAAGGTAGCTTTAGGAGAACCATGCTGTAATTCTTCTTGACTGCTGTGCTTTAACACATTTTGATTCCATCATCCCGTCTATTATATTGATTTTATGGGTTTTTATTGTGCTTTTTAATCAACTGCTGTCTCGGCCAGGTCTTCCTTTGTAACAAGGCGATTTTAATCTCAATGACATTACATGTAAATGAAGGTGAAATAACTGCCAGTGAATAAATACAATAAAATATTTAATAATGTTTTCCATCAGAAGCAAGCAGAATTTAAATCACAGCTAATAAAATGGAAGAGCACTGTCTGTAAAACCTTCAGGTTTCCCACAACATAAATTCCCAGTGAATGTAAAAGATCTGCAACAATGCAATTTGTTTTATACATATGTAATCAGTGACATAACACATCAAATGTTGAGCACTTAAAAAAAAATCTATTGGATGTTTGCAGATCATAAAGCTATTTTTCTTTTCTTTCTTGAAAGCTTCTTGGCATGTTTCTGCATCCTAATCTTTGAATTTTTTTTGTCCTAAAATAGCATCATAAGCCTTTTTTCCCCCCAGTCACACACTTTGTGTCAGTCTCCTATATTTTCCAGATGATAAGAATTTTTTGGTAATCCCTTTGGGATTAAAAAGACTTCCCCTAATACCTGGAGATGCAAGTCAACCACACTTAGTAGGTAGCGTGCGTAAGTCTGTGTTGCTGCTGGGTGAGGCGGGAGGGAAACTGAATGTTTGGGATGAAGATACGGAGTGGGAGAGACGGAGGGAGGATGATAGAGAGAAAAGAGCTTTAATGCTGGGCTCCCTTTTAGACATGCTTTTAATTCCTCGGCAGGACTATCAGCAATATTTAACTGGAAATGTCACAGAATGTCAAGACGGAAAATGTCACTGGGGAAGGACTGGAGGGTGACCTCAAACTTCCCCTTTAAGATGAAACAAATATGCCTCTGTGGTATTGTAAAGGCAGTTTCTTTTCTTTTTTTTTTCCTTTTCTAAGGCATGATTTTCCCATTTTACGGAGGCTATTCATTTTCATAGCAACAGAGGGGCGAAAAGGCAGAAGGCAAGCCAGGAAGAGATAAATGAACTCATCAATCGTGGTGAGTGGGAACACAGGACTGGCTGACGTCTACCCTGTCATTTCCACCAGCCGTCCGGTAATTGTCAACTCACAGCGTTGCATGCATTGTCGGCTCTGGCCTCCTGTATGTGATTAAAGTGGTGAATGCTGAAAGGAACAGTTACCATTTCCTCTAAATGAGCTATTGGTAAACATTCATAGGTAAAAGCATACATTAAGGGCTGAATCACAATTTCTATTTTCACCTCGAAGTTGACGCGCTTTCATGAGGAGGATAAGTTGACAAATAATCTAAACTTTTTCTGCACAGTAATATGCTCATTTTACCTTTGCTTTATAGGGAAATGGCAACGCCACATTGCCTTTGTACATATCTGACAGTCTAGCATACGTAGCAAGCGCTACAAAGGTCATCAAAGATATATCAATGCAATAAAATTTACATAGCAGAGACTAAAGCACAATTGTATGCTACTAATGCCATGTTCGCATTTCCACAGTACTGTGGCACACTTGTGGGATGCTACCTTTTACTCTTGCTTGTGTTTCTGACCATATTTTTGGCTCGGCGTATCAGTTCATATTGTCCACAATGACAGCAGTTCTTCTGAAAGAAAAGCATGTTGTTGGTGCAATCCACATCTATCGCTTCTTGTGATTTACTCAATCGAACGCATACCTGTACCCAAGGTGTTACTCTGGAGCAGCATCAAGACAATAGGAGGATTCAAACAATTTTCTCCAGTACTTGACAACATATACATACCTGTGACCGCCAGATACTCTGCAGCCAGTTCAAAGGTAAGAAAAAAATGCCAATGCAGTTAAGTTAAAGAAATGTGACACGCCCTTTTTACCCTCAAGATAAAGTGTTTCCATATTGTGTTTATGGAAGTATAATCTAGAGATGTGAAGCTGAAAGTTCCGCCTACTCACCTGCACATGATCATGCTGTTTACAGTCAACAATCACAGTCAAATGTATTCAGAAATAATATTTAATCATTAAAAACTGTGAATCGGCATAGGTCAAAACCTGGAGTAAAATGATCTGAGGTTATTTACACAGATGGGGCGGGGCTAAAAAGGTATAGTGCAACCAGCCACTAGGGGTGCACATTTTATTTTTTACTACAACTTCCAAAATACATACGTTTCTGTAGTTGTTACATAGTATATGTCACATTGTACAATTCTATTACTTTAGTACTGTGTAACTTTTCCACCTTTTAATCGCTACAATGCTCAACATATGTAATGTTAACGCATCATGAACATCACATACATATATGTCAACTCTCCCGATTTTCGCAGGAGACTCCCAAATGTCAGTGCCCCTCCCGAAAATCTCCCAGAGGAGCAACCTTTCTCCCTAATTTCACCCGATTTCTGACACTTTCCACCTTACGTTGTTTCCAACCGGCTATTTATAGCGATAACACCTGAAGGACCGTTTTACAAGTACATATTACATGCTGCAAACAGTCCCACCCCGCTGCAACGCGACTATCAACCCAATGAACCCACATAGAAAATGTATCTGAAAACCATTGCAAAATCGGAAATAGAGAGCAAGGGGTATATGGATCTACATATAGCAAAACTATGTTAGTCTATACATTTATTTATAAAAAGTTCAGCATTATGGTGCAAGAAGAGAGGGTGGTGTCTCACAGATTTGATGACATATCCAGCCCTCAGTGACAACCCAAGGACGTGGACGTTTCTTCAGCGTAATTGACCCGGGCACAGATTTGACCCAGGAACACACCTCGTATACACCGCTGAGCAATGCAGCGCTGAGAAATCTGTGCTGACATTTGAACCTATGCAACGGTGGACTGTAAACAGCCCTTGGGCTCGATGAGCTGGAATCCTGTGAAGCATTTTGAGGTATCCCTGTGCTGGACACATAATGCAACTGTGATTCAGAATCAATAAAGCTGGAGACAACGTTAAAAAAAATAATAAAAATAAAAAAAAAATAATGGAGCAGTAAGAGAACAAAGGGTACAGTTCAGCAGAAAGGCTCAAGTATTTTTCCATCCTTTTCATTCAAGCAGCACTGAGGTAGTTTTTCTGAGGGCAGCAATGATCCACTTATGCACTATCAAGACATTAGCCTGGAGTTCTAGGTGTCAGATTAGATACGCCTTGCTGCAGTGCATCAGAACATCTCTTTTCCTTTCCCTCCCTGTCTGTACGCTACAGCTCCTCCTGGATATCCACCTCAGAGCTTTTACCATTAAGGAAATTGATATTAACGAGACTGAATCTTTACTTTGACTTTTATGGTTCGCAATAATGGAGCTAATAGGGATCATTACCAACAGAACCAATGAAGATATAAGGTGGCTGTTCAAACACACCCAGTTGAATGGCAACAGCTGACGCATGAAGCTTGAAAGAACTGAGCGGATTTTTAAAAATGAAATGAACTTGAAAAAGAACAAATTTTCACCAGGAAAGTCGAATAAAAGATTCAACGGTATTGATAACATTTCACTGTGTGGTGTGAAGATATCTGAACAAAGTCACAACAAGTCGAAGAAAGCAGATCACTTCAATGTCCAGGGTGCGGCCTAAACAGTATAAATTTTCTATTTTTCTTAGTAGAAGAGGAAGAAAAGTGAAACTTTGTGCAGACTGAGAATGCTGATATTTTACACAACAAGTAATTCTTAAAGAACAACACAGCAGAAGGGACACTGTTTAATTTTTTACCTAATACTTTGACTTGACCCTACTTGTTTATACTAATTTCAGAACTATAACATCACAATGTAATGGTTTTTTTTATGTGCAGCTCTGGCAAAATACTGAGTACAGATACAAATCTTTTGCCGCTTTTCCACCGACAGATCACGGTGCGGCTCGGTTCACTTTAGCCCCCAGCGGACCCTTTTCCATCGCCTTTCTCGGGTCTTAACCGTGTCATTCCGCGCCAACCCGGCCTCTTTTTCAGACCACCTCCTCGGTGGTCCGAAGCGGCCCAAAGCGGGCCCACACGCCCACCTGTCTACTGATTGGTCCAGTAAACTGCTACCAGTGACACGACTACCTACGTAGTGGTAGCCCCTGATTGGCCCCGCTGTGTGTGGTGTTCACGTGATGTGATTCAGAAGCGCTCCCGCAAAAGGCTTTAAAAAAAACTCCCAGCAACCATACAAATATTTTATTTTAAAATACAATTGACTTTGGACAATGGCGACTTCCTCCACAAGAACCAAAAATCTAACCAACCAAAATGAACCACAGACAGAGTGCAAAGTACAAAAACACACGTATAGCCGCCATTGTTGTTGTTGTTTCACGCGCTGTGACTTTTGGGCGCCACTTTTCATAGCCAGATGGGCACGCCCATATTCCCACTTACGTCCGCTTTATGTTTCCATCGCCTCAAGCGAGTTGATCCGCGCTATACTGTACCGCTCTCAAGCGCGCCATGCCGATTTGTCGGTGGAAAGGGGGCATAAAATACCGCGTTCGTTTAACTCCCCACACTTCCTCCAAGATCAGTTGATGTTTATTTGCTCCTTTTTATTCATCTTTTAATGTATTATAGATCAGATCGGGACTCTGTATCGGCAGATACTCAAAATCAAATGACTCAGACTCGGACTCGAGGGCAAAAAATTTTGATCGGGACATCACTACTGAGAACCCAGTGATACAAATTAAGGTTAAAGACTTAGTTTAAAGCATGACTTAAATACAGAATTTTTTTTTTTTTTTTTTTTTTTAGTGGAACCAACAAATCTGTTTATTTAGAAAAAAACTGCAAGAAAAAAACGTTTGATATTGGATTAAAAGCTTTGGGGTTACTTAAGGTCACTAACTCAAAGAAAATCAAGTTTAGGAAGATAAAATACTTTCCACTAGCAGAAAATCTAAGTGGTTTCCTGAGGGTCAGAACCGATATGAGGTGACACTCAAAAGATGTGTATGTGTGGATTTTTTTTTTCTTTTCCTGAGCTATTGGCAGATAATTTTATTAAAGGTGCATTATTTCAAGGTCCCAGTCCTTTAAATGTGATAAAGTGTAATCTGCTGTCTGTGGCAGCTCGCTGAGTGTCCTTTCTAAGGTCAACGTGATCCTCTTCTTTGGACTGCAGCTAAAGTTCCACTCAGTCCAGCAAAGTTAGGTACAATTAAAGTTAAAAAATAAAATATGACATACTGGTGACCTAAAACTTGAAAGAATGTAATTTACTGCACATTAAAAGTGTTTAATAAAAGCTCTTTTTCTAAGCACCATTTCCCAAAGCATGTGTTAGCAGGTAGGTGGTCTGGAGCTGCCATTGGGAAGCGTGGGATGCTCTGCTTTATGTAATCAGCAAACAAATATGTTATGCAAAGCTCCTCTTATGAAGTTTTCATTGACACAAAGACATAACCATCGCAGGGACCTTGAATCAAGAAAAAGAAGCAACGTCAATGCGGCTCCACTGTATTTTTACAGCTAGAATACACCCACATGAAGTGGCCCTAACCACGGGACTCACTCACTCATTCAGATATTTTTTATTACTTCTACCTTCAAAACTAGGCCAAAAGATTTTTTTTTTTTGGTTAAGAACAAATAAGGATTATTTTCCATTTTCTTGATGTCTTCTTTAAAAAATGTTCATCTCAGATTAAAGTTTGAATATGGAACACAAACACCACAGTGACATCTAGTGTGTGGGTGTTGTAGTTGCAACAGCAGAACAAGGTTTCCGGTTGTCGGGATGCAGGTTCAACATTTCTGCGTGTGTGTTGTTTTGATGCCGTGAAATTTTTTTAATTGGACCCATCTATTGTAGCTTCACCTAAACTCACTCTGGTTTTTGATCTTCTCTAGTCGCTCCTTTTCTAAGAAAGATAACGAAATCTCCGGGCTCTGAAGCAGTTGCTTGACTTGCCAACTGCCATCTTCCACAGCACCAGCCTCGGACTATTTACCGTATTAGGCAACCTGCAATGGTGCTGCTATTGGCTGGTAGATGTAAACATAATGCTAACATCAAATCAACATTTTATTATATTTTAATTCAAATATAATTTTTAAAGGAATATTTTACTTTCATTCTGAACACCCAGTGGATGTATTATTTAGTGCTGTCATGAGATTAAAAATTGGATGAGATTAATTAATTTTGAGCAGTAATTAATTAATCCAATTAATCTTATTTTTAATCTAATTTAATAATAGCTAAGAAAAACACTATTGTTATCCGTGGTTCCGTCAGGACGTTTTTGAAAAGCAAATTTTCCATTCATGGGACTGACAACTCTCATATGCTCCTCCATTGCCACTTCTCCACTCTGCAACTAACGGCCTTTGCTCACCTTGCCGTCACAGGAAGTCAATCAGCAGCCAATAGATTTCCACCTAAGAGTGATTAATCCAGGGCTTAATTTGAGTCGGAACAAGATCCGGGAACCGTCTTATTTTGAAAGGTTGTGTTCTGGTAACTGTTTTCTAGGATCCGTTAACGGCGCCAGTTGGCTTAAATAACAGCGGCATCAAAATACCAAAAAGACAGTATAACTTACTTCTTCTGGGTTTATCATCACTTTCTCTAGCCCTGCTTGACAATTTACACCCGCGCTTGGTCTGGTCCGACGGTTTTGTATGTGTGCGTTCATACATGTCTGTATGCGCGTTCTGGTATCAGTCAGTGAATTCTGGTCTCATAGCGCTATTTGCGTTCCGGTAACTTTTGATTTACAATTTAAGCACTGGATTAATCCCTTTGTACAACTCCAGCACAAGAAGCCGAAATACTAAAAAAGGATTTTATTTAAAAGCAACTCAAAAGCAGAAACTGTAAATATAGATTAAAAATCAGATTAATGCGATTAAGGAATATAACGCACCAAATATGGCTGTAATTAATTAATCGCAACTAACGTGATAATTTGACACCCCTAGTATTATTACTATTTTTTTAAATATAGCTTTTTATAAATTTTAGTTCCACATTCAACCTTTAAAAGAAACGATTTTGTTTAAAAAGTGCGTTTCGGTTTGTCATGAATCCATGTGTGTAAAAACTAAACCCACTTTACCTCTTTAATAATTTTGTGCGCTCTTGTTTTTCCTGAAAATAAAAACTTAGACACTGCACTTTGGTTCAGCCTCTGTGAGCATCCAATTTATCTTCCCAGTGCTTGCTGGCTAATATCAGGCCAGTGTTGCAACATTTCCACAGGAGGATAAAATGCCTTCCTGTTCCCGACCATGTGCTCCTATTTCCATCAGACAATGCTTCCCCAGGCTTCACTTCACAAACGCTGGCAGATTGAAAAGAGCTTTGATTATCTAAATTCATACAACAGAAAACAAAACAGGACATCTTGCTCTGATGATTTTCTAGTGTCTATTATGAATCCATGGGATGTTATTAAGTAGTTTGTGAGAACTGGCGTTGAATCTTTCCCACGTGATCTCAGGTTTTCTGCTTCCACAGTGGAGTTGGATCAGTTTAAAAGTTTTCTTGCTGCAGTAACAACCACGCCAGGATCTACAATGCTGTTACTGTGCAGCACATTGGTTTGAGTGACACAGCAGTAATTTCCTCTTTAATGACTGCACTGTCCTCTTATTTCCTTTCTTCATGGGCATTAACTTTTATTGCATAATAGCTTGGCTGTGACACTACACTAAGTTTGCCTTTATGCTTGTTCATAAACATTGAGCACAGTTACACGTTATGGCTGACATTTTAAAAGTGTTGAGTAAAACAAAAGGATTCCACACGCCTCAGGTGAGACAATAATGAGGAATGAAAAGGGAGAGATGGATCTACCTTTAGATGGAAAAACTGTTTCAGCACATTCTGGAAATGAAAATAAAAAGCAGAATGCTAGGATGACTAAACTGACCAGTTCCAGGGAAGATGTCTTTAGAACAAATGTAGAGAGCTTGTTTTATGTCAAATCAACAGCAGTATGAGAAAACATTGTAAGTTAGCTTTTTTTCTAGAAATTCTTAAACATATTAGTTCGCAGTGAGCCACTTAGCTGTGTGCAGGAAACAGCTCCAGTGTGCAAGAAGTAATGCAAGAAGCTCTCTGAGATCGAAAACTTTCAGTATTTTGATGATCATCTTTGGGTTTAATAGAGACGATCAGATGGACATTTCAGGCTGAGTTCACTCACTGTGCATAGAATCAAGTTTATTATTGCTTTAAAGAGGCCATTTCATAAAAATTTCAGGACTTTGTGGTTATTTCAATTAAAACGTCAGGAAACACTGATTAACAGATCTTTCAATCTATCTGCATCAAAATTTGGGTGGTTCCAACTTCTTCCGTCAGGCAGCTTCGGGCAGCAGCTCGTTCATATTCATTATTCGAATTTGCTAGCCTATGAGAGCAAGGTGTACTGTTTTCTGCCCCGCTGCGCATGGCAACGTCAGACGTTCTCTCTTCCTGTTTGCTACGTCTTATGCTACAGTTTTTTAGCCAGCAGCATGCTAGGCGTGGTTTCAACTGCGGGAGCTGCCGAATACTAACGAACAAAGGAGTTGTGATGAAACAGATACAGGCCAATTGGACTCGGGTGTTATCACCACCTGCGTAGTTTGAGAGATTAAAACTGAAAGAGAAGTTGTTGACCTGTTTTCACACCCACTATGAAGGTAAGAACACCTGTGGAGCTAAAATATTCAACAGAAACCTCAGAAAAAAACGTTTTTAATGGAAGGGCCTCTTTAATTAACACAATATAAAATACCATGTGCATTTTTAACAGAACCGGGTGCTAAAATTGAAGAAACAAGTTTAATAATCTATATTATTTTTACATCCATCCATCCATCCATCCATCCACTCTACACTCTAGACAACATATGCCTGGCAACAAAAACATTTACTCCTAATTTTCTCATGCTTGTCATTGTAGTCCCTTTTTTTTAACAAAAACAAACAGTTTCTTGTTTCTGCTTGGATTATTCCAGTGTGAAGTCTGTCACCTCACATTCCAAAATTTATGTCTACCTCCAATCTGCAATTCAAATAGGAAGCCTAATGCAGAACAGGCCAGATGGTCCATTCCTGCCTGACATTCCCTATCCGATCAACAAATCCCGTCTGTCTGCCATTGATCTGATATCACACTTTTATTTCATCTGCTCTTCCTCTGAAACAGACCCACATCTTTACGTGTCAGATTTGAACTCTAATCTAAGGCTACGTTCACACTGCAGGTCTTGATGCTCAATTCCGTTTTTTTTTTTTAAATCCAATCTTTTTGCAAGGCCGTTCATGTTGCCAGTGAAATGCGACCTAAATGTGACTTGCTGTTTGCGTCCTGAATGTGTCACGCATGTGCAGTAGAAGGAAAAGTGCCTCCTTGCATTTAGCTCAAAGACATTTTATTTTTCTTTGGCATTGGAGCCAGTTTTGATTAAACCCATACTCTGCCATTTCTTTGGAAAAGTTTTCAAAAACTGCACGGTTCCGATAACACTTGAACAGAGCTGTCCCCCCAAATATTAATTAACTCAGACACTTCAGTTTCTTGCCATTTACTGTTCTCTGCGTCGTCTGCCGTTACTGTTGTTTACTTTTTGCTCCCGCGTCCTCAACACAGAATAGTCGCGTATCGATGATGTACAGGTTGGATAGAAGCGACCTGATGGTTCAGACTGAAGTCGCATGCCAAAAGATCGGATACTTATGGGATTTAGGACCACATGCTGAAGTGGTCTGGGTCGCATTTAAAAAAATCAGATCTGTGTCATTCAGACTGACAAAAAAATCAGGTAACGGGTCACACAGGGACAAAAAAATTTGATTTGGGTCACTTCAGCCTGCAGTCTGAACGTAGCCTAAGTCATTCATGACCAAACAATGGCTGTATTTACAAGGACACAAGTAATCAGATTAAAAGCCTGATCACCATTCAGATTACTTACACTCATTCAGATCAAAATTGATTTCCGATTGAGACAGGTGGGTTATGCCGATAGTTGATCCGATCGCTGCACATGTAAACGCTTATTCCGAATGTGCGTCATGTCTGTTACATTCTGCGTTGACGTATCTTACGATGGCGTTTACAGAAGCTGGATGAAAACATGGCGGGCGTGAATAAAAAACTAGTAAGTTTCGGACACAAATTAATTGCTGGAGGTTTAGATATAAAAATATTTCCAGAAAAAATAAAAACAAACTCAGAAGAAGAAGCTACTGCTCCATTTTAAACAAACACAGCCATGTTTGTTTACAACAGAAGTCTTGCTTCTTCTTCTTACGGCTGTTCCTGGTGTTTAGGATCATTCTGCACCTGTCATAATGAGCTAAGTCGATCAAACATGTGGCGCATGTAAACACTTATCATAATCGGAAAGATGTTTTCAGGGCCCATGTACATGGTCAAATTCTAATCAAAACCATGATCAGATTAAAGACATTTTGCACATGTAAACACAGCTATTGAATGGAAACGGTTAGCGTTCGCTAGCTTCTATCTGACTGATGTGAGTTTAATTAAAGAAAGCTGTAAATGTTCAAATTTGACTATTAAAATTTTATGAGTCAATAAACTTTCAACCCACCAACAGATGAGCCTGATTCAAGTTTCAGTGCTGAAGCAACTATTCTACCCTGAGCTGTTACCATCAATGAAACACTGAAGCAGAAAATGATCATTTGCATCTCTGCTAACCTGTCAAGTCAACCCCCCCCCCCCCCCCCCCCCAAACTGAACGCTGTCAAAGGCTGACAACCTGAGCGATTTTACGCACACGTGCCAAAAAGTGTGTCAGGAACTCATCTCTCCACCTGTCCTTCAAAAACGCAACAGGGTGCCATCTTGCTTTTTACTTCCTTTCATTGATGAGTGAGGGGTGGGGAGGGTGATGATGCGGTTCCCCCAAAATAGACCTTGTGTCCCTCTTGGCAGCAACAAGTCTGTCTTATCATAACAAACTGTCAGAAAGCAACGCAAAAGAGCAAATTTGTTCAGGTATCTGCATTTTAAATGTGATCCAGGCAGGATTCGTCTAAATTTAGATCAAATCCTATTAAGTCTGCAAACACCAGAAGAACGCTGTTGGAGGGTATGACCTGCTGCTAGATTTTTCATACACTTTAGCAGTTTAACTGGTACTGTCACAGATTTTAGGTGTGATATTTTATCATTTGTTTTTTGGAGTTTTTGAGTTCCTTATCCAAGTTTTTAAATATATCCAGACTGAACAATTCTGATTTTACAAGACATTTACAAGACATATTTGATGCAAATGAGTATATATAAAAAAAAAAACTTCTGTACAACTGGACCTTAATTACTGATTGGAATCAGCTTGTGATAAAGCAGAAAGAGAAATTCCTGCAGATGTGCCCAAATGTGTTGGTGCCCTTAGAGCTCACTGAAACATCCCTTCATTTCTCCAGAAAAGAGATTCAGTTCAAAGCAGACAAGTGTTTACCTGACTGACTACGGTATGTAAACACAAAACAATGTAAAAAGAAATGTGTTCATTTTACAATGGACAGATAAAAGAAAAACAAACAGGCTTTTGGATAGTGTGGTATCACGTGCACCACACTGAACATGGACCAGATAAAGCAAAGACCAGAGCTTTTTGTAGTAGTAGTAGTTTATTTGATAGGGATGAGTATGTACGTACATTAAACCTGTAACACACTACAACATTTATAGCCTAGGGTAATTTGCAATGTCTGTCCTTGAGGAGCTCAGAGAGAAAATATCAGATCGCCACCTTAAAGACAAAAACTACTAGACCATCTCCAAACAGCTCCATGTTCTTGTGACCACAGCTGCATATATTATTAAAAAAATATAAGGTTCATGGACTGAAGCCGACCTCCCATGACTTAAGAGGAAATACAACCTCAGGTTGATCAGGTGGATAGAAAAGATGGTAAAAAAGAAATCAAAGACTCCACCGAAAAACACCAGGACCAGAATTCACCAGAATGCATGTTAACCCCAAATTTTCTGTCAGAACATCCTTTGAACTGCTAACTTTTTTGTTGTTGTTTTTTGTTTGTTTTGCTTTAGTCTGTACAAACACATTTGAGTTTAAATTATGCAGAATTGTGACCCTTGTGTTGAACAGACTAAATTAATTTAACCTACAGGAAGTTTTGTATGCTGACCTTTTAATTCTTACAGACCCCATAACAGCTCCTAGTAAAGAGTACTACTGTCGTGTTGCTAAGAATTTGAAACAAGCACGAAGAACACAAATATTAGTAGCATTCTCTCAAAGCAAAAAAGAAACACTACTGCAGCAGAACATGAATATCATGACTCTCCACTCCCCCCCCAGTTTATTAAGATATCAAGACTGCATGTTAAAATGAGGCTATAAAATGAACCATAAAATGAGCTGGACCCAGATTCTTGATTAAAATACAGGAGATTAAGAGTCAGTTTGGCTGTTCCTCAGACGTATATCACACTGCGTGTGAGAAATGAGCACAATAGGAAAATTTGCAGTCAGACCCCCCCCCCCATTCCCTTTCCTCTTCCACCTCCTTTTTTCCAGACAACATGGCACAAGAGAGCTGTCCTTGTACATATCATTGCTGCCCTCTGCAGTTCCGCACCCCTTTAATGAAAACGATGTAGCCACATGAGATGAAAAGACTGTAATAAGGCTGCCGGATGTCTCTCCCCCCCATCCCATGATGGAGTTTTTATTAATTTATTCCTTTGAACAAAAAAACAGACATCCCTAACAAAAAGATGCCAGCTCTGAATATTATCTGAACGTCTTAATTAAACACAAATCTGATAACTAAATCCCTCAGAAATCTGCTCACATTTGCGCGAGCCCCTGACTTCAGGGCTGTTTTGTAGGACATGTTCAGGGTGACACGGATGGTCCATCCACACCTTTGGCGCGATGTGCTTCGTGACATTCGGCTCGACTCTACCCCCTTTGGGCCTGCTCGTTCGCCCTTCCCGCCTGCTGTATAACAGCATAATGCAATTAATGACAGATGGCCGGGTGATGACCACGTCCTTCAGCTGTGGGCCTTATTGGCACCTACCGCTAATTGTATCAGATATAAAGCAACTAAAAGCATAATAAATCTGTGAGAGAGTGGAACGTTTTATGCAAGTCCTCTCCCCCTTTCTCCAAGTGGTAAATTGCTCCGCTCTTGAAATATCTACAACCTTATGACACCCTCTCTGCATTAGCTTAATTGCCTTTTTCTCTGCCCAGGTTCTTGGGGTTTGAGAAACAAGGGAGGAAGGGGAAGAAAGGATGCAACTGCAATGAAGAAATTGCGGGGATCTTTGCACTGATTAACAACAATTGTGAACGATTACTTGTCTTTGCATGTCATGAAGCGATTCGAGGCAAGAGGGCATGAAATTACGATGTGCTTGGGTGAAATCAAACGCTGCAGAAGGTTTATTAATCACTCTTGTATGTTCTCATTTATGATGAGGCCATCTTTCAAGTATATTAGGTTGGAATGACATTTAAGGATGTAATAACAGAAAAGCAGAAGAATTTGATCCAAAGTTAAGGCTGCAGAAAACCCCGTTGAAGAGGATACTTGAATGGCTCACCTGAAGAGTCTTAGGAAGAAGGTGTTTCTTGTGGACAGCTCGTGTCGCAGCAGGGTCTTTCCCCTCCACGTCGAGTGGCACTCCCAGCCTACCCATCTCACCCTCGGTTTGTAACGGGGAGAGTGATGACAATGTCTTGGAGCAGCTGCTGCAGGGGCGGCTCGGCCAAGAAATTACTGCAAGCGCCCAACTATACCCATTGGGTGTGCTAAAGAAGTCGAGGTATTATACACACCAACCTTATGAAGTCCACAAGATTTTATATTGGCATCTTAAAACAACTGTTGTGGCACAGACGTACAGGACATAGTCTTATCTCAAAGAGAAGTTCATAGGCATGTCCAATCAATGGAAGTGATTGACTGTAACACAAGCACCAGAGGCCAGGCGTGTGTTCACAAGCACAATGAGCGATGTGAGAATGGATTAGTTTACCTGCAGATTTATTCATCACTTGTCTGTGGATTGTTAACTGCTTTCTTTTGACTGATTTTGGCTGTTTCTGTATTTATTAACAGACATTCTCGTGAATCTCTGGATGGATTTTAATGAAATTCTCAAAAACAAATGATTGGATCTCCATCTACAACCATTGTACTTGAGGAATAAACTTGCTTCAGGATGGACAACAAACCTAATCAACTATAACAAACACAAATATTGTTACAATTCAGTCTGTTATAGCAATATTGAGTCAAAAGTATGTGTCATTTTAGTCGTTTACAACACATACTCTGAATGCAATATGATCAAGCTAGTTTGACCATCAACTGAGTCTGATACTGTATCTACCATCTTTAGGTATACATCTACAACTAGTTAACTTTTGAAGTCAGTTTAGTTAAAAATGGGCGTCACAATCAACTGACCTCGAGAACATAGAAATGTTTATAACTCATTGTATTGATGCCCTTTTGCATCAGGAAAGCTTCAAATTACCTTTTGGCTGATGGTGCATCATGCATCAAACTCCATCATACCAAAATACAGTGAAAACTGTAATATACAAGTACAGATGTCACCAAACCAGCACATCTTCAACAAAAAAATACAAACATATGTACCTTGCTCCACTTGCATGGGGTGCAACCATGATAGACCCACTTCATGTGGTAAAAAGGATTTGGCACAATAAGATCAAAAATACAAATACACAAACCTCCAGTTTTAGCAACACAATACAATCCAAGCAAATAATGAACACCTTTTCAATCAAAATAAAACTCAAACTTATGTGAAAGTTTGGACAAATGCTACTATATCAAGCCAAGTAGAATGCCAACGTAATTTATACCCACGTCTGAAACATGTCTTAGATGACATCAGCATAGTCCACAGGCTAGCAGCCATTTACACATTCATTTTTAAAGATATTCAGCTAAAGTTTGATGTGCTAGTACATGAGCTGAATGCCAGGAGATCACAGGAGTTCTTGTGATCCTGCATGTGATTGCACTTATTTTTAGATTTGATCCTACAGCTATTGTGCGATCATGTCAAAATGAAGTCTGAAAACCCAGGCAGACAACTGTAAAGGTGAGTAAAGAAATACTTTGAAACAGTGGGGTATGAATGTTTCACAGGAACACGTGGGGTTGGATCTCGAGGCAGAGGATAGAGGTGAATTCTCAGCTGACATTTCTGTAGATTTTACAGTATAGTTTTTGTTGAATAGTGTATTTGTTATTTTCATTTGTTTTCACAGGACTGATCCACAAAGTTTCTGTGGTGAATGTCTTGTTACTGTCCAAAAGTATTTCATTTCATCCAAGAGTCTCAGACACCAGCAGGAGATCCTCACAGGACTGTTTCACAAATGTAAGTGGTCAGTTTTCTTGCTGCACAGTTGTGAGAAAGGCCGGGGAGTCACACCAAGATTCTCCAGGGGGGAACAAATCACAGATAAATGAATAACTTTAACTATCACTCCAGTAACACTCCAGCAAGGTCCACAACAACCGTCTGGTGGATGAAGTCAAGCTGAAGTCATAAATATTTTGATGAGGTGAAGTGACGTTTACGTGTGACTAAATGGCAAACTAGTTGACATGCATTCTTTTAAGGCCTTTTTTTCAGCTTCTGTTGATGAAAAGATCCTCTAATGTTCTGAGTTTAAGAATATTAAATGAAATACATAAAACAAAAATGTATACGCTCAGATGTTTATGATTATTTTATTCTTAAAGAGGCCATTCCATTTAAAACGTTTTTTCTGTGGTGTCTGTTGAATATTTTAGCTCCACAAGTGTTCTTACCTTCATAGTGGGTGTGAAAACAGTTCAACAACTTCTCTTTCAGTTTTTATCTCTCAAACTACGCCGGTGGCGATAAAACCCGAGTTCTCCCAAGTCTGAACGGCCTGTATCTGTTTCATCACAACTCCTTTGTTCGTTAGTATTCATCAGCTCCTGCAGTTGAAACCACGTCTAGCATGCTGCTGGCTAAAAGCTGTTAGCATAAAGACGTAGCAAACAGGAAGAGAGGACCTCTGATGTTGCCATGAGCAGCGGGGCAGGAAACAGTATACCTTGCTCTCATAGGCTAGTTTGTTAGCCAATCAGAGTCCAGCAAATTCGAATAATGAATATGAACGAGCTGCTGCCCGAAACCTGAGGGAACCAGCCGAATTTTGACGCAGACAGATTGAAAGGTCTTTTAATAAGTGTTTCCTAAAGTTTTTTAGATATAAAATGTTTCATATTACTGGTTAATACTTAAGAAATAACCACAAAGTCCTGAAATTTGTATGAAATGGCCTCTTTAACTTACGTTGTATACCTTATTTTTCACTGGATTTCCTGTTACAGACTTCTCACCCTTTAATCTAACAACGTCACAGACTAACCTCGACCCTCCATTCATGTCATAGATTACGTTTTAACACGAGTACAGTATTACGGCATCAGGCAAAGTAAGTGCCCTCGTTACAAGGCACAAATCTTATTTAGCTGGCAAAGTCCGTAAAAGAAAAATGAGCAGCAGTCGTCTGACTCAACACAGCACAGCCCAACACAAAACGAAAAAAATATTATCATCCAATTTTAATAAAAATACTGAATTCTGGGGATCTTAAATTGAAATAGTTGAATTAATTAAATGCTTGTTAGGGAGAATTTCACCCAAAAATGCACATAATTTGTGAGTAAAACTAATGTGATGCAATCCTGTTTATGAATTTAAATTCAATATATAGTATATAGTTTAAGAGAGATTAAAGTACTCCGGTTGGTCTAAAGCAAATAAATGCTTTAGTGGACAGTCTTTTCTGTTTCATCCTCCCCACAGGTCTAAACAAAGCAACCCCTCACACGGCAGTAAAAAAAGAACCACAAATGACTAAGTGGACTCTAGCAATGGTTGCTCAGCTGAGTAAGCACAGCAGGGGAGGCTTTTTTGAGTGAAACGGTCAAACAAACCTTTAAAGCCACTGGGGAAATAAGAATAGGTGGGGCTGGATTCACCACCCCTGCACAACATCGCTGCTAAACTCAGGTGTGCCATAAAAAGAGGATTTCCACTGAAAGACAGAATAAAGAGGAGGCCCTGGTGGTATGCAGGAAAGAAAAGAGAGGAGGGAGGGAGAAAAGAAAAAAAAACACTCAGATGTTGAAATCAATAAGGGTGTGTGAGAAATGGTCTGAATGGCTTGCATTTCCTCACTGGTCATCAAAAGGTTATTTTACACCCAAAAAGCTTGTATCGATTGTGCGCGCTCAGCACGCTCTCTTTGAGAGTGGAGGAATATATGCTGGGGGATTTTACACGGTATTTATTTTTTGCATTAGGATTAGGGTGGGCGTTGGGGGAAGATCAATGCTTGTTTAATGTAGCTGCAGGGATCAAACCATGAATCATAGGCTCTGGGGCTATTCCATTTTCTTTGGCATTATCATGGATGGGCTTAAGGGCCGAGCCATCCCTCAGTTTAGTCAACATGTGGAATTAGACTTCTGCGTGAATAACTGTGGCAAAAATGCTTGACACAAGTTTGAACAAGTGATGAATGAATATATGTTAAAGACAAATGATTCCCGCTTGAAAAGTGCTCTAGTTTAAAAAGTAACTTCTTGTTTGATCAGTTTAGAGTGAAGTTCTGACTTTTACTTAAACTGTATTGTTTTTTAACCCTTGATTTACAACATTATTCAGTTTTGTCAGCCTGTTCTGGTATCAAAGACATCAAGACTTCATCAAACTGAACAATGATATTCTTGATGTGCAGAATATACACTCACCGGCCACTTTATTAGGTACACCTGTCCAACTGCTCGTTAACACTTAATTTCTAATCAGCCAATCACATGGCGGCAACTCAGTGCATTTAGGCATGTACACATGGTCAAGACAATCTCCTGCAGTTCAAACCGAGCATCAGTATGGGGAAGAAAGGTGATTTGAGTGACTTTGAATGTGGCATGGTTGTTGGTACCAGAATGGCTGGTCTGAGTATTTCAGAAACTGCTGATCTACTGGGATTTTCACGCACAACCATCTCTAGGGTTTACAGAGAATGGTCCGAAAAAGAAAAAATATCCAGTGAGCGGCAGTTCTGTGGGCGGAAATGCCTTGTTGATGCCAGAGGTCAGAGGAGAATGGCCAGACTGGTTCGAGCTGATAGAAAGGCAACAGTGACTCAAATAACCACTCGTTACAACCAAGGTAGGCAGAAGAGCATCTCTGAACGCACAGTACGTCGAACTTTGAGGCAGATGGGCTACAGCAGCAGAAGACCACGCCGGGTGCCACTCCTTTCAGCTAAGAACAGGAAACTGAGGCTACAATTTGCACAAGCTCATCGAAATTGGACAATAGAAGATTGGAAAAACGTTGCCTGGTCTGATGAGTCTCGATTTCTGCTGCGACATTCGGATGGTAGGGTCAGAATTTGGCGTCAACAACATGAAAGCATGGATCCATCCTGCCTTGTATCAACGGTTCAGGCTGGTGGTGGTGGTGTAATGGTGTGGGGAATATTTTCTTGGCACTCTTTGGGCCCCTTGGTACCAATTGAGCATCTTTACAACGCCACAGCCTACCTGAGTATTGTTGCTGACCATGTCCATCCCTTTATGACCACAATGTACCCAACTTCTGATGGCTACTTTCAGCAGGATAATGCGCCATGTCATAAAGCTGGAATCATCTCGGACTGGTTTCTTGAACATGACAATGAGTTCACTGTACTCAAATGGCCTCCACAGTCACCAGATCTCAATCCAATAGAGCATCTTTGGGATGTGGTGGAACGGGAGATTCGCATCATGGATGTGCAGCCGACAAATCTGCGCCAACTGTGTGATGCCATCATGTCAATATGGACCAAACTCTCTGAGGAATGCTTCCAGCACCTTGTTGAATCTATGCCACGAAGAATTGAGGCAGTTCTGAAGGCAAAAGGGGGTCCAACCCGTTACTAGCATGGTGTACCTAATAAAGTGGCCGGTGAGTGTAGAATCTTCATTCACTATATTGTACTCTGACTGTTAAGGCCTTTGACCCACTATTAAACACTACTAATCCAAATTAAAGTTGGGTCATAGAGGTAATGGATCCATAAAGAGAATCCAGAAATCCCGCTATGTAGCTTCTCCTGGAAGGTCCTAAATCATTCCCAATAGTGATACAACAATCCCACTTTTATCAAACCGATACTTGGATCTGAGTACTTGCTGACATCGAGTGCCAATGCCGATACTTCTACTACACAAAAAATGCAATGAATTCAAAGACAGGTTTTATTTTCTTCTCTGCTTGTTACAGCAAATGATGGTGAACTTGATAAAAAAATAAAATAAAAATGACTACAAAACTAAAATTTCAAGAGAAAAAGAAACATTTTCTGTGAAATTATTGCAGAGTTTCCACATTTTAAGAATTGTTTCATCGTATTGCAATACGAGTACAGTAGAATGGTATTGGCCCTGATACCAGTATCGGTGCATCCCTAATTCCCAAGCCAGAGATGTATAAATCCCTCCAATCCACTCCATCACTACCCACCATCTTTTCACCCAGATCTTTACACCAACACACTTAATGAGGTTCTTTGTAGAATTATATATAAGATACTTTTAAAGATGAATTAAAGGATCAGCTCAACTAAACAATAATTTCATTCCAAGCATCCTGTAGGAATCTATTAGCTGTCAAAAGATTGAACAAATTACCAAAAAATAAAGGATGCAATTGAAGTTTTACCACAAAGAAAATGACACTTTAAACATTTTCAGGAACTTTTCCATGAGATATATGCTACTGTCAAGCAGAAGATATAAATTGCCACAGCCTTCATGGCTAGAGAGAATCAGTCCAACCAAAACGTGCATCATAGTGACGTTCTGCTATGTTGCAGCAACAGTAACGATCAATTCATCAACAGATATCAAAGCACAAGAAAAATGATCGAGAAAAGTGGTTGGTGATGAAAACAGTTGGTTAAAGGCCAAGAGCCATTGAAAACATAACATCAACCAGTGCAGTATTTCTGCTGATGAAGAGAAGTTGGGAAAGAGATCGTAGATCATTTTTACTTTTCCATCATTGAAAATCTCCCAGCATCCAGCACGCCAGCCTCAAGACGTTCACTGACACGGAGCAGCCGAGCAGCAACCCGTCACAAACCCCATTTTTATTAAACCCCATTTTTGCGGCCATTATTGATTCACGGCGATTTGGATGCAGAAATACTTAGAAATGCAATTTTAAGCTTAATTTTAAGATATGTCCTCTAGCATCAGGAAAATGCCCCAAGAACATATTAACAACACGAAAAACACGATTTTTATCGGAGTGGCTCTTTAATACTGTTCTCATTTTTATGGACATGAAGCAGGGCAGATGAAGGGTTTTTATTTTGCTCTTTTGTCTTGCAGTAAAGGCGTCCTGGGTTTTAAGCCTATAGAAGGACATTTCTATATGTGGATCACACGCTCTCTACATGTCTCTGGAACTTTCTTTTTACTCCCAGGACATGTTAGGTCTTTGCCCTTGACTGAGAAAAAACCCCCTAAAACTCCTCCGTTGGACCTGCCTTGTGGCTGCACGCTGCTCTTACATACAGTAGTTACGAAGGGTCAAATGCACAGGACAAATTTACCCACAGGACCAAGCAGTAACACAGTTTCACAAACTATAATTATCTGACATGAAGAAAGATGAGCAGACAGTGCCAACATGGAGTTAGCAAAAGAGAGATGGAGTGTGGTGTAACGATGAGCTACTTCAGGAAAACAGAAAACCCAGATGAAATCAATGTTAACAAATAACTGTAAATTACACACACACGAGGATAAAAGTGAGCTGATAAACGTACCAGCCTGAGGAGTGTTGAGTCAAATAAGACTCTAAAGTTTCTTTCTAAAGAGAGAGAAACAGTTTTGCTTTTAATCGGACCAGTTTTATTCAATTTGTTTATAGGTTTATAGCCTTAATTGTTTATTTTATTTACATTTTATACACCTTGAAACCCATTTTCTGATTTAAATGAGAAGTTTTGGGAAAACTGACACTATAATTGAAGTGTGAATTTGAGTTTTTGTGCTTATAAGGCCAGTAATCTATGGGAACATATTGTTTCTGAGGTTCTTAGACTTCGACTGCACTACTCTTGACAATATTTGGTTATAGGTTCTTTATTTTTTTCTTAGATTGAAAAAAAAATCTAGATAAGAAAATCATATATACTCTGATCAGATCATACAGTAAAGCATATTTTATTTCTAAACCTTTATGGATGGACTGATATATAATTAAAAATATATTATTATCATTGCCCCAGTTTAATATGAAATGCCAGAATTACCACTCCTTTTTTTTCTTGGTGTGAACATTGAAAAATGAAATAAGGCCAAATAATTGACTGAGAAATTAATCAGCCAATATTTGCCACTTTTTAAATAACTGGTTATCAGCCGTGTCTGTGCATACTGAGCCGATTAGCAGATTAAAGATGCAGCTGCTGCTGCTACAACCAGCTCACTGTAACCCAACATTTACTTCTTTTCAACCACAATGTGTTTTCTGTGTTTGTTTTTTGTCTTCAAGTTATTCAAAGTATTGTTTACTGAATGCTTATATATAATAATATTTTCCTGAAACAAGAGACATTTGAATTGATTATCAGCCCTAATTTTGGAAAATTGATGGTAAACTGAAAAAAATTGAATCGATAAAAAGCTTCAGAAGGGAAACCCTGACGTCCCTCACCCCAGCAAAACTCTCCAGCTCCTAATCACAACTGTAAGTTACTTCTTCATTTGTTTCTTTACAGTTTATTGGGGTTTTTCAGCATTTTTTTGTTTTATGTTTTATATAACAGTGTCAGTCTTCAAATATGATGGATTTTGAGCTCTAGTTAAAACAGCATGGAGACAAAATACCTAATAATTCCCTCTATGGTAACTGTAGCGTACAGTGTGATTTGCTACTGGCTGCCCCATTAGCTAGGAAAGAAACCCGTTTTCGGTTTCTCCTCACTCAGTCAGTTACTCTTTTACTTTCTGGTGAGACATCTAAAGCTCAAACCTCTTATTTTGTATTAAACAAGTGCAACCGTTTGCTTGTCAGAAGAAAGCCATATGCAAACGACGAACAACTGAAAGACTGCGAGTCCATGTGAAGCCAACACACTCCAAACACCCAAATCTATGGATCAATATTGCTTTGACTTGAGAGAGAGAGAGAGCGAGAAAAAGACTGATCACAGACAGACATCAGATTTCAAGATGAAAACAGCAGGTGTCCTCTCTGGAGGAGGATGTCGAGTAACAGAGCGGTGTGCCCGCTGATGAAACCGACAGGCCGGCAGAGACGTAGAAACCAGAGCCTTCGCTCGCCCACGCGCCTTACGTGACTGGATAGACTCAATTGAAGAGCATGAGACTGTGGATGCAGCAGCTATTGCTGCTGCTGCTGCCTTGGAAGTCTGTTACACGACTCTCCTGCTGTTTGGAAATGATTTTCTATTGAGTTTCTTTTCTTTCTTGGTTTTATATGTGTTGCAGAATGACATGCCCTGACTGGTGATAAAACAGAAACCTTTCTCAAGATTTCCCTCCATTAAAAAAAAAAAAGAAATCTGCAAAAATAATTTCAAACTAATTTGAATCTAACCCTTATTAAGAAGCCTTTTTTCAAACCCCACTCATGAAATGTACCTCTTTCTGCTCCTTTAACCTATAATTTTTTTACTAAAGCCCTGAAAGTCCCTGCAGTGCGCTGATTTAACAAAGTACCCCGTTATCACAGTATCAGCCACTGATCCGACAGACTTTTATTCACAAAGCAGATGTTTAAAAAGGGACAAAGCGTGTAAAATTTCATATTTCATTCATCTCCCCTGGTATGCCACTTTCTGTGTCACCCTGATTCTTTATCTGTAAGAATTGTGATGCAAAGCACGTTTAAAGTAAGAAGCAGCTGTAGTAGATTGATTACACAGATGTAACATCCCATCAAAGACATCAGTGGAGTCTTCGCTGGACTTAGTAACTCATCAGTAATTGCATGTTCATACATGTTAAAGCAAAGTTTTGATACTTGAAAAAGGATGAAAAGTTGGTGATAGCATCTCTTGATGTCTATTCATGTTTGAATTTGAAAAGGCTTCATGATGGTGGATTTCTAAAGGGCACGAGAGTTGACGGAGATGTAAAGACATGTTTGAGTCTTGACATTTCATGACGATTATCAGCAAAAGCAGCATCTTCAATCACTGTGTGTTTAGTTTCCACTTGCTCTTTTCAAACTAAGTAAAAACTTTGAAATTACAGCACAACTCTTTAGTGCGATTACAAGTGTTTCGTTGACGATTTCTACCCAGAACAACGTTATTGTGTAAACCAGGTGATATAAAAAAGGCTGGCTCATCGAGTCAGCTGGTCTTCCTGGTTCTGGTTCTGCTGGAGGTTTCGTCTTGTCAGAACACAGTCATTCCTTTCCACCGTCACTCTGTATTTGTTCAGCATGGGGGAGTGGTGGTATAAATACAACTAAATACTTTAAAAACTGTTAAAAAATCCAGAATAACAATGAAATTATAACATAATAAATATATATATATATATATATATATTAGGGTTGTAACGGTACACAAAAATCACAGTTCGGTACGTATCTCAGTCTTGAGGTCATGGTTCGGTTCATTTTCAGAACAGTAAGTAAAAAAAACAAAATTCTTCAATTCAAATCTTGCAAACAACAGTTTATATATTTTCTTATAAAAATGAAGCATTAAAAAATAAGAAAACATATAAAAATAGGAATAAAAAATAGAATACTGCTTAACTTACCAAACAGGAGACCTTACAGATAAAGGAGGGTGTTTAAGCTCCGGCTTCTTGTTTACATCAGCCATGACGTCTGCTAGAGGAAAAAAAACCTGACATGGGAGTCCGGTACTGACTACAAACTTCCTGTCCACCACTGAAGATGCTCCGCGCGCGAAACAAGCCTGTTAACTCGCTGTAATCAGATCAGTAAACATCTGCACTATACCAACATCCCAGTAAGAAAACAGTTAATATAATTGTGTGTTTTGTTTCACCCCTCAGCTCATGTATTTACTTCAATGTGTTGATGCAGCTCCACTGTGTGTCACATAATACAGCGTCCGTGCGGAAACTCGCCTGGGAACTTTCTTCCGCTTAATATCACACTATTGTGGAAAAAATACACTGAAACGGTACGCAAGTGGACCAACGAGAACGGGCCGAACCGAACAGTTCAACACACACACACACACACACGTTTGTTTTGCTATCCTTATGGGGACCGTCCATTGACTTCCATTGATTTTAGTAACTGGATTTATACCTAACCCAAACCCTTTTCCTAACCTTAACTATTACTGATCTATAACTAACCCTAAGACTAACTAAAACTCTATTCACACCATACCTATAAACCTAACCCCTAACCCTAAAAAGGGGAGTCCCCCCCATGGGGACCAGGCTTCGGTCCCCACAAGAACCCTCGGACCCCAGAAAGATAGTAAAAGTCAGGAAACGGGTCCTCAGGAGGTCAGAAATACACACACACACACACACACACACACACACACACACACACACACACACACACACACACACACACACACACACACACACACACACACACACACACACGTTTGTTTTGCTATCCTTATGGGGACCGTCCATTGACTTCCATTGATTTTAGTAACTGGATTTATACCTAACCCAAACCCTTTTCCTAACCTTAACTATTACTGATCTATAACTAACCCTAAGACTAACTAAAACTCTATTCACACCATACCTATAAACCTAACCCCTAACCCTAAAAAGGGGAGTCCCCCCCATGGGGACCAGGCTTCGGTCCCCACAAGAACCCTCGGACCCCAGAAAGATAGTAAAAGTCAGGAAACGGGTCCTCAGGAGGTCAGAAATACACACACACACACACACACACACACACACACACACACACACACACACACACACACAAACACACACACACACACACGTTTGTTTTGCTATCCTTATGGGGACCGTCCATTGACTTCCATTGATTTTAGTAACTGGATTTATACCTAACCCAAACCCTTTTCCTAACCTTAACTATTACTGATCTATAACTAACCCTAAGACTAACTAAAACTCTATTCACACCATACCTATAAACCTAACCCCTAACCCTAAAAAGGGGAGTCCCCCCCATGGGGACCAGGCTTCGGTCCCCACAAGAACCCTCGGACCCCAGAAAGATAGTAAAAGTCAGGAAACGGGTCCTCAGGAGGTCAGAAATACACACACACACACACACACACACACACACACACACACACACACACACACACACACACACACACACACACACACACACACACACACACACACACACACACTAATCTTTTTTGCACTTAGGGATCCTATTGTTAAAAAAGTGAAATACAGTCTAGGTAGCTACTAACTGCTACACAGATCATATAGTTTTCCAGATTAAACCAACTCAAAACATTAACAATATGTCAGATTCTTTTTTAACACCTTATCTGTTTGGTCTGAATTTGTTGATGTTGATACTACTACTCTAACTTCATGCATACAGGTTGCCAAAAAGCCTCATGACTTCATGATTGTAATTTAGCTCAATGTAAAACAGCAGAAATGTGACTCACTGCGATGTGACACATTTTGACAAATATGGCTAATTTTCAGTAATCCAATATGATTAGGCTCAATAGCAGTTCTTGTCTTACTTCTCAAGAGAAAATATTTTTAACAAGCTTCATCTCATCTTAGACTGACTAGAAGTCAACATAAACAACCCCTGGAAGGGCTAAAGGATCGAATGTATTACTAGAGCATGCAGTCAGATAGAGGTAGTTCAAAAAAGATGATTTCCCCCACAGACAAGGTCTCCTCTTCAGACAGACGAGGTCAAGGTTGGTGGAATAAAGCAATAAAGCTGATTCACTGCGTTTCTGCAACAGAGGGTCGTAGTGTTCACAGATGCTAGGAGACGAAATTAAACCGGTAACTGTCCTTGAAAAAACAAGGGCGGTGGAGTAATGTGCATGAAAGCAGCCATGTGTTTTACTGAGGACATTATTACAGACTTGTAATTAAAGCTCAAACCTTTTCTGACTTTAATCTTTGGAGATAAGTGTTTGGCAGTATTTAGCAATGTGACTTCCCAAAGGAGAAAATTAGCCAAATGCGTAACAGCACCTTCTTCTTTGCAATGAGATGGTGCCAGTCACATTGTTATGAAAACTGGATTGTTAATAGTGATGTCTAGGGAGGCAGGAACACCTCACTGGCATAAAGACAACTGCTTAAAATAACTAGAGAATTTAAAGACCAAACCCCTATTAAAACTATGTGCTCATGCTAGAATAAATCAGTCTCCATTGAAGGATGTGGAACTTAGACAAGTCTTAAAAAAATAATTCAAGCAAAGAAGTGAATAAGACATGGAAACTTTTTGACGTTTATACATTTTTCTCAGAACCTTACGGATAATGTCCAAAATTCTAAATCCCAGACGGAAAATCAGATCATAAAAAAATTAGCTGAAAGAATTAGATAAATCAGATAATCCAGTTCTTTTCATGTATGTGAAATATTTTATTATAAAAACTTTATTTCTTTTTTTAGCATTGTCTTTGTATATAAAATGTTCCAAATAAATACGTTTGCCCTCCTTCTTCTCAGCTCCTACCAGAGAATACAGTAATAAAAACTTGAGAAGGTGATCTTCCTGCCCTTTTGAGGGATTAATTTACATGTTGCACACAGCTAATCTTCAGTAAATTGTGGCCTGAACTTGTAAAGGTCATGGATCATGGCACCTTACAAGCGATGCATCGCATGAGATGCTGTCTGTCCGTGCTCATCAGCGCTCAGGGTTGGTGCACAGGAGGTGACAGACAGCATGGGGGTTGATCAATGTGCCAGCATCTATTAGGTAAGTGGGGCTGAAAGGGCAAGTGTGTTTAAGTGAGCCGCCAGGGAAGGCATGGTGTCCACTGCTATAATGGAACATCAGCATTGACATTAGCTAGTGATGGTGTGTTTACAGCCCCAGTAGAAAGGGTCAAAATAAATAATACACCCAACTTTTGTTAACAACACACCAAGAAAGCATCTCATTTAATATTGATGTAACAAAGATTTGCATAAAAATATGCAAGGAAGCATCAGATGAGCTGCTCAAAACATGATCAGAGACTGAGAAGAAAATCCTGCTCAACCTTTGTGTTAACCTGATTAGCTAACTTTCATTAGTCTTCTAGTCAGTAAGACTAGAAAAGTGCAAATACAAGTATTTTCTTTTTACCATTTGCCAAGTCTGCTTCAAACACTGGGATGTTATGAATAGGCCTGCCAGGATGAACAAGCCTTGGACCAGCCAACCACACAACCAACTACATATCTAACAGCTAGCTATACCTGCTCTGTCTTCATCAAAGTGATCAAAATGCTGGAACTTTCAGAACTTTAATATCACACTAAGGTTACATTAAAATAATGTGTAGGAGACTATACAGTCGCATACTTACTGAATCAAAGCTACAACAGAAACTATGATCAGTAGTAGACCTGCAGGCAGGTCAGTTCAATCTGCAGACTTTTGTTTTGCTAAGCCATGCTGTTGTGATGTGGTTTAATTTTAGCTTGCTGAAATATACAAGACCTTCCCTTAAAGAGACGTTGTCTATATGGAGCAGATGTTGCTCTAAAACCTCTCTTTACATTTCAGCATAGATGGACCCTTTCCAGATGTGTAAGCTGCCCACACCATAGGTACTAATGCAGGTCCATATCATGATAGATACAGCTTCTGTCTGCTGATAACAAGCTGAATGGTTCTTTACCTATTTAGTCTGCAGAACATGATGTCCATAGTTTGTAAAAAGAAATTTATATTTGTAAAAAATGTGAACTTTTTTAACCAGAACAATTTTCCACTTCAACTCAAACTATTTTAAATGAGGTTTGGTTCAGAGAAGACACCAATGTTTCATGGAATTGATCTATTGCCGAGTCCCACCCCCCTTAGTTACTGTTGCTACGTCTGACAAAAACAAAAAGCGCGACAGATTATCATGACTGGAAGAGGTATTTTCATGTGTGTCAGTGACCTTTTTTGGAGCAATACCATCGCGACATCCTCCAAATCGAACCAGCCTTGATCTCCTTTCTCTCTCTAGATCAGCTCTGCCGAGAGGCGTCTGTCCGCTCGCCGCCAGACTCCCTCGCAGCCAGCAAGCACTCCCAGCTGCCAGCATCTCTAAAGCTCGCCCCCTGCATCGCCCCCACCAGTCGGCAATCCCGAGCCGGCTCACGCTCATCCGCGGGTGGACCGCACCCCCCCGCGGGAGCTCTGAGCAGCACCGAGCTCCCCCTGATATCTAGTTAGTAGATGTCGGCGGACAACTTTACCATCTTGTTCGGAATTAATGTTTGTCGGACTTGCTCACATAGTAACGGTTGTGTGATTAGTCAACGGCCGTTTTGGGGGCGGGACCAGCGAAAGGTCAATTCTAAATTTATTAAAAGTTTCCACAACTTTTTATCTGTAGGATTTGGAATGTATTTCCAATTTTTAGGGTCATGTAAAGGACACTTGGATGTAGTTGAAAAAAATGATGCCTCCCTCATCCATTGCATTTCACAGTGTGTTCCCATTAGTGAAAGGTTAAACAGTGAGGGATGAAGGTTGTGTTTCACTGCGTAACATTCCATGAAAGGATAATGTAACTAATGCATTGGATGATGACTGGTGGTCATATTGGGTGGGTGAGCTAACGTGTACATTAGAAATTCAAACTGACTGCATTTTACCAACAGAATGCACCCCAGATACAAGAAATGAACTTTAAAATTAAAAATGTCCTCCTTTTTACAAAAAACATTAACAGTGGGGGGGAAATGATTCACACAAAAACATACAAGCCTGGCTCTTCCAGATCTATGTGTAGCCTCATATCAAATTGGGGCTACACATACATCTGGGATAGCTCTGTCTAAAAGTATCTGAAAAAGGGAAGGATATCTGATATAATATTCTGCACTGATTGGAGGACGTGCAAGCAAGTGTCTGCTTATCATGATTTGTTTTTAGTAAATCAAGCTCTTGCCAAATCCAGGTGGGAGAAAAGCACACACATCGTTACCATCAAGAAAGTTCTTACCTTTGCCCCTTTTTCAACAAAGAAATTGTCTCTAGTTCTCCTAAAACAGATTCAATAGCTGCTTCTACGCATATGTCCACCGGCGCGGCCATGTTTGTTTTGCTTTGCCTGCCTGGGCACTTGCTGCCAATCATACCTGAACACCCACCCCAAAGCACAATGCTAACACATTATTGGTTGGACAGTTAAGTTGGAGGAGTACAAGATGGATTCTCATGGGTTTGGAAAACTCTTGATCTTGTGAGAATCCAGCTAGCAGCGCAAGGTTACAAACATAAAGCCTCTGATTTCCGATTAATCTTTTCACTTAGTTTTTACTCCAAAGATGTTGATAAAAACAGACAGGAAAGTAAATAATCCACTTGCTTGTCTTTTGTCTACATGTATTTTGCCAGCACACGTCGATGCAAAGAGAACATTACTTTGGGTCCACTGTCATTGGCTGAAACCTGGATAAAACTTGTCCAACTGAAGACACAATACCTGTCAATCAATAAACTCAATAAAGATCAAGGAAAACGTATGCTGCTGTGTTTGGGCTGCAAACTGTTAGCTCATTTGGAAGGATTCTGTTTTTTCTTGACTGACAATCAGTTAAAATATAGTTTCATAGTAAATTTACTATCCTTATTGTGAACTTCAGAAAGGGCTTAGCCCGTTTACACCAGTTGTCCATGAATACATCCAATTAAAAATCTCTGACGTCAAGCCAGAATGAGCCAGCGAAGGCAACTCTGTTCTCTTCTGGACACCAAAGAATTTTAGGTGACAGTGACTGTTTTTGTGACTCAGGACGATTGATTATGGATGGTGTGAGCATGACCTCGAGTCAGGTCCCATGAGGGACAATGTGACTTATGAGGAGCTAAAACAAACAACAGGATGAATAGTAATAAGGAAAGTGCTTTGTAGAATATAAAACAAAACTCTGAAGGTCTTAAGGGGACGAACTAAGATAAACTAAGAATTATTCCAAGGTCTCTGTATTTTTCAGAAATGCTTTCTTTTTGTTAAGTAAAAATAATCTAATAAAAGGGAGAAAAGCAAACAAAAAACAGGATCCACACATTTTCAAGCTTAAACAAGCAGTTATAGACAGTGAACGCAGCATCTGCCTCTGCAGTTTGATAATTAAAATAGTTGAACCTTATTTTAATGTTACTGTGATACAGTCTATCTTTAATGTTTTATACTTTTATAACAATAAACAAGCAAGTAAGGGTGCACTGACACCAGCCCCATTTAGTCTGCTTGAATTGAACTCTAGTTCGTTCGCACAGATAGTTCGGTTCGTTTGGGGAGGTGTGAACGGGCAACCGCACTCTGATTCGGATCAAACAATCAAACTCTACTCCGACTAAAAATGTTGGTCTCGGTTCGATTGAAACAAACTCTGGAGCGGTTCGATTGAAACAAACTCTGGAGTGGTTCGATTGAAACAAACTCTGGAGCGGTTCGATTGAAACAAACTCTGGAGCAGTTCGATTGAAACAAACTCTGGAGCGGTTCGATTGAAACAAACTCTGGAGCGGTTCGATTGAAACAAACTCTGGAGCGGTTCGATTGCATGTGTGAACGTAACTGGAACAGGACCGCACCAAAAGCAGGAAGTGGACTATATTGTGGGGGGCATCCTGCCTCGTTATCTTCTCATCCTGCGCTGATCTGGTACATTCACCCAAAACAAAAGATCAATCCCAAAACCACCAGAATCTGCTGCTACTCCAGTTTATTGACATTTCACTGTCCCGCAGCAGAACCAGGAAGTGAGGTAACGACAATAAAAAAGTAGTGCAGTAACACCACAGCGCCACCACAGGTGGGGGTGTAACATGCTCCTAAGATTATTTTGTTCGTTTTATAAAAGGCAGTGTAAATGCAAACTGCACCAACTAAAAACAGCGACAATGTTCCAATTTTGATCCCCAATAGAACCGAGTCCACCGAACTATCAGGTGTGAATACAGCCTTAATTTCTATATAATAGATATTTGAATAAATTTGTTAATTTATTGATTTTAGTTATTGATTGGAATACATTGTCTTTAATGAGTCAAATTTTTATTATCAAGAGCTGGTGATATATATATATTATTATCATAATCAATTTTAAAATATTTGAATAAATGGGTTAAAAACCCATAAAAAAGATTTTGTGTAAAACTTATACTACTAAATACTACAATAAATCCAATGTGTTTTACCTAGTGATGTTGCATTTCAGTAATCAACAGGCTGTATGTCTATAAACGTAATCCAAAGATAACTGATATGAGTACATTAGAATGGTATCGGCCCAGATACCCGATACCAGTATCAGTGCATCCATAAAAAATCAATACAAAAATAAAGACACAATAATTTATTTAAAAATCTGTGATTTAAAAATGAGAAAGTAAAACAAAATAATTAACTCTAATTATAATGTAACATGAAATGTTTATTATGTGTTGAGGTTGGAGCAACTATCATCTGATCAGACCCAGTCACAGCAAACTGGTAGTTATTATTGACAGCTAGTTCCAAAACAAGAGGACCGTAGCTTCCAGCTCTCACTTCAATCTTATAATTGGATGGCCCTAAAGATCTGCAATTACAGCACGTCATAATTAAACTCCTGCTTTCCTGAAATGATTCAACTTTTGTTCCCTTACAGGTTTGTTTCTTTCCTGGTCTGCAATTAAAACTGCCACTTGAGGTAATGTGAACATACAATTACAACAGACATGAAAGATTGGTCATCGGTCAGTGTAATTTCAATACTCATTATAGGTGAGGGGGGTAACACAGTAAAGGCTGTCTGCTGGAGTTAAGCCCGCTGTCATAATGTTGAAACTCTTTGCCATCACAGATGACTGTAACATTAGCTGGAAGGGGTTAGTGTGTGGGCAACAGACTCTCAATCTGAGCAAGGTAACCAATTACACCAACTAATGGAAGCAGATATTGTTTGGCACCTTTTTTAGCACATAACTACGTACAATCTGTGTATGCTGCAGACAGAAACATATTACTGTGAAAAAGCTGTTTTCATAGCTCATATTTTTATATCTCCGGTTCGAATCGTGGACTCATAAGGCCGAACATAATGATGTGTAAAATATAAAGCACAGAACAGAAGTGAGGACGCTATGAATAGTTTTCAGGTCCTAATAAATGTCACACAAATAGAAGTAAACAGAATCTAAATAAGTTAAACATTTTTAAAGGACTTTGCCTTGCCTTTAAACTTGTGTACAGACCTCCTCTCTGGACCAGTGGGGTTTCTTGAAAATCTTTGTTAGGGAGGCCAGGTAGGTGAACAGATTTATAAAAGGGTGGCTCATGTAAATGATCCATAACCTTTAAAAATATCAAGTTTTTACTAAATTATAAATTGTTTATTATAATTTCAGTGGCTATCAAACAATGCCAATGGTAAAATTTAAATACACGGTATTGAGAGTTCAGTTGAATGTGCTTTAAATCTTTATTAAAAGATTTCAGTGCAAAGTTTTGAGACATTGTCTAAAGAACAAAAGGTACAATTAAAAGCTTTTTCAGTGTTTATTCAAAAATAGTTTTAAAAATCATAATATTAGAATTTTTAGCATCTGGTTGGCTAGTACAATATTTTCTTCACAATTTTAACTATCCTGGATCAGCATTTAATTTTTTATACGCTGTTAATATTCATCTTAACAATAGGATTGAAGTTAAACATCATGTTCTTGTAGAGCAGCAGATGATGCATTTACTTACACTCGGATGTCTGAGCTTCACTGGAAAAACGTCATCTTACATTTGATGTTTGATTGAATTTGATTGTCTGTGCTTGGGAGTGGCACCTAGGGTGCCTGTCTAATTGGAAGGGTGGCCCGTGCCCCCCAGACCACTCCTCTAGACATGCCCCTGCTCTGGACAATATTACAGACTTGCAAGTTTTTGGCAGATACTGACACTTGATCAGTAATCTTTAGATTCCGGGCACTGGGTACCTCTTTAGGATGGTCATAAATGTCAACATAATGCAACCCCTTCACTATAGCTTGGTTTCATTTTATTCTATTAGGTTAAATAATGAGTGCATATCCAATTAAAGCTTGAAAATAGAATGAAAACCAGGCAGTGCTTTCAAACAAACAATGCAAACGACTGAGAACTGAAGATTAAATTAAAAACATGGACACAGTTTAGATTTTGTGATGAAGCACACTAGTACATGAGAACAAATCATATTGTTGGTGCTGTTTATGCAGTGCAGATGAAGCATGTGGAGGGTAGAAAAGTGGCAGTGGAGATTTAATTCAGCTGTATTTTGAAAGGAGTAGACCTCTTATCATTCTCATCACAAACATCAACAACACAGGCAGCAAGATTTCTAATTATTAAACAGTAAGAACATCAGTCTGTTTCATTTTAATAGGCTAACTTATCGATTTCTCCTTAATCACCCAGGCATACATTAGCATTAACCAAGGACGTGATCACACCCACACTCATTCACACTGCAAGGGAAGGAAAAGTTACAGCTGCATGAGCGGTCAAATCACACGCACATACACACAGGTGAAGGTAAATGGATGCTATCATCTTTGGTTTGGTAACTTTAGACATTAATTCTCCGACGTACTGGAAAAAAAAAATCAGATAATTTGACATAAGTGATAAAGATGAGGACGAGCAGCGATCCAGAAAATGAGTTGAGTTCAAGAGGTGTATTTATGTGGTTGAGCAATTGCTTCAGCATGTAATTTATTCAATGACTCACTTGTACTCCTCAGATTCAGCACCATTATGTGAGCGAGTGCATCAACGCAGTGTATTTTCAGTGCTTCATTCTGTGAAAGTCTGGGAATAGAAACCTTGTTTCCCAACGTAAGCTGTTCTGAAAGCAAAATTCATCTGAATGCAAGATGAAATCTCTCCTCACCACAGGTGCAACATCCACATGAACTTCTGTCTTTTAGTCTAAGAAGAACACGATGTCATCAGCTGCTTTACGATTCGTCTTGAGAATTGAAGCATATACGCATCATTAATAGCAGGAGCTGTCCCCACAGCATTGTACCATGCACTTAAAAGTGCTTTAAAAGTACATGCTAACACTGACCACATAAAAAGCAATGAGGCTAATCATTGTATAACCTTTCAGTCATAACCATCTTCATTAACGATTAGCTCCCTCACTGTCTTATGAGCAAAAAGCAAATTTTAGACATGAAAATTAAGTGTAATTACAGTTCTGATGCAATAAGGTGATAAATATAGACATGGAGAAAATAGATGGTGGCTCTTTTTGGGAATAAACAAAAAACACACTAGTCACTGAAATGACTTGAAACTGACAAAAGTAAAAGTAAAAATATAATACTGAAAATCTGAAACTACTTTTGAATCATGTCTCCACAGAATGATAGTAAAAAAAATCCCAAAACTAATTAAATGACCTGAACAACAATTATAATACAATTAACTTGATATTTTTTTTAACAAGCTTTGGAGCTGACATGAACAGCTAAAAGCTCCAATTGTCCAAAAAAATTTCTGCCACAAAATTTGGGGCTTGTCAACAGGAATTTTGGTAAATTCTTACAGTCATAGCATCTTCTTTCATTGGGTCCATTATGGTTTTAAAGGTAACTAAAGTTCACTTAAAAGGAAAAGTTGTATTTCCAATTATGTCCACGTCTTGGGAGGTCGTCTAGAGCCCCATAAACTTTATACTATTATATACAGCTGTGGTCACAGGAACATGAAGCTGCTTGGAGATGGTCTAGAAGTCCTCATCTTTAACATGGAGCTCTAAAATCTCTCTGAGCTCCTCAGACAGATCTGGTCTTTGCTTTATCTGGTCCATGTTCAGTGTGGTGCACATGATACCAAACTACCCTGAAGCCTGTCTCTTCCCTTTAAACAGACTGAATGACTGATGAAGAGCTTAAAGGCACCTGACATACAAATTAAAAGACACACCTTAGCTCAACGTGTCCCTATGATTAAATTTACTTAAATTAACTCTTAAAATTTAAGATGGCCACCACAGATACATTTATTATGGCTATACCAAAGTCAACTCAACAGAAACTGAAACTGTGTCTGTGACCAAATGGCCGTAAACTGTGGAGTTCCTCAGGGGTCGATTTCTTGGACCTTTATTTTTCAATCTGTACATGTTCCCATTGGGTCAACTAATATGTAGTATGTGTCCTACCACAATTACACAGATGGCACTCAGATCTATGTGTCACTGGCGGCGGGTGAACATGGGCCTATAGAGTCACTCTATCACTGCATCGAACAGATTAGTGTGTGGATGCAAAACAATTTTCTCCAGCTGGACTCAGACAAAACTGAAATCATTGTTTTTGGTCCAAAGAAACAAGGAGAAAGTGTTATCATCCACCTTGAGTCCCTCTCTCTAAAACCTAAAAATCAGGTTCTAGGGGTAATAATGGACTCAGACCTGAATTTTACCAGCCACATTAAGTCAATCCCATCAACAGCTTTTTACCATCTGAAAAACATTCCCATAATCAAAAGTATAGTATCTAAACCAAACTTGGAGAGACTAATCTATGCATTTGTCTCCAGCAGGTTGGACTACTGTAACGGCCTGTTCACTGGCCTCTAAATAAGCTGTTAAACAGCTGCAGTATATTCAAAATGCTGCTGCTCAAGTCCTGACTAGAACCAGGTGATATGACCACATTACTCCAGGTCTCTGCACTGGCTTCCTGTCACTCAGAGAATAGACTTTAAAACAGCTCTGCTTGTGTACGTCTCTTCATGGCCTAGCGCCTAAGTACATCTCAGACATGTTAGTGACATATGAACCATCTCGGGCTCTAAGAACCTCAGGAAGGGGTCTTCTCCTGGTCCCCAGAGTCAGGACTAAACATAGTGAGGCTGCATTTCAGTTTTATTCTGCTAAGCTCTGGAACAATCTTCCTGAAGATGTGAGACAGGCCTCAACTTTAACAATGTTTAAATCCAGGCTGAAAACTGTTTTATTTAGTCGTGTATACAACTGACAATATTTTATCTGCATTCTTCAATTTTAATGTAACTATTTAATGATTTTATTCATGTCTTATTGATTCATTTTATCCACACGTTGTTGATATGATCGTATTCTTTTCTATTTATTCTATACTTTAATGTAATTATTTAATGATTTTATTTATGTCTTGATTGATTTTATTTTATGCACTTTGAATTGCTCTTTGTACAAATTGTACTCGACAAATAAACTTGAACTTGAACTGATCTTTGGTAGTTGATAATCACTCATACTCTGAGCCCTTTAAATTGTTGGACATCTTTGCTCAACATTTTGCCATGACCTCTCAGAGTCAACATGTTTTTAGAAAAAATGTTATGAATAACTGAACAGAGACACAGAAAACAAATACAATTTTCAGAAAATAATCACTGGATGTATATCTATAACTGATTAACCTTTGAAGTCGACCAAATTGAAGTTGGCAACAACAGCTAATTGACCTTAGGGAATGCAAAAACGACTGTGATTTTCACCGACACTGAGCTACAGCTTCATGTTATTCACAACACATACTCTGTGTGTCACCTGATAGCATAAGATCTTGTGCTACTGACTGACATTGTGCATTTATTTTTTAAGATTTGTACAGAACAGATGTAACTATCATTTCTCAACATGATTCAGTTTAAAACTCTGACATGAAAATGGCGGACGATCAGCATTCCATCAAGACATTCTCTGTCTTTAATTCTTTAGAGATTTTAGAGCAATAATAAAGTTTGTGGAATCCCTAACCACAACCTTAATCATGGTCTGGATGTCATCATACCAATGTGCACAGACAACCACTCATCACCAGCTTGCAGCGCTAGCAAAATCATTTACCTGGTGTAAAAGCAAACAGGTTTGATGTGCCAGGTGCTGTTTGTTCTCATTCCCTGAAACACACACAGATCTTGGACACTGAAGCATATTGGCGGAGAAGATTATCCTACAGTTCATGTAACCGGGCCTCACCTCTATGAAATGTTACCATCTGGCTGCGATTGCCCCGTAGTGTGGAACATGCCATATCTGTCAGCAAACACAGGTGTGACCTCCAACTCTCACAAGCTATGGCTGGTGGTATTTTTATCTGTTTATGTATGTTACAAGACAGTTTGGTTTTTTTTGCTTTCCCTCTAATTTCTAATCATAAACTAATTTGAACATGAGGTGTATTACAGCTAATATTTTCCTGTTTCTCAATAAGTAACTTTTATTTCCTTTAGCTGACTAAATATGCAAACAAAAACTACAAAAACACAACTAAGTTTAAGGATTAAAAGCCTTATTAAACATTGTTTAGTGGGAGTTTGGCCCCTATAATAAAATGCTTTACAAGTGGCCATTTCCAAAATCCAATCTATACAAACAACCAACTCTCCAGCTTGTTTCCTCCATACTGGCTTTGGTCCATCCATCCAAGATCAGCCATTCCATCGGATTATCATCGACAGGAAGTCTGAACCTGCTGAGAGAGGCACTTTCCTTCCTGATTCTTGATCTGACATTGGGACGGACAACAAACAACTCTTTTCCACAGGGAGTGCAGTGCTTCATAATCCATACTGACCTTCCCTGGCTGCAATTCAGCTTTATTTTTAGTCAGGTTTGAAAAGGACAAACTTAAACACATGTTGGTGGTGCGGAGAACACGGCAACAATTTTCCCAGCAGGGATCCACCTTATTGTTGCTTTTATTTTCATACACAGCACCAAAGTATTGATTTTCCTCTTTGGTGCTCACACTTGAGCTCTCTTTAAATTAGCCCACATTTACATGAAAATGCAAAGGTACCACAGTGAACACGTACAGTACTATTCAAATAGAAGCAAATAACAATAAAGCAAATAAAATAGAGTTTGTCAAATTTCCTGAAAGGTAAGTCTGATCCAATTGGAAGCCATTGGACATTAAAGCCAAACTCCTTAGAGTCTAGGGATGCAACGATACTACTTTCTTTTTTTAAACTGATACAATACCAATAATTGGATCGGACAGGTTTTATTTTCTCCTCTGCTTGTTACAACAAATGATGGCGAACTTAAAAAATTTTAATATTAAAGAGGCCCTTCTATTAAAAACGTTTTTTCTGAGGTTTCTGTTGAATATTTTAGCTCCACAGGTGTTCTTACCTTCATAGTAGGTTCATAAACTACTCAGGTGGCGATAAAACCTGAGTTCGAATGGCCGGAACCTGTTTCATGACAACTCCTTTGCTCGTTAGTATTCATCAGCTCACGCAGTTGAAACCACATCTAGCATGCTGCTGGCTAAAAGCTGTAGCGTAAAGATGTAGCAAACAAGAAGAGCAGCGGGGGCAGGAAACAGTATGCCTTGCTCTCATAGGCTAGTTTGTTAGCCAATCAGAGTCCAGCAAAATCAAATAATGAATATGAACGAGCTGCTGCCCGAAGCCTGAACGTTTATTAGATATAAAATGTTTCATATTACTGGTTAATACAATAAAATAAACACAAAGTCCTGAAATTTGTATGAAATGGCTCCTTTAATAAAAATTACGACAAAACTAAAATTTCAAGTGAAAAATAAACATTTTCTGTGAAATTATTGCAGAGTTTCCACATTTTAAGAATCGGTTCATGATACAGCTATGAGTACATTAGAATGGTTTCAACCCTGATACCCAATACCAGTATCGTATCGGTGGACCCCTATTAAAGTCACCATGGTAACCACACACCTTAGTATCTCACCCCCTAATTACAGTCCTAATGTCGCTGATTGTTTGACGCTTAATTTCTACAAACAGTGACTCAGTGTGAAAAATATGACTTGTATTTAAAAAGTGCCTGAACAGTAAATGTTAAAATCATCTGTTGGTTATTAACCAAAATCTCTGCATGTTTGAGGTGTTTTATGTAAGAAATATGATGAGATAAAAAAATCAAAACTTCCAGATTTGAAGAGAAAATTGAAGAAAGTCAGTAGAATTCAATGGGAGTTTAGATATGCACGTGCTTTTCTTAAATCTCCACCAAGGTGCAAACTTTAAAACTTCTTTCATTAGGTGAAAGAAGACAAAGATGTCTGCCATTTGATGTAAAAACTGTATAAGAAGTGTAAGACTTCTTATAAAAGTTTGTTTGGAAAGTTTAGACTGTTTCTAAAGTTACATTTCATGGCAAAATCTCCAAAAGTTAGAAAACTTAAACTGTAACGGTGTAAAAATCATAAAGGTACCAAAAGCCCAGTTTAGTTGCATAAAATCCAACTTTCTGTTTGACTTTAAATGATGCTTCTACCATTAAGTATGTCTAAGCTAGTGCATTAAAAAGCAACAAGTCACAGCACACTATCCCTGATGGAACCGCACATTTTGATGGAACTTTTCTACATTTTTTTTAAAGCTGAAGGAGGAAGTGTGAATCGAAAAATGACACAGAAACGAAAGAGCCATCTGTGAATAGCAAAAAAGGGATTTTCAATGTTTACGTAGTGGCAGCATTATAAATATTGTTTAGATAATGTTGGACTGTGTGGGTTTTATTCTTGTAAAAATTTAAATAAGGTCACACATTCTCTAGATTAATGGTGCTATCCATCTTGGTCACACACATTTCTCTGTTCAATATACATTCAGCTAATCTGATATCCAGCTCTGTTCTGCAGCTGTGAGTGAATTAATCTTCAAGATGATACTAATCTGTTAAAATACCACATTTTCTGTCTGTAAGAATAAAAAAAAAATCTATGTTTTGTTCATTTAATTTGAAAATATTTAACAGCTGAAGTATGTTTCATTTTTCTAAGGAAACCTTTAATTATCACAGACTCCAGCGCTATTTGCATATGTTACCTAAGATGAATTACATAAAACTTAAATTCAAAGATAGGTGAAAAACCAAAATAACTTTACCCAAAAATTGCGTGTTCGGGTGTAGTGAGTGCAGCTGTGGGGCTTTTTAAGCCTCAAAGAAGAAAGCAGAGACCCAAGAAATAGAGGACAGTGGGAGTAAATGTTAAAATTACCATATTGATGGATGCTACAAAATAGGGGCTTCATCTTTTTCATCTGAATTTCAATGATGCATAATCAGAATGGTCATTTTCTTACCATATTTGCATCGTTTCCAGATGCATTCAGCCTTTAGGTCAATTCTCCAATGAGAGAAATGTTTTCAGTGTGCGTCAGCATTTTGTGATGTTAGCTAACACTTGCTGTAATAAAGTTGTAGAATAAACAAAGCTACTTCAGGTCAGTACATTGTACGGAAGCTAAGAGAGGCTGTGATTGAAATCTATTTTCATTGTCTCTTTATTTTGTGATATGAAGCTCAATTCATAAAAACAGTTTGCTAGTAGGCTGTTTTGTCTGATAATTATTTTAATTATTTTGTGAAAACTATAAATTATTTCTAATTGACAATAAAATTAAAGGACTCAATATATCAGTCTTGCTAGCAGCTGATATAAGCTAAAAATGTCCCATAAAATAACATCCAAGAGCCAATCAGGAATGACCCAACAATACTGTAGATCATCTTTTAGTGTCACAACATCCAAACTGAATGATATAACTGGATATAATACAAGAACCATTCAATTTACTGTAATAATGATCTTGTGGTTATGAGAAAACATTTTGAACATTATTCCGCTATCAGTCACTGAAATTAGCGGCTTACCACCTGGATTAACAAAAAAAGACTTAAAATTATCACAGAACTAGTTTTGGAGATACAAACATTCACATGGTCATATCTTCTTTAAAAATGTTCAAATTTGTTGGGCATCGATGGGAAGCTCAGACTCCACACTTTCAGAATCTGCAAATAACTCAAAATGACCCTCAGCCAATTTATTCTCAGTTTTTTCATGGCTGGACACATTTTTGGAGAATTTATGAATGACAGTAGAAAATAATGACACTTTAAAATGTCTAATATATGGAAGAGTCCTGGCTTCACAGAAGTCTGAAAACAATGGGGAGGGGTAAATGTATTTACACTATAGTTGTGTCTTAAGCATGACTGACTGTAATAATGATAATAATTAATAATAATAATTATTATCATGAGCAGTTTTGCATTAGAGTTTAATTCTGCAGTTGTTTGCGAGCACAAATTCTATCAGCTGTGCCAGACAATGCAGAAGCGAGCTTATGGTTTCTGTTTCTGAATTGTCAACATCTGGATCATCATTGATCAAATCTAGTCCAACAACTACAATACTTATGTGGTCAAGATGGTAGAAATCATGTAGACTTGTCCTTTGCATTGTGCAAAATTGAAAAGTTCAACATTGGCGGCATTTCAGAGGGAATATCACAATTAATCAGCTTGACCTGCCATACAATGTAAAGTAAATAGGTTTCTCTAATGGCACTTCAATGAAGTGCCATAATATTTAATAGATTTATGTTGTTTTAAAACAGCAGCAATCCACTTCATGACAGAGATCAAAACACTAACTGTAAAATGGTAAATGATCATATATTGTAAAGCACTTTTTAAAGTCAGGTGACTCAGAAACCGCTCCACAATACAAATTGTAATTCACTCATTCATGTTTGATGGTGATAAACACAGCTGCCTTGGGGCAGGCTGGCAAAGGCTGCTATTCCATCGCCCCCACTGGGTCCTCTGAACACGACCAAACAGGCATGATGGGTAAAGTACTCAAGGACACAAAGCAAAGTGTTTTGGGTTTTTTTCCTGGAAAAACCAGTGACCTGCTCTACCTTCTACAGCATTGTAATTATCTGGTCAGACTTTAAATATTATCTTCACCTGCACATAAGGTACTTATCCCAGCATTAACTGAGCAAGAGGAACTTCTCACTATGACGCAACAGTGCTAGCTAACTGCACCGCTATACAGCCCTGGAAAAATAAAAATTAATCTGGAGCAACACATGGGCAAGGGAAACAACAGAGAAATGGACAAGTATGAAACAGAGCCTCCCTCTTGGTAAGGTGTAAAGATCAAGCAAATGCGGTGAAGTCGAGATATTTGTTGATGTAACAGCAGCTAATGACATGATACTTTATATCTAAACTAGCAACTGTAACATGCTTTTGCACCACAACAGGCTTCAGATTTTGATGGGTAGAAGGTTTTTTATTCCATCCTCTGTAGAGAGAATACATTGTGAAGTCATCGGACCTGGGTGGAGACATTTTAGTTTTGACCAAACTAACTGACTTGCGCTTCCACCCCTGGAGCCGTGTGTTCAGTTTGGCTGCAAACATTTCACCAGGTGTCTTTTTAGAAGATAAATTACTGATATACACATACTACTTTATAAATGAGAAACAAATAATGTGACAGACAGTCTGTAGGTTAGGATCTATTTACAATTAAATCAAGTTTTAAAGACCCACTCCAATGAAACCTGTGTTTTTCGTGTTGTTAACACATTCTTGTGGCCTTTTTCTGATGCTAGATGACATATCTTAAAAAAAAATTAATCTCAAAATTGCATTTAATATAACAATAATAATATATATATACTTTATTAATTACTCTTGGGGAAATTCAGCTGTACATTTGACCAATCCTCTCTAGATGGATCAGAATGAGGAGCAGAGGGCAGCCATTTTGTACGGCACCCAGGGGGCAGTTGCGGGGTTCAGTATCTTGCCCAAGGATACTTCGACACGTAGCCTCTGTAGGGACTCGGGATTGAGCACTGGTCTCCCGATCGGAGGAAGACCTCCTTCCCGATAGTCTACGGCCGTCCCAATCTCTGAGTATTTCTGCATTCAAATCGCTATGAATCAGTAGCAGGCGCAAAAATGTGTCTAAAACAGACTACGTTTGTGACGTAGAAAAGGCACTGGGTGGGACACAAGCTACTACTCTGCTAAACAGAGAGCTCTCAGCAACAGGGGAGGGGTCTATGCAGAAACTACATCCTAGAAAACCGCACAGGTTTTGTGATTTGGGGTAAAAAAAAACCTAATCGTAATTTAAAGACCACTGAGACATCTTGAAATAGTTCAAAAGAAGATTGGAGTGGGTCTTAGAGTCCAAGATTTTCACAAGATTTTTCATAGTAACCAAGTATCATCAATTTGTGGTTATTTGAAGTTACTTCTACCCAGTTATCTTTATTTTGGTCTAATTTAAAAACAATGTTTTCTCTTTTAGTCACCTGTGGCTGTTTCTTTTGGTATTGTCAATGATTATTTGGTATTAGCACACTTTCTGCTTTGCATTTTCAGTATTAGTAAGAGACTTTTTATCTTTTCTTCTTTTGATGTGCTCCACAAAAACACTGTTCTATAGAGACACTCATCTAAGTGTTTGCATAAAAACTGTCCATGGATGGGCTGATGCAGGTTTCTCACTTATGTCTCCATAGCAACATCATCTGTTTTTAAGTTATTCAGTGTAGCAAAGATGTCAGAGGGAAATACAACCTCAGTATGCATCGCAAAGTGACAGAGCAATTTACTTGACTCCCTAATCCTGTTTTCAGCCCTCAAAGAAGCATCACCACCTGCATTACTCAAACTGAGAATGCTTTCTGAGTCACTCAAACTGATGTTTTCGAGCCTTGCTGAACTTAAATTTAAATAGGACCATGTAGGTTGCATGCATTGGGTTCCTTATCGGTCATCTGTAAAAAACTGTCGTCCATTTGCTGGTTGCCTTTGGCAGCCGTGAAGACTGTTTTGAAATTCACAACAAAGACTCAAGTCGCTTTAATAGTCGAGAATGTTTTTATGGTGTTATGTCATTGCAAAGACAGCCCATCCAAACCCAGCAGGGTGAATCTACATATTCTATCAATAAGCTGTAAAGCTTTGGGCCTTCCAGAAGACCCAGGAGATCAATACTTTGCTGCTGGTATTGACAAGACTTTAAATGGTGACTTAACACAATGTGCAAGCTCTGGAAACATTCTTCACCATCACCTCCAACCCCATTATCTTGTGGCACATTTGTTTCAAAGATAAAGCCTATTAATTGAGGGAGGATCTGAGTGGACAACCGGGGACAGAAACAAGGCGATTGTTAAAGAGATAGTTCATTTCAAACTGTTTATTTAGGACCTAGTTGGGATATAAACATTTAACTCAGCAACGACAGCAAAACAAGCGTCACCCAGAATTTGCTTAATCGATGTAGAGGGAATTTAACCAGCAGTTAAAAGGATGCAACGGCTTGTTTGGATGCAACAACGTTTACAACAGCAATACAGCAAGAAATACCAAAATTCTACTTTAAAATTAGGTTTAAGGATATAAATTAGGGTGGAAAATTTGTGCTATTTTTTGTCTTGTTCGACTCTTTAAAAGTACACAGCTGCTGTAGTAACATGGATGAAATAATACTGTAACAATATAAGTTATTTCTTTGACATTTTTGGCTAATCTAGTTTCCCTTCAAATATTGCATCACCTTATAAAGTCCTGTAAACACATATAGCCAGAAAACCAGACTAAATTATAAACAAATTCTAGTCACAGAATCAGTTTAGATTTCAGTAAACCAACAGCTACCTATAAAGCCATACCATGAACATACACTGCACACAAATGGCTGATGTGTCCTCACAGCTTCCATTAACTTCTCATGTTTTAAGTCAAACAAAAAGGAGTCAGAAGATTCCAGTTATTCGTGAGTAACTCATTTAATTACTCTGAAGAAAATAGCAATTTTGGAAATCAAACAATTCCATGTAAAGCCCTCCCTGTACAACATGGGCATGTTCTCCACAGCCTACATGGTCTGTTAAAAGATCTCCAGATTACCTGAACCTAGAAAACTTGTTAGTCTTAATACAGTAATGGCGCTACTGTTCTCTCAATTTTCATCACATTCATCTTTCTCAGCCATTTTTTGTGTCCTCTCCAGCATTCTCACCGTGTTCTATGTGTCACCACCTTGTTGCCACAACAATCATTCTTGTATGTCTATAATTGTACCACCTGAACAGAGCATGACTCTGCTGGACTGGGTCAGTGAGGCGCTACAGAGCTCAAGCTAGCAAGATGTGATGTGGTCGTAGCTTAAAAAGGACTTCAGTGTGAACAGTTCTGTTCTAAATTCTCAACCGCCTTGCTGAACATGTGGGGCCTACACCGTGGATATGGTGCTACTAGACTCCCTCATGCTCCAACTAGGACCCTGATATGCTGCCCCCAATGACAAACATCCACAACCTCACTTTAGAAGTTTTACACATGTGCAAAGCCCTCTTGGACCCATCACACATGTACCTAAGACTCTACATTGTATTTAATAGGTACCCGAAGACCTCAGCAAGACCCTGCAAAGGCCATCACATTATGGCTAATTCTTTGAGTTGCACAGGCCTCGTCACCTTTTGTGAAGGTGGCTTAAACCTCTCATTCACAATTTGAACTGGGTAAAAACTGATATTATCTTCTCATATGAGAACATCTGTTCCAAAAAATCCTAATTTGAAAACATTTAACCCTGCAGAACTTTTCAAAATGAAGCTTTGCAGCTATTTGCTTGCCTTGACTTTTTCCTCTCATTCCATAGAGCGTGTGTATCAGTTGCACATGAACATAACACAATCAATTTTCTTTGAGAAATAAAACCACATCCTGTCAAATTGCATCAGCAGTATGAAAAGAGCAGTTTACCTTCAGCTGTCTTCTCGTTGGAGTTGAAAGGTTTTTATACCTTCAGTGCAGAAAGCTGTGCCATGAAAAGCCCTGACAAGCGTTTCTCATTAATGTTGCCATTAAATGATTAGTTGACAAGTCTGTAGTCCAACAATTTTTTATAATAGTCATTTATGTTGTTATACTTCTTTGTCAACAGTCAAATTAATTGCTTGAGAACACTGAGGTCTGTAAATTACAGAGGAAAATGATGACTGTCTGAAATGCTTCATCTACCTGTTAAAGTTTGTTGCTTCATACTTTCTCTTTCACCAGTCAATCACTTAGAGAGAAGCAACAAATATGTGTCTAAAGATGATGTACTTGTACTTATGGGTGTAGGCATTCAGATTTAAAGGTACTTTGAGGCTAATGCAAATCACCTCAATAAATTTAGATTATTGATGATTATTATTAATACCCACAGAAATTAAAAATAACAGACAGCAATAAATGCTCCAAAAAAGCAGAGTGCATTGCTTGTTTAATACAAAGGTCGTATTATTCACAGTGAGTGTACTCACAGTCTTTACCGGGACACAGACCTTAAACAATTAAAATAAAGCGTTTGACCTGGTGTTTTGTTTTTATTTGACTTCTTGGTCTCTGCTGTGTTGTGTGTCCCAGCATGACACAGACTCCTCAAAGCATGATGGGCAAATAAGAGAAAAAAACACTTTTCGATCGACATGAAAGCCAGAAAGGAACGAGGAGGAATGTCTGGAAGTGGAAACGGCGTCTCACGACGAGAGCCGCAAGGTATTCCGCTCAGCACTTGAAAAGACTGAGATCTGCCAGCTTTCTCCCCTCTCGCTGCCTGTGATGTGCATCTTGTGAGCTTCTAAGAGCAGGCAGTTTAAGAGCAGTCTAACAGGAAGCCCTACGGAGAGCTGTTGAACTAGTAGCAGCAAAGGCTGTGCAAAAAACTGCTGGGGGAATATGGGCTAAGTGGGCTGTGAACTGATGGAAAACTTGGAGACAGAATCTGGCAAGCTGATGCTGCTACTTACATATTTGGAAGGCTGAATGTGTGAGAGATGCCGAAAGTCAGCACTGCAGTCAGTAAGACTTAAGAAGAGACAAATAGGTTTTGTCTCCAAACTGGCTCTTAAGATAAAGTGTCACTACAAATCAAAAGTATTAGTTCCTTTTTGACATGAAAGTCACCTGAGGCTGAAAAAGGGACACATGGTTTGTGGAAAATATAAGCTTATGATTTATTTTGATGCTAGCAATGTTCTGAGATACTGATTTCATAGTAGGAATGATTTGAAGAGATCATTCAGATTTTCCACAATTTTGTTTTCTAACCCCCCCTTTCAATTGCACGCATAACGGACACGTAATGTCAGTGAAGTGTAATACGCTACTGATAGCCGCAATTAAAGTCAATGGAACTGTTTCCACTGGGCCAGAGGCAATGGGAATCGGACACGTCTCAGAAAGGTAGTGTCGCAGCCTTTACGCGGCAGTTCTACTTTTTACACTTCTAAAATGTGTCAAGCTTAGAGTTTAGTTTGGACCAGACATGAAATCAGGTGTTTGTGAAAAGTAAAATACCCAGAAGTTTCAAAATTGAGGGCATGTGCACGTTTCTGTTCATTCGACTACGAAAAATCACCTGTGACAGGTTTAAAGTCCGTAGGTGGTGTGAAAATAAATCACATACCTTCTAGATACATGTTTCCATCTCTGTCCCCACTTGTTGTTGTGCGTACTAACAAAATTGCGCATGATTTTGCAATTCTCCTGTGATTTTGTGAACTCCCGGGACTATCTGGATGGAACGCTTTAGCGAGCTATAGGCATCTAGAGCACTGATGGTTGAAAGGGACACGCGGCTGATTTCCCGAGCAAAACGCACCGCGTTGATTATGCATCAGGTGGAAAGGAGGGGTAAGGCTGAAAAACAAAAAAGTAAAAATCAAGTTTGAACCAGTTTAAAAAGTTTTTTTTTTTTCTAATTTAACCCGTTTCAGTGGTTAGAGTGGTCACCTTCCAATCGGAAGGTTGGTGGATCGATCCCGGCTTCCACCACCACATATTGAAGTGTTCTTAGGCAAGACACTGAAACCCATGTAGCCCCCGATTTGCATATTGGGTTATGTGAATGGGTGAATGTAAAACTTGTAGTGCAAAAGTGCTTGAAATGACTAGAAAAGCGCTATACAAATACAGGACATTTACCATTTAGTATACCACATGTTCTACTTAGTAATTTTGAACATTTAAGTTCAAATGACTTGGTTTCATGATGCAACACGAATTAGAAATTAATACTTGCTTACTGCAGCTTTAATCTAAGAAAACGAGATTGAAGAAATATCGACAACCCTTAAAAGGCTCCAAATGACACGATGAGACAACATCCCAAACCTTCCTTGACAGACTGTAATATCATGGCATAATTTGAAGTAGACTTAACACTTATTTTGATTCACTTCCACTCCTCATCAACCTCCATTTCAGTAGCAGTTCATCTGTCGTTTCCAGCTTTGAAACCAGATCGTTCACGAAAAACACAGACTCATTTCATCTGAGCTTCAGTGTCAACTGGACTAATCCAGCATTTGAAATTTGACAGAAAAATCTGACACTGTGCACCGAAACCTCAACATCATTTAGAGATAACAAGCTACACTTGTTGTGTGCGATCTATAAAACCTTGTGATCAGCTATACCCTTCCTTCTTGTCACAATCTGCCTGCAGCTACAACGTGATTAGAGGCCTGGACGAGAGTAACACTGAGGCCCTTTATTCCCCATGAGCCGCCGCCATCAAAAAGTCTGGCCTTATTCTGCCATATCCATCTCCCACTTACTGGAAACCTGCTAATTGATGGATGAGGACGTTATGGGAAATGGCAGGAGTTGCTATGTAGTGATTTCCCTTCAAATGTTTCTGCTGTTTGGCCGGTGGGAAGAAAAAAAGGATGAACAACAACTTTTCCTGGACCTTGAGCAGCTAAGAGGGACGTGGGCTGGTGATGCCACGTCAGCAGGGGGTAACAAGTGAAGGGCATGTGATTGATAGGGACTTAAAATGGAAAAGGGACACCCACCTTCCCTCTTGTCAAACCAACAGCCAAAGTGTCTTTAATTTGTAGTTGCTGGAAGTGGGACGGATCTAATGAAAACAGGCTCTTTTTCCTCATTTCTATAGGTTTGTTTCTTTTATACCTCTCAGTTCAGAGTTGTTACTCACATGTTTTCACTGTAGACAATTTCCTTATTGACAAAATGCACTAATGAAATGTCACATCTGACAGATTGCTGAGAGAACTGACATGCCGGAACTTTTTCTCTTTTCCATTTGTCTGGATTTTCCTCCCTGCACTTTTCTTTACACAGTCACTATTGATTTTTCTCAAACCCCCATAGTTGAAATAACATTCTACCCATGTCTTTTTTTGACAGTATTTTTAGTATATAAAAGATGTTATTTATGCACCAAATGCCAAAATTAACATTCAACATAGAGAAAGAAGTTACTATAGCTTCTCTACATTATGAACATGTAATCACAAATAAATTATTATAATCTCTTAAGTCAATTCAGAGGCCATGGCATTAGTAGGATAGGGGAATGCACATTATGTTTGTATTAGCAAATTCAATAGGCTCAAATTGTAAGAAGGATGCTTTAGTGAAAAAAAATAAATAAATCACGCATTTGCACTGTTATAATTCACACTCAGTAAAAATTAACCCCATAAAAAAGGTAAATACGGCAGTTTGAAAACAAATTGCAGACAACAGAAAAATAAAACTATGACTGCTAGTATTAATCTTTTCTTACAAAGATTAAAAAAACTGTGTGAAAAGTTGAATAAATACATATTTTAAACCTACAGTTATGTGAGAATGAAAACAAATTCCCTTAGGATAAATTGCAATTGTTTTGCATACACTAATTCATCACTGTGTTGCACTTCAGTTTCCACAACTAATGGCTGATTTTATATACAAGCACGTCTTAATATGTATCAGGAACAACACGTCTTTTCATTTCTGGTAAATTTTTCCTCAGTTTAGTTTTTTTCATGGTTAGTCATAAGCTTTAGGAATCTAAAATATATCTAAAAGGATATCTAAAAACCGATTTTATCCTATTTAATACTTAATTACTTGATTAGAATGATGACTGTTTGTACCATATAAAAATGTAGGACGTGTCTCTGTACACTTCCGTTATTCCAAAGTAAGGCCATAACATCATGTTTACCAGCACTGCCATGATGCACTTTAGGAGTTAGAGTCTGTCACACAAGAGACATGGGACTGAAAGTCCCTTACACAATCATGGTGTTTTCCAAGCCTTAAATAAACAATTACAACTAAATGTATTTTAAAAATTCAACATGTTAAAAAGTTCATGAAAGCAGGCGTATTATTATTTTTCAGTCAGAATAAATCTCACGTTCACAATTATACAGCAACCAGCCACTAGGCGGCAGCTTTTGAATTCAACTTCCATGTAATATCCCAGTTTACTATATTTACCGTTTATAGTTGGTACACTTTAAAGACCCACTCTGATGAATATCATGTTGTTTGTGTTGTTAGCATGTTCTTGTGTCATATTTCTGATGCTAGAGGATGTATCTTTAGAAAATTAAGCTCAAAATTGTATTTCTGAGTATTTCTGCATTCAAATCACTGTGAATCACTAGCAGACGCTAAAATGCGTCTAAAGAAGACTGGATTTGTGATGTAGAAAAGGCACTGGGCAGGCCACAAGCTCCTGCTAGCTGAATGCTATGAGTAGTACTAGCGTAAACAGAGAGCTCTTAGCAAAGGGGAGGAGCGGGGGACCCTCCGCACCAACGGCTCCGCCCACAGCTTAGATGCAAATTTCTAATGAGCTACTGCGGCTATGCAGAAGCTATGTCCTAAAACAGCACAGGTTTTGTGATTTTGGGCAAAAATGCCATTATCCTAATTTAAAGACCACTGAGACGCTTTAAAATAGATCAAAAGATGATCAGAGTGGGTCTTTAAGGTCCAAAAGACAATTTTAAAAGACCATTTGTACCTTGGTTGTGTTATGAAATAGGAAAGCCAGTGATAAAGTCTGATCAATTCCTGTCAGGTACATGTACGGTACAATTTTTTTTAGCAAAACTGAGATAAATCAGTGACAAGATCAACGATAGTGAAGGAAAAAGGATCCTTAATCTGACAGTTAAACCACAGAAAGAACACTTGGTTCCTTATACGATTTCTTATTTTTAATTCTGGAAGAAAAAAATCTGTTTTCGCTCGATTCATCTTCTGCAAAGGCACTATTACTGTTTCCCTGCATCTCACTTTTGCCTCACACCAAACACTTTTTTTTTATATTCTAAGAGAATTTAAAGCATGAAATTTTGCTGGACAAACCACAGTGGGGCTGATTACTGCTTTTCATTTAAGCTTCGGTGGGTATTTGGTAATCAGTTTTGCTCCACAGGGAGAAAGAGTCGGTAACTCCCCTAAGAGAGCTCGGCCAGCGCTGCTGCCAGCACCTCAGCCAATGTCTGGAAAATAAATGCAAATTTTCTTTTACTTTTAGGTCACTAAACTCGTGAAACAAGGTGCAGAAAGTAGAAATCCATCATTCAAGATGTCTGCCTGCCTCCCTTCATAATAATCCCAACAGTTTGCAGAAATGTAGACAAACTACTGCAGAAGTTTGGAGCGCGAGCTGCTTTTTCTCAGTCCGTTCGGAGCGCACAGCAAGGAAAACAGCATGACTGAGTGACACTCAAGAATTGCCTTGCGTTGCATGCTGAGCTGCAGCACACAGCAAAGACAGAAAGTGGCTTCTTTTCCTGCACAGAAATTCAAATTGGAGCATGAAAGAAGTGAATGTAAGCTAAGTGGGCTTTTCTAAGCACATAATTTTTATTCATTTAGTGTAAATGAACTCATTATGACTGTAACAAAAAAGCAACTTTGTTGGGGATACTAGCTAATATGCAACTGATGTTGAAGAAAAATACAGTTTTTCTCAAGTGAGGTTGAAGACGGTCAAAGCGACCTCAGTTTGATGAATCAGGAAGACGTTTTTATAGAATCAAGCTAATGGCTAATCCGAGCAGAGCCAGTGACAAAGACATTTTAACCTATTTATAACCTCAAAAAGTCTTTGCAGTTTGAGTAAAGGCTTTATTAAAATGTTTACATCACTTTGGTAGGTAAGTTATTCACATTGTTACCACTTCCTCGAGAAAATATTTGTTTTAGTTGACATTAACTAAACTACAGAATTTACTCAAACATTTTCTAATTAAGGGACTCAATCTTTCAAGAGTGTCGTAGGTTAGAAAGTTCCTGCTTAACAGTAATATATTTATTCACTAATATTGACTGCAAATTATTTGCATCTATACCAACTTTGAATGTTCTTTTCTGCACTGTCACTTTTAATAACTTAGAGGTTAAGAGAAGCACTTGGTAACCAGTGACATATCCCTTTCATTTTTTCATTCCACAGTCAGAACAAAGCAAATAAAACAGAATTACATCAAATTGTTGATATTTTCCTGCCCTGAGTCATTCCTCTTAACCTTCCATGTGTCTGAAAATCAGTAACTGAATAAATGTAGAAATAAAAAAATCAATAATTATTTTTGTTAGTGCTCAAGCCAAAGTATTATCATTAAATTATAAGAATTCTATAGGTTTTTGCTCATTTAAACCTGTTTAAAAATTGTTCCTGTACGATAAGCAAAAAACCATTTAGAAGGTTTTCAGTAGGTGAAAGCTCTGAACTGAAGTGTGTTTGCAGATCAGCTTTGAGCCACAAAACTGTAGAGAAGTAAAGAGTCTGGCATCATTTTATCTGCCTCTGTGGCCTTTTATCTGTGCATACATTTAATAAATAGATTCATGTATAAATGAATAAACAGTGAACGTGGAGACATGAAAAAAGGAACAATTTGGTCGCCTGGTAACACAAATGCGGGAGATTTTTTTTCTGTTTAAAACATTCTTTTTTTATATATACACTTGTTGAAATGAATCACTTATAATTTTGCTAAATTGCTACTTCTCAGAACATTTTGCACAGGACAACAAAAATGTTGCTATAATAAAAATAGGATACTTTCCAGTTTATTCTCACCTTGCTAGATATTTATATTGTTGGAGTTTTATTCAAATCACTTTCTGTATTATTCAAAACTTTTAATGATTAAAGCGGAAACATTATACTTTTTTTTTTGGCTGGCTATCCATATAAACAAAAACCAGAGTGTTTTCTGACAAAAACTGAAACACAATTTCCAAAAAAAGTGAGTCGTAAAAATGAAGACAACAAACCAAACATTAACAGATGTTTAAGTAATATCACTAATTTAAAGATTTCTGTTGAAAAGTTCGGAACAATTAATTTGCTCACCGTCTAACGAGCTAATGGCTAATCACTGTGGAGCAGAGACCGAAAAGGATTGCTGTAATCTTAAAGCAACCTTTATCTCAGAAAATTCTTAACAGTTTATAAAGCACTCATTTATAAACATTTACATAACGGTCACTCTAGAATTTTATATGGTTATCATACAGAATTCGGAGGTTATCCACAAGCACAAACAGCAGTTAGCTTTAGCCATTTTGAAAGAATAACCATATACTGGCAAAACTGATGGTTATAAATCAGTGTTCCCATGAATCAAATGCCAAAAAAAATAAAACTCTACAACACTAGCAATTTATTTTTGCTTTGGCCACCCTCATGCTAGCTATATGTTTCTCATTCCAGTCAGAGCTTGGCCCTGTCCCAATACCTGCACTTGCGCCCTTGCACACTTCAAATGCGTGTTCCCGATGAGGGGCGCAAGTGCGTAGGGTGTCCCGATTCTCCAGAGTGGAGAGTTGTGCCCTTGGCTCCGCCCCTTTCGAACGCTTGATCTGCACTTTGCCGAAGCCAACATCCGTGCAGACTTCAGTGAAGGGTATTTCCCACAATGCATTGCTGCGTGTGAATTTTGACGAAAGAAGAAGAAGAAGGTGGAGAAATGGCTGAACCATCCGGACCAAAAAAACATTTTCTCAAGTGTAGTAGACTCCAAATAATCAATATTTTATTTTATTATCTAGATGTGTAATTACAATCGATTGATTCTCTGTTAGAAAGATGTGTCCCATATCTGATAAAAAATATACTTAATTAATTAATAATGGTACTGGTGTGTATTTTCGGACATGATACACGAACAGTTTAATCACTTACTCTGTCTTATATACCTCCTTCGGTTCCTGTGCTTCATTCTACTCAAAATAAATGTTTGTTGGAGTTTAAAAATCTTTTCTAATGTCAAAATAGCACAAACAGTGACCGGTACTACCATTTTGGTTGTCATGGAGAAAGAACTCTGTGGCAAAGGTCGTTGATGTAACACTCACTGTCCCAATACTGCTATTTGTGCACACTTGTTCACTACGCACTTCGCGCCCTTATGTGCCCTTCTGCTAAGTGCACTTCGTGGAAGACCGTAGGGTGCAGTGCAGGTATTGGGACAGGGCCCTAATCTTGATTTCTTGTAACTGAAGTTGTTAAAATATTTCTCTAAAACAGGTTAGATATGAATTGATAACAAGCATCCAACAGAATCCCACTTTAAAATATCTGATCTATCCCTTTAACATTTTTATAATGGAACAGGCCCAATCCACAGGAGAATCATCATGGCTCGATGGCTCCACTTCCGATCACACCAGGACACCCCTAGAGAACCAGAGGTCCAGGCAGTGTGGAGGAAGAGGAGGAGGAGGAGGTTTGGTTATTAGAGCCAATTTATGTACTTTGCCATCAAACAGCACTGATAATCAACATGCCCTTCCAATATTTTGTTGCCAGATTTATTTTTGGATCCAAAAAAATCACTCAAGTGTCTCAAAGGGATTAACAATCTGTTGAACATATGGCACACGCTGTTCTCACATTCCTGATTGACAGTATTTTACAGGAATCCGGTATTCTCACTCACATGTGCAACCTGCACTCATCAAAGAAACTCAAAGCCTTAAAAAACAAGACAAAGTGTCATATGTGAAGCAAAGTTTCCTTATTCTGGGAGTTACCTCAATCAATTAACAAAACTGACTGCATCACTTCCATGAAAAACGCTGGTGGAATTCAAAAGCAGCACGTCGAGCCTGTTGTTGGATCAACAAAGTGTGTATAACCCCGAGTCGATAACAGCGAGCTGCAGCCCCGCCTTTTCCACGCATGTAGTCAGGACGTTCAGCAGAAACAGGGGAGATGCAAATCACCTCACTTCAATGCTCCCAAAAAACAAGAAAGGAAACGTTTGCAGCCTTTCATCTTCCGCTGGTTTTGTTTGTTTACAAACAAGCTCTCCCTCCCTCTTAATTTATGCTAGTTTTCATTTAGCGTAAGGTGCTACGTGATAATAATGACATTTTTTCTTGCCGAGCCTTCCCGGGCTCTCTGAAAGCGGAGATCACAGGCGCATCCCGGGGCTACGGCAGGATTACTCTGTAGTGAGACAGCACAGCAGACATCACATTAATGCTCAAGACAGCTCCAAGGATGTTTATTTGCTTGATTTGCTTCAAAGATGGAAATTTACAAAGGACTGGAGCAATAACAAAAAAAGTCAAATAAAAAAAATAAATAAATAACCACATACACCCGCTTAGCTGGGGTTTGATTTCCGAGGGGAAAGATGTGTGTGTAAGGCGCCCCTGAGTGACTTTTTGACAGCTGTTTGTTTTTGAAAAAAGCACGGGGGGTAATTTATTTATTTCTCTGACAGATTGTTGATATGTAAAGAGTCTTTGCTCTTTTTTTTTTTTACTCTCTTTTCCTCTCCGTGTGGAGAAGAAGAAAACAAATCCTTGGATTTTCTTTTTTTTTTTTTACATTTTTTGTTATTCAATGTTTGAACACCAACAAGACGTGGTGTGCAATATTAACAAACATTTCCCCCTCCTAAACGCTCTCCAAGAGCAAATCTGCCACAGGTAATATTTAATACATTCGCCTGTCTGATACAATATCTTGAAAGAAATTAAATGCGCTAATGCAACCAATGAAAATCACACCCACCTTTCACAATGCTGATTAAGAATTAACTGCTTCGGCTGACACTCAGGCTTCAAAGCCAATTTGCTGGGGTAATTGAAGGAGATGAAACTGTGAGCACAACAGACTTGAGGCGATGTGTTGATTAGAACTGATGACTGCATTCGCTGTTTTATGCGTGTGTGATAAAACACCTGCAGAGCATCGCTGCTGATGTTAAAAACTAGTGAAAAGATGAAGTTTAGCATCTTTTTTCTTTGACATTTAACAATAACTCTTACATTCACAGGGAAAAAAGAAACACACTGTTAATTTGAGGGGTTTTATGTATCAGGGCATCATGAAAAGGATCTTGATCCACTTTTCTTTATGTGGCTTTGGTTCATTGAGGATTGCAAACATTCTTTTCCTCACAGCTCTCTTAAAGTCCCTCTTTAGTGTTTTACTCAGGTTTGGACTTTGAACTATTGTAACGTCGTCTTCTTTTTTTTCAGTCATTCTGTTGTAGATTTACTGATGCGTTTTGGGATTAAATGTCTGAAAATGACTTTAGAATACTTTATTTATGGAGACCTTCGTGGTCATCTAAATGGCTGCAATACAAGCCAAAACCATCAGCCCTCCACCACTGTGCTGACAGCTGGTATATGTTCCGTGTTTAATTTTTGGCATACATAAGAACTGACATGTCTAAATAGGTCTCACTTGGTCCTATGATGGAGTCTCTTGTGTGTTTTTGTACACTACAATAATTTCAGGAGCTAGTAACGACAAGAAATATGTTATTCTGTACTAATATGGAAAACGCAACATGTTAAAAAGTGGTGACTTCTCCGGTGACTCCATGTTCATATTGCAGATTTCCATAGACTGGCATCTGATTTAGTATAAATTACTTCATACCACCTCCTTAATGTTACCCAACAAGCTATGACACCTAATAATGCTTCTCGAAAATAGGTGGTCTGTTGACCCTTTAATAAATATATATATATATATATTTATATATATATATATATATATATATATATGTTCAGCAAATATATGTTGCAGGCTGATTGTTCCTTCATGCAAAACAAATCTGGCAGATAAAGGCTGCCTGTGAAATGATCCAAAGACATCATCAATACAACCGTGACTTTTATTAATTTCAGTGCTCCACTGAGGCATTGATCTGAGCTTCCATCGTTCCAATGATCTCATTTCAGGCTGTAATGTGAAACTAAAGGGTCAATACAGACTTCTTCCTCAATTCTCAGTTTCTGGATGCTCCACTGGTGTGAAAAACTAAAAATATGCTACTCTGATATCATTCTACAGTTAAATTTATTATTGTTGCCATCGAGCTGTGTTGTGGTGAAATGTTATGTTATTAGCTTTAAACTTCCAACCATTTTCTCTTAAAAAGGTAAAAAAAACTCAAACTTTGTACTATAGCTTTTCTATGCTTTAGATAGTCAACTGAAAAAGACTGGGGAACAGCATTTACAAATGTAATAATAAGCAAATCAAACAATCATACAAGTAATTAACTTATCTTCAAGGCAATTACTTGGGAGTTCAAAGTTTCTTAAAAAATGCAAAATAAATAAACTTGTATTTACTTCTCTAACTTCTTATAGTAGTTAGCTGTGCTACAATGCTAACACTAGCTTGTACATTTACAGAAACAACAAAGAGTTGTTTTATGCTGTGTAGTTTTCTCCACCTTGATGTTATCCTGCTCCCTTTATTTTTCTTCTTTAGAGCATTTCCAGTCTAGCATTCGTGTCATTAACACTTGTATAAAACTGTGATTAAAAAAAAAAATGGACAAAACTTCAGAACACAGGCTGAATGATTCAGCTGCTATTAAGATCAAACATTCATCTCTCATCAGTGGTTGGCTGTACACGTTTAATGTTTTGAGAGCAATCCCTGAACAATACTTTTGGCAAATTCAGGAGCACTAATGGTTTCATAGAAAAATAATAGTGATTGGGCTAACACTGGACGAATTGCTACAAACTTTCACAATACAGTGTAAAGGTATCAGTCAATTATAAGGGACTAACATTGTTTTTGTTAGCATCAGCTAACATAGCAAAGCATCAGCATTTACTAATTTTGTTTTGCTGCCTGTGTATATTAATGTTAAGTAATAATTCCTTTAGCCTCTTTTTCCACTGTAACAGATTAATAAAATGGCCAGCAAAGTGCATGTAGATCTTTAAAGTTCAATATACCGGTAAACTGTCAGAAAAGTTATTTCGTCAAACTCAAAGAGATGCTTTTTAGTTCATGCTTTTAACTTAAGTAGCATAAGTCTAAATAGACGGTATTATTTAAAAATAAGGTGTAGTCTGGTTTGTTTAGGTTTTGGGCAGGATAATATCAGCTTTTAAACACCACCTCATTTTTTTTATGGTCTTAGTGGAACATTTTGTTTTATGCTTCAGTTATGCAAAACTATCAAATTGTACTCAAATATACTACAAACTATATAATTCTAAAAGTAACTGTAAAAATGATAAGCAGCACTTTATTTTCAATGGGTTCCCTCTAAATTAACTTTTAGATACTAAAAATTTTCAGTTTTTCTGTCCGAGTCCCTGAACAAAACTTTATCAAAGAAACTTCCCACTAAGCTCATATATAGTTTTGATTTTCTTCCTAAAAGCCATGTCACGTTGCACTTTTGCAAAAGGACAAAGAAGAAACGTGCACAAAGAAACCTTTCAGATGAGAGTGATAGTCTCTATATTAACTGCTGGGGAAAACGTTGATATCACCGAACCTTCACCTAGTCTTCTGTTATCAACACGAGACACTATCATAACAAAAAACAAACCTCTGTGAGACTGGTGCAGAAACCCTGTTGTGTGTGATAACACTGTGGTGAGGTGCCCTTTACTTGCAGATAGGGCTTATAATGAGGTAAAAATGGGGAAAACATTGGATTAATAATACATGGGTCTTTTGTAAATCAATGTGGGGGACATCAGGCCACTGAATAGGCTTAAGGATTTATTCTGATTACAGGGTGGCAATAAAGGACCATTTACAACCTAAATGGGACAGCTAGTAATTAAGAAGGCTGCCTTAAAACAAAAAGAGAAGGAATTCTGAGGGAGAACACCGTTAACTCCAGGAGAACCAACTGCATGTTAATGGGCATGCTGTATTTCACATGCAGCGGGTGGACCCGACCAGGAAACCAAGTCCTTCAGGAAAATATACTGTTGACATCCATCTTATAATATTTGGACTGCAATGCAGCATAACACCATTGGAAATTATAGTGAATGGAATCATGGGAACTTGTGTATCAAAAACTAACATGTTGAAAAATTCAGATGTAATCCAGGCGTGTTGTTCAACATACCAGACATTCACTCCAGTCATGTCTCCTTTCCCCAGTTTCTCTAATTAAGTTCCACTTTATTTTACCGCATTGCAAATATGCCAACATATTGACTACATTAGTGTCAATCTGATTTTATCCCCCCGACAGAATGATGGATTAAGTGCCGGTGGCTGCAGTCGCCCGCCTCTTTAATTGGTTTGTCTAAATGTTTTATGAAATCAAGATAAAAATCAATCAGTTGCCAAAAACTGCTGATTCACTCTAAAACAGTGAAGGATACGTGATTGATCTGAGTGACCAAGCGACATGCAGGGGTGATATGTGCCTGCGTAGCAACAGCTCAAGGTCAAACAGAGGTATTGGTTGTTTTTTTTGTTTTTTTGATAAACTGAAGGAAGGGGGTGCCAATGCCCACACACACTGAGGAGAATCCTGTGGGTCTTAAAGCAGTTTTATAGAAAGTTAATTTTATAGAAGCTTTTTATAGAAGTTTATCAATTAGCAGACTTCAAATACAGATGTGCCAAATTTCATTCAATGATCTCTACTATCTATGGCCTAAAAGTTCCAGTTTGTTTCAACACTTCTAAATATTTTCTCCCTGAAGCATTTATTTTGGTTATGATATGAATCTTTTACATACCGTTATACCGGTGAACAGCACCCGGAGCGTTTGCAGTGGGAACGTGTTTCCGCTGTGACCAATTTCAGTGCTACACGCTAAGACCGCATGTGAAAAATAACATTTTGAATTAAGAATGGCTGCTGGCGGGGGCTGTAACAGCAACTCACAGGTTACTGACCCAGAAAAACCCATTCCAAAAAGAGTAGCCACGTCTATAGTCTGGAATTTCTTCAGCTTCGAAAGGTCAGACTTCATTTGCGTTAGCCAGCGGCTAGCAACTTAGCTTGAAGAGGCTGTCAAAAAAAAAAAAACATAACTGTGCATATGACAGTAAAATTGACTATTTAAAGCCAATCTAATGCAGTAATGTTGGTCATATGAACAAATACCGTAAAACCAATATAATTTAGAAAAAACGTGATATGAAAATGTTGTCATGCTGCCCAGCCCTAATTAGGGCCTATCATATTTTTTAGTTTGTTATAAAAATAAAGCAGAAGAATAAGACAATGTTTGAGTTGTGAATGATCATAATGTGCTAATTATCTGCCAAAGCAGACATCACAGTATCTATAGGACACATTCCACCCATTACAATGAAAATTGTCCAACTTGATCAAAATCTGTTCAGAAATGTTATTTGGCCTAAATACAAGTAAATATTTTTTTTTTTTAGGGTTATGTTTTAACATGGATAAAATGATGTTTGGTTGCAATTTGTGAAAAACAATGTAAAAATCATGATAAAAATTGTGATTACATGCTAAGAAATGGTTATTATATTATCCCCCCGAAAATGCTCACTTCACTATTCAGGTGATACATTTAGACCTTTTAAAGAGCACAAAATATTTCACATCTTATAAATGCCAGTTCCCAATAATCATAAACTGCTGCAGGATGAGGCAAAGAAAAAGAGCATAGTCAAAAACTAGAAGCAAATTATGAGGAGATTCAGTGTTCTGCATCTTCGCTGGTGCATTTGGAAAGAAGCCTTACCTCAACCAATTTGTTCAGGAGGACTGATGCCAGACAGCTGCGCAATTACACCTCAGCACAAAGCTAAGCCAATCTACTAAAGACAGTAATGGCTCGTCTTGATATGCCTGCATCTGCCTGAATAGCACCCACACGCTGAATTGTCAACATAATGTCACACTCACATCTCAGGTTGAGCAGCGAAGCACAGTTTTATTTTATTCTTTTTTTTTTCTTATTTTGTTTATTTTTTCCCTTCTCCAGCGCTTGTTACTTGATAATGAAAGTGAGATGATGGCAGTGAAATGCGCCCATATTAATCTATCAGCATTTTCTACCATGACAGCACAATTTTCAGTGCCTGCTCGAACAATCAGCCGCCTCAGTGTATTTGTCCCTCGCAGCAGATGCAGACTACGTTCACGTCTCCCAGATCCAATTTGGATATAATGTTTAACGTCTGTCATTGTGAACAGAGAGAGGAGAGACTGAAGGCTGGTGACACCAGGCAAACTTTTGGAAAACATTTATGATTTCTGGATTTTTACACCGTGAGAGTGAGCTCACTTTTGCTTTCGAGTATTAGATGGATGATGGGAGTAAACAACAAATATATTTTCTAATTTTCAGAAAATGTATGTTTGCACAGATGGGGTTTGAAATGACTGACGTGTTTTGGGTTTTGCTTCTGTCCACAGCCAGTTATTAACAGAAAATTGTTCTGATTAGCTGCTGCTTCATTATTTGGGTAAAAATGTCCAAAACACAGCTCTAATTATGTTGTAGGATTCATTCCTCATCTCTATTTGTTATAGCTCAATTCTTCATCCACTGACAACGTTGATGATTTTTTTTCTTCACTATTTAAAAAAAAGAAAAGAAAAGTGATTCAGCTTAAACACATGATGAGAAATTTGTTTTTTTTAAACAATTAACACACATACACACACACACTAAAAAGTAAAGCTCTCCTCAAAAAGCCCACCCAAGAACACACCTCCCCCCAGTGGCTGGCTGCAGTAAAACCTAAGCCCCGCCTCCTCCATGTGAACAAATGGGGTACTGGAATGAAAACAAACCTATTTTTTTGAGTGCTGACTGCTAGTTTAGGTTGTTCCTAACATTCTGTTGACTGTTAACATTTTCTAATACTTGTAGCTGTTTTCGTCATTTGGTCCTTAAATAATATAATAACTGTGTGCGAGAGAGTAGGCGGGGCTTACTGCCCTTTGTCTCTACTGAGCAGACTCTGGCACCAAAAATACAATGTGGCTGCTCCCATAAACAAGATATTATGGTCATACTCTTTAAATACCAATTCTGCTGTTTTGCAGGTGCACTTCAAAAAAAAAAAAAAAAGAAGATTCTTTTTGTGAGTTTTAGGTTTTTTGGGGTATCAACATACCTTTTCCAGAAAATCCAAAAGGTCTGTGACTATCTCATAAAGATTTGATAAATTATCAAAACTTAAATTTTTATTCTAAATACAAAAATAGCGTGTTTTCAAAATCTGTTTGAGATTTTAAGTCATTGTTAAAGCAGAGCTGAAGACAATCCTAAACCTTCTGTGTATTCTCCTGGAAATAATTGTTGTCAGTAAGTCAGCTTGAAGGTCAGTAAACTCATCATCTCCAAAAAGGTATTTTAAGCCCTCAAGGCAGAAAAAGTAGAAGTCCGACGCCCAAAACTCCTTTAAAAAGAACCAGTGGAACTCTGTAAAACAAGATCTAATTTCTTGCTAAAGGAAGTTCATATATTGAGTAAATCAGCACGTATAACACACAAACAGGACCACTGGAGCATGTTGGAGCTTCTAGTTTGACATTTTTCCAGAATCTTTGCATTGGATTATGTTTAATTCAGACAGAAGAGGTACGAGGTACATTACCATAGCCTGTGGAGCTGAATGATGAATAATAGTCAGTACAAAAAAATGTATCAACCTTCATATTAGATTTTACCCTAAGTGAGAGTTGGTAGGATGACTGCCTTTTGATCACCACTAAACATCTCGGATTCAGGTCGACCCATCTGTATAAGCTCTTTTGTTGTTTTCATTTGTGTCACAGATTGAGAGGAGTTTTATTGATAAAAGCACTGCAAATGTGATCCAGATGTTTTCTGCTACATCTGTGCTTCATGTCAAGAGACAAAGCAAAATATATTTTGTAAAAAAAATACACATACTCTGACCACAACCAAACAGGAAAAGGCAGGTGACGTGTCTTGCTCAAGGACACAACAGCAAAATAATCTTTTCCCAGACGGAGTAGAAATTCAAACTAAAGTACCCTGCACATAACCTAAACTACCTCTGGAACTACTGCTGCCCGTAAAGAGGCCTTTCTATTCAAAACATTTTTTTCTGAGGTTTCTGTTGAATATTTTAGCTCCACAGGTCTTCTTACCTTCATAGTGGGTGTGAAAACAGGTCAACAACTTCTCTTTCCGTTTTATCTCTCAAACTACGCAGGTGGCGATAACACCCAATTTCTCCCGAGTCCGAACGGCCTGTATCTGTTTCATCACAACTCCTTTGTTTATATTGTTCGGTTGTTTATAATATACGTAGATTTTTGCTTGAATTAGTTGAAAAATACACAAGAAAAGCTCCATGAGAAAATACTGCAATTTAAATCGCAATTGCAATATTTAGGAAACAGAATCCCAATTTGATTATTTCTCAAAATCGTTCAGCCCTACTTTGCAGCATTGTAAACGACGCATAAATGCCGGCCGTAGTTATTCAGGATACGTAAGCGTGTAAACTTGGTTAATTAAAGACGTATACAATGCGGATGGCTAATGCTATTGGCTAATGCTGAGAGGCACTCAGTGAAAATTAAATGCGCCCCTACGGGACAGCAGGGGGCTTTGAAAAAAAAAAAACTGAGATTTTTCCTGCATCATATTACAGAACGGGGTCAGAATATCATTTTTATGGAATTTAAAAAAAAATCATACATAACTTCTGAAAAGTGGAAAATTCCTGATTGCAGCTTTAAGGCAGTTAGTGACTGAGCTGCAACTATTGACACCAAATTCACGAAAAAGTTTCCGAAATAGCTCAATTTTCAATTACCTTGTGTGATGTAAAGGGCTTCACTATCATGTTGCTTAAATTCTGCAAATTAAAGAAATCTACATTTAGAGTAGTTAGAGAAGCGTTGCACTAATCTGAAACTGATATGGAATCCTTTCAAAGTTCCTGGGTCAGATGTGTGAGAAATATAACACAATGTTGGGAGGAGTTGGTGACCAAATTATGGATAAATTCAAGGTAAATTTTACACTCATAGAGATGTAAGATATTTTGTAACTAAGTTGTGACAAGAAACACTTCTAATTTCTTTACAATTAGATCAAATACAGGTCAGAAACCATGTGTCCACCTCATAGTTTGTTTATTGTGTAGAACAGTTTAAACCAGAAGGACAGTAGTTTAACCAAGAAAAAAAAAGCTTTATTATGGTTTATATCAGCTCATCTGATTCCTAAAAAAAGTGTATCCGGATCAGCCACTAGGTAAACCTCAGAACATTATAGTTTATGTTTCAGAAAGGACTTTGTAAAAAACGATTTGTGATATTTCCCATCAAAGTTCTTTTTCTTCTTCCTCCTGTTGAGTCTTTAATTCTCAGTTTAGCTGGCTCTGCCTCTCCCACACCCCATTTCCAGGAGCTTCTTTCTGACAGGAAACATTACCACCATTACAGATCCCTAGATACTGTTCGCTGGATGTCAGAAGAATCAGACTGATCACATGGCACGACAGAAAAGTTGTTCTGTGGCAGAGGGGACAGTCAAATGGCAGAAAATAATAGGGTGCTTGCCAGGCCTGACAGATAACTGGGAGGAAGCCATACAATACGCGAGCAACATGGCTGAGCTTTACAATAGAACAAGCAGGAAATGGCTTTGCATTTCAGCAGTCTTCTCATTTCAGCTGACACCCCAGATAGCAGATGTCACACTGCAGAAAAATATCAATGCGAAGATTCCGAAGATACTGAAGGAAGCCGAACAAACTCCCATTTCAGCTCAAGCTACAAAAAAAATGTGCAGATTTGTGACAAACTCGTGGTTTTTCCTGGTCGCTTTCAACACGAGCCAGATCTCTGATTTATGCTCGGTTAGCTTTTAATTAGAAATCAATCTCATTTGAATAAAAACATTGATCCTCATTCAAAATAAGCAATTTGTCTTCAATTACAAAACCCATTAAAGCATAATTAGACTTTAGCACGCAAGGAAAAAAAAATCACATCAATATAAAACAGAGCATTTCACTGTTTATTTTCAGTAAAATGCTCTTGTGTCATCTCCTGTGAAGGAGGCTTAATAGTAAAAATGTCATTGCAGTTGAGGCATGTATTGATTTGTTGATTGACAGTTAATCATTTATTCTTTACACAGTTCTGGATGAACCAATACAACACTTATCTGGTGGATAGCTTTTTATCTTGATGTTCTAGAGACATAGTTGATTATTTTGTGGAAGGGTATCAACAAATCTGTCCACGTCCTTAAATCAAACTATCTCTGAGCTAAAAGCTCCACTTTTGACTCATCAATCCAAAGGATATTTTCCCAGAAACCTTTTGGTTTGTCAACATGCATTTTGTTTTATTCCAGTCAGTGGTGGAGCCTCTTGGTGTGAATGTGACCAATGGCACAGCTGCAGTACAGACAGACATCATCACGTTCACTTTAAAAATCAGTGCACATAGCATCCTTTTCCCTTATACACATCATTAAGTGGTTTTGTCACAATATCTTCAGGTGATATACGGCCACCTCTGCCAATCACAAGTCAATCAGCAGCTTTGACAAATCCATTTCCTCGCTCATTCACTAAAATCAGTTAAAAGTTAAATGTGACCTTTCAAAGTTCTGAAAAAGAGACTATTTTTGCTGCAATTTGTCAATTACTTTGCATTAGTGGCAGGTAATAAGACCATATCAGATCATAAAGGGTTTGAATGAGTTGCGTACTCCACTGTGTTACTCTGCTCTGATGAGTCATCACTAAACATTACCATGAATAACTAAATCTAAAATAAATGTGCTCATGGACTGACTGATTCACATAGTTTCACATGATAGAACTTCCTGACATTGAGTGATGCTCTGTCAGCGTTTCCCATGTGAATAAGTCAGTGACAGCTAAAAGCTGCTATCCTGATGCCTATAAACACATTTAAAGAGCTTCATGCTTGTATTTGTCTTACAAGCACATACATGCACCAGGTCTTGAAAATACGGTCTTCTCACTCGCCTACATCGAGTGTTTTTGCAGAAATCCAGCTGATAATGTTTCTATCCTGGGGTCTCCTATCAGATTTCTCACTTTCTGGCATGAGAAATGCACATGAAATGTCACCCAGGAAACGTAAAGCAGAATACACTCCCAATAAGCCATACTGCAAAGATCAGTCAATTGGGAATAAATATCTCCAACACTGCAAACAACTAGTTTAAAAAGTACTTAAACATACCTGGACTGAACCTTAAAAATACTAAAGGAAAACTAACTGCAACATAAATTCCCTGGAATGTGTCATTAGGGATAACTGTAAGCATAACATTGACTTTTCTTGTAAAATTTGCTTATTCTGACGTCATATATCTGTAATACGACTTAAATTCAAAATAGATTTTTTTCTCTTTATTGCAGTATTTCTCTGGCCAGCAACTCTGCATATGAGAAAAAAAGATCAAAAGATGACTGAAAGTCTTGAGCAATCAAAACATGATTAATCTTTCCCAAATATTGTGTTGAAAGAGGCTCGATTTTATGAATGGACCTTCAAACTTTTCCTAAGATGATTAATCAACGTCTGTCAGACACCAATTTTTTACTTTAGAGAAAAACTATTACTTTCTTCTGCTTTGACTCTAATGAATTTGTTGGTAGAATTGAAGATAACTTTGACTTTTTAGTCATAGTTTGACACATTTTTATTATGAAATAATGTTAAATACTTGTGATAAATCAAAACACGGTGTCTGACATCACACATCAAATGAAAACACGGATAGGCTGTATAAATGAAGCCGTGACTACACTGCTCTGCGTTGTTTATATTTTTGGAAAAAAAGTCGTAAGTGCCAACTTTCCATGCTAAGTCATTAATAAAACATTTAAAGTACTACAAAACCAGTTGTAGCTTGTTTTTTCTTTAAAGCCACTCAATAACTGACCTTTTAGCACATGTCTGGAAAAATAATAAGGATAAACAAGTACTGATGTGGTTTCTAGTAGATAAAGTAATGCATGAAGCTGACTGCTACATCATCCTTTGTCAAGTTTTGTCTGTGATCTTGTCTTTTTAAAGAAATTCTATTTCATGCACTCAAAAGGACGTTTGCATGTGGATGTGAGGTGCAAAAAAATGGGAAACTTCAAATGCATTAGAATAACTAATTCTACACAAAGAAAACTGATCATGCTTTTCTGCTTGATTTGTTCTTGTTTTGTATGCACATAATTTCTCGTTTATACTTTTATGCTCATTTATTCTGCATTTTGTTATGCTGAGGCTTGAATTCACCAACCTATGGTAAATGACATGTACTTATATAGCGATTTATCAGGTCCTATGACCTCCAAAGCACTTCACCCATTCGTTGATGATAAACTACACACGTTGTAGCCACAGCTGTCCTGGGACACACTGACAGAGGTGAGGCCAGACACCAGCGCCGCCAGACCCCCTGACCACCACCAAACAGGCAAAGTGGGTTAAGGATACAACGGCCAGGCAATCTTTTTTTCTCAGGGCGGAGTGGGAATTCAAACCGGCGACCTTCCGGTTACCAGAAGACCAGCTCTACCGCCTGAGCTACAACTTCCACGCTACAAAGATTCTGATTCGGCCTTGTTGGTGGGGTGTTTTCAATTAAATGTTTACAGTTTCTTAGGAACCAGTGGTATTTATGTCTCAGAGAAGAAACACAGAAAAACAGAAATCTACTGCACTGCTGCATTCACAAAAAGAAGGCCAGTATGTCAAGATAAGTCTAATTCATCATGCCTTCCAGTGATTTCTGTCAGACTGTGTTGCATCTACGTCAAAAACGTGCATAGCTGCCTTTGTTGCCATTTTATATTCAGAGTACTCACAGATGTTTTCACCTATAAAACCAAATAATAGTGTGAAATTCGTTATAAACTATATCTAAAGTAAGAATGTGTAAGCAACAATGAATCTAGGGAAGTTATTTCATTAAAAACATCAAGTGTGCAGCCTTAACAGAAAATCGACCGGGCAGCTTTGGACCTGTTACCGAAGCAACATGAAATGTAAATTTGTAATTTCCCTTTCAAAGTACCTTCGAGCTTTTCGGCACTGCAGACTGGAACTATGAAAGTTTCATTTCAACCCCGGTGACGGTAATCCCTTTCTCATCATTACTTTGAATGCTTTTGGTGCAGTTAAAAGAGGAACAATCGATAATGAAGTGAATCTGGCCACATTAGAGCCTCCGTCTGGGATTTAAATGTTCTCTTTCCCCATAAATCCATAACATCAAGGGTGAAAGCAGTGACAGAGCTAAAGAGAGAAATTCTTCTCAGTGCACTGGCTTTATTCTTTCTCTCCCACCCCCCCACGCAACAACCCCAAAACAGCACAAGCACTCTCATCCATTTAGGAATCACTTGATATCCATCCATTGAGCTCACCATTATCGCTCTATCAGTGTCATTCAGAGGTGTCACCTCAATAAGGTGCTGTGTCGAGAAAATGACTGAAATTTAAGCGCATTTTCCTCAACTTAAATGTCATTATGTAAATTCACTTAATAATATAATGTAACACAAAAGACCTGTTCCTTCTCTGCAGGGCTGTATTCCTGTTTGTTGAATCCGGTCACGTACACCCTGCTCACCTCACCTGTTTCCTACAGGGTCACATTCCACCTCAGTTAATTGAGTAATTAAATATTTTTATATCCGTGCTCACGCGGGTGGGGACAGCCATATAAATACTGTAATAACTGGGCACAGTTTTGGCTTTGAAGGTCAAGCTTAGAGTGTGAATTTCTGCCTGCCTCTTAAATATTTGATGACTTGAAAATGAAAAATAGCATACCCAATTCAAACATACCTGCGAGTCATTCGAGACGCCTCTCAGACTTGGCGTTTACAATCAAAGCAGGGCTCAGTTATTCCCTCTTTGTCCTCCATCAGGTTGAGATCATTGCGTTTATTTGTTTTCCATGAAGATCCTGAAATTGAGACATGATTCATCAGCACTAAAGATAGAAATAGATCAACTTATCCATTAAATTAAAGGAAATCTGATTCACCGATTTACTGACTCAGTGTACTAGCTGTGATCTTTTTATGTGGGGGTCTGTAGAAAGGATCAGAACAAATAACTTCTGTTGTAGAGAGACAGATGTGTGGCTGGATGACAACGTTGTTTTAAGAAAGCATTAAATTAATTCTCACTATGCAGCTAGCGCTGCTCAGACTAGCTGTTAGCTCCTCTTTCTGGTCAGAATTAAAGACCCATCCCAATGAAAATCATATCATTCGTGTTGTTAACATGTTCATGTGGCATCTTTCTGATGTTAGACGACATATCTTAAGAAAATCAAGCTCAAAATTGCATTTCTGAATATTTCTGCATTCAAATCACTGTGAATCAGTAGCAGACGCAAAATGTGGTCTACAAACAAAACTATTTGTGATGTAGAAAATCCCCTGGGAGGACCAAGCGCCTACTTAGCTAGCTATAAGCTAGCGGTAGCGCTAGTATAAACAGACAGCTTTCAGCAATGAGGAGGCATGGGGGGATCCTCTGCGCCAATGGTTCCGCCCACAGCACAGTGGAGAATTGCTAATGAGCTACTGGTGCTATGAAGAAACTACTTCCTGGACAGTGGCACAGGTTTTGTGATTTTGGGTAAAAACACCATAATCCTAATTTAAAGACCACTGAGACGCTTTAAAATAGCTCAAAAGAAGATCGAAGTGGGTCTTTAAAGCTTCATTTCTCTAATCTGAGGTCGTTCAAAGAGCAGCAGGTAAGTTATTAATTGGTCATAACCTTTCCACAGTAACCCACTTCAAAAGATCTGAACTACTCAATTATGAGCTCATACATGACATGAACATCTTTAAATATTACAGGGATGCAGCTACTGATTATATTTACAGTTGCCGCATATGTGTGTGTAACCTCGAAACACCAAAAGTAACAATCAGTCCCTCAACATAATTTATCTTTCCGCTTTAAATGTAAATTTCATGGTGTTTCAGCAGCAAAACAGGGACATGCAGTTTCTGCTCTAGATTAAAAAAAAAGTCTAACAGCTTTCAGCTGAAATTATTTTGTAAAAACACAAACCTAAATAATATAATATCCATTAAAGGGAAATGCAAAACAAATGGCTGAACCTCTCATTGCTCCTTATGTGTCCAGTGTGCATATCATGGAAAAAGCCCTTAAAGGATTGAATATGAGGCTCTGACGAATGTGACTTGTACTGTAAAGTGCTCGAGTGCTCAACAAGATTAGAAAAGTGCCATGTGAATACAGTCCACTGACAGTAGTTTGCTTGCCTGCCTGCAAACTTCTTGTGAAGCGTGTCAGAAGACGCTGATGTTCAGTAAAAAGTCACTTTGCAAATTCATAAGACGGATGTAGCTTCTGGCACTCAGCAGAATAAAATGTGTTTATAAAATTAATCAGTTTGCACTTCGTTCACTCCATTACGTTACAGTGGAAAAGGGCAGACATGTCTTCTGCTTGATGCCGGAGTGAAGCAGGACACAGAAGGTTTAGTTCCATCTGATCACATGTATTCATTTAATGTTTAAATTGTATAAAAAAAATTCAATTTCACAGGATACTTGGTTGTGTAAATAGTAGTGATGTGAAGGTTAACCAGTTCATGGATATTCAAGGACATGCACGATGCAACTGGATTGGTAGAGCAGCCATGTTCTGTTGCAGTTTTGGGATTAAATCAAGATGCATCGCTTTGTTTTTGTATCAATAAACAAATTCAGAGAAAAAATCTGCAGGCAGGTTATTTTCTTCAGTCATTCAAACAGCAGAGAGCTGAAATTTTTTTTGTTTAAGCAGAACATTTTATTAAAAATCCAACTCTTCTCCCAGTTCTTTTCCTGCTGTTTGATGATATAATTTTCTCATTAGCGCCACCTACAGTTCAAGATATGAAACAACTAAAATTCATCTGCTTTTTTTGGCAGGTTGTTTGTGCATCAATTTTTTATTTGTGATTCAAGTTTTATGAAAGGGTTTTGTAACATTTAAACAAGATGTTTTTTAATCTACAGGAATGATACATTGACCTTAGTATTTAACAGTTTTGTCTAGAATTTGCTGAATCAAACTCATGTTGAATCTTACTGCATCATGACTAAATGTGGCACCATACCTGCTTCATTCCTCTAGTTTATTTAATGAATCAGAGTTTTGGCAGTGTGTTGAAATAACATCTTACATAATATAAGGTTAAATTTAACATTTAAACTGTGAATTAGAGCAGATCTTACCATATTAAGACATTTATTGTCTATTGAAATGTAGTGATAAACTGTTTCATATTGTGATCTTTTCTAACCCACTTGTTCCTGTGCAGGGTCATGAGGGGCTAATGTCCATAACAAAAGGTCACTGCGTGAGAGGCAGGGTTATATAAATAAGAGATGGGGTCACACCCTAGACAGGTCGCCAGCCCATCAGAGAGATGGGATACTTTTTGATCTGTGGGAGAAAACCGGAGTTCCCAAAGAGAACATGCAAACTCAGTGAAGAAAGGCTGACATTCAAACCCATTATCCAAATAATTGAACTTCTGGTGGTTCCAGCTGAAGTTTGCAGGAAACTATTTGAACACTAGGTACAATAATAAACTGAACTGTTCTTCTAGGAGCCATTTATAGGAATCTAGCCAGTAGTTAAATATGAACCAAAAGGTGAACTGATTAATTACTTATTTAACAGGCACCTGCAATGCCATCCTTTTGAGTCATGTTGCTTTCAAAGCTGGTGGCTGAAATTTAAGAATCCAATGTGGCTTTCATAGCAAACACCCGGTAGCAAAACACCATGGTGATATTTCAGAGTCGTTATGAAAGACAAACACATGTGGCCTCTCCCATTTCCTGCTGCTATAAATGACCCATTTGATTTAATAAGCAGTAAACAAAGGAATAAACAGATAATTAGAGACTGGGTCACCCTATTCGACCTTACTGTGTAGCCCCTTATGAGCACGCTACAGCTGAGATCACATTAACATTGATTGGGCTGGAGACTCCCTCCTCAGAGTGTCTGTTCAATCTCTATTACCAAGCTGTCTTCTGTACCGTACCACCGAACCCAATGTTGAACATTAATTATTCCGCAGACCACAAGTCATTTGATTAATCAGCAGTTACGAGACCTGAGGACGCAGTCACTTGAGTGGCAAATGCCAATATTCTTATGCTGGTGGGGGTAAAAGGCCAGGGTGACCGTGGATCAACAAGCCAATGTGGAAGAACTGATCCATCATCCTGTCTGCCAATGTCCGGAGGGTGAACCGTTAGCTTTTCTGATGGGAGGCAGCAAAGCGGTGGTGTACAGGGTCAGCAGGCTGGGCCTCCCTGATGAATGAGTAAGCATGCTAACAACTGTCGCTCACAGCTTTTTAATTACAACAGATAAACAGAAGTGAGCATCGCTCTGAAGCCAAAGCCCATTTCCTGCTGTGATTCCTGAGCCAGCACATAAACCCTTGTTCTTAATTTTACTCACAAAAGAGCACTGGTTAAAATAATCCACAGTTACATATGAAGTGAGTGTTGTTACCATTTTATTTTAAATAAAGAACAAATTCCATCAACCCATTTAATGAGTGTAGAACTTATTATTATGCCTACAACACACTTGTTGTGAGGATTTGTCATGCTTGTTAATAAGGCCCTTCCATTAAAAATGTTTTTTCTGAATTTTCTGTTGAATATTTTAGCTCCACAGGTGTTCTTACCTTCATAGTGGGTGTGAAAACAGGTCAACAACTTCTCTTTCAGTTTTTCTCTCTCAAACTACGCAGGTGACAATAAAACCCGAGTTCGAACGGCCTGTATTTGTTTCGTCACAACTCCTTTGTTCGTTAGTATTCATCAGCTCCCGCAGTTAAACCCACACCTACCATGCTGCTGGCTAAAAGCTGTAGCATAAGACGTAACAAACCGGAAGAGACTTGGTGCGCTGTTGCCATGCGCAGCGGGGAAGGAAACAAGAAGCCTTGTTCTCATAGGCTAGTTTGTTAGCCAATCTGAGTCCAGTAAATTTGCATAATGAATATTAATGTGTTGCAGCCCGAAGCCAGCCGAATCTTCACACAGACAGACTGAAAGGTCTGTTAATCAAAGTTTCTTAACGTTTTTTAGATATAAAAATGTTTCATATTATAGGTTAATACTTCAGAAAAAAAACACAAAGTCATGAAATTTGTGTGAAATGGCCTCTTTAAAAGAAGGTTGACAATATTACTAAACGTAAAACAAACTAGACCAATGAGACTATTTTTCTTTCGCGTAATGCCAATCTTTGGAAAAGAAATTAAGGCTGTATTCACACCTGATAGTCCGGTAGACTCCATTCGATCGGGGACCAAAACTGCAACATTGTTGCCGTTTTTAGTTGGTGCAGTTTGCATTCAAGCTGCACTTTATCAAACAAACCAAAGCTTAGAAGCATGTTTACATCTCTGCCTGTTACGGCACTGTGGTGTTACTGTACTTCCTGATGCTGCAGGTGAGACTCCTTTTACAGTGAAATGTAAACAAACATGGAGTGGCAGCAGATTCTGGTAGTTTTGGATTGATCTTTTGTATTTGGCAAATGTACCAGATCAATATTATGCAGCAACGAGCTCGGGATGAGCAGATAACAAGGCAGAGGACTACACGAGGCAGCTGAGACAGCAGCACAATTTAGTCCACTTCCTGTTTTTGGTGTGGTCCCAGTGCGGTTGCGTTCACACTTGCAATCGAACCGCTCCAGAGTTTGTTTCAATCGAACCAAGATCTACGTTTTCAGGCGGACTCGAGTTTGGTTGTTTAGTCCAAATCAGAATTCAATAGCCCATTCACACCTGTCCAAACAAATCAGACTTTCTAAGAAAACAATCTAGAGTTCGATTCAAGCGGACTAAACAGGGCTGGTGTGACTGTGCCCTAAAAAATGGCCAATTGGTATTTTACATCCATCTATCCATCTGCTCTTCCCATGTGACCCTGTTCAGATTCACAGAGAAGCTGATATCTATTGCCTAGCAACAGAAAGGTAGGCTGCACCCTGGACAAGTTAGCTGGATTTACCAGTTAATAAAATATAACATATTTGACAAACTTTAATGTTATTGCTTTTTAAAAAAAAGTGGGCTACATTGAGCTGGTTGTAGAAGCTTGATAGTCCATTAACTAAGCACAAGTGTGACCATTAGATCATGATTTAAAATGTGACCAATTATATCAATCTACCTCTAAATAAAACCAAGCATAATGCATGGAAGTAGACAAAACAATGGTTTCAGTATTAGCAAAAATATTACGTCCAAAGAAAACTATTGTATTTGCAATGTGTTTTTGCAAGCACAACTCAATCCCCATTAGTTCCAAATAAAAATTGTTTTTTTTCTACCCTTAAAAAATATAGGAAACCCCAGACTCCCAGGGTGAAGAAGCAAAGTGTAAGGATGAAAGATTAGGCTATGACATAATTTAAGTTTTAACAATTGTCTTAAAAAGGTCAGATAGAACAACAACCATAAGTTACAATCATCAAATTACTCCTAATTGTCCAATTATTAAAACAGTCAAAAGTCATGTGAAGTACTTGACATGGGACCAAAAAGTGTCTGAGTCTGACCTCATCTTCAAACGGATTATGTTGAACCTCTTTCAATGAAAAGTGTCCAAAAAAAAGTAGTTGTATTTTAGTGGTGCATAAATTATAACCCTCTTTTCTAAAAATGCACTCAATTCTATTCCAGCTTCCCACACTGCTCAAACATAGCATTTACAGAGAGCTTTTAACAGATTGCATTATTTAAAAAGCCACCCCAACACACAAAAGCAATTTGGGAGAATAGCAGCTGTAAAATATAGCTTTCAGTCGTGGGCACAAATGGTTTGTCTTTCATCGCTGCTTTTTTTTTTCCCACGACTGCTCCTGTCCTTTTGTCAAAAAAGGCAACCATCACCCCCCCACCCTGTTGCAGAGCACATCGTAAGTGCTACTGCTGCACTCAAAAACAATTGATCTCCAATCAGGTATACTTGAACCCTCCAACCCCACCCAGTTCCCACAGTGTTTTCTCATACCTCGTTTATATTCTCTCATTTAAGTTAGGCATGTCTATTTAGCGAGCCATGGACATACAAAAATAACACAGATGTACAAGCTTTCAGAAGGGTATTAAAAATAATATATATTCAGACTCCACTACACACAGTGGACACAGATTTCAAAAGTTTATTCTGACACAGAGAAGAAGAACCTAAATCGTCACTGTAACCAGCAAACCCTCAAAACTGAAGATGAGACAAGTGGTTAGTCTTAAGTTTTATGGACACAACAGATAACCTCAGATAAATTATTGTATTCTCCTATATCAGGTGGCAGTTTAAAGCAGTACTAAATAACTTTTTCACTTTCCCTACCTAGTGGTTAAAAGTGGAATTACAACTATCGTAAACAAAAGTGTCTTTGGCCATTGCTTGAATCGGATTTGTAGATATGTTTACTCTGGTTTTAGCTCTTTCTCAGTCTTGCTCAATCTTTCTTTGCCTTGCCTCAGATGACATTACTCTTTTCCTTTTTTCTTTCATGTTCTGACATGATGCCAACGTAGCATCGAAATTCATGATCGTGATTATTTTCAGTTCAAACACAGTTATCAGCTGTGAGGCTATTTTCTCAATCAAACATGGTGGAGGCGTGCAGGCCTATTAGGGGGCGGTAATGCTCCTTGCACGTTGTATCCCCGCCTACATTAAACTACAAGAATTAGCGTGCCACGTTTTGTGCTACACTACTGCAGAGAAATAGCAGCACAATGGCCAAACGTGGAGCTGAAGACAGTAAAATAGATCCCAGTCTTTTGATCTTTAGGTGTGTTGCTGTTTGATCTGAGCATTCAGTGCTGCTAAATTTTATATTTTACTTGTTTTGCCATGTTTAATTCTGTAGTTACAAAGTAGCTAAACAGTATTGTTATTTAATATAAAGTGGCAGTGGCTATGGTGTGAACATAATATATATATATGTAATATGTAGCATCACAGATAATGATAAAGTTTACATTTCAGGGTGCCTTCATAATCCCAGAGCAGACAATTTATTTTTTATCTTTTTTATCAGAATGTTAATAAAAGTTCCAAAGTTTCAAAACAGTAGCTTAAAGATTTAAATGTCATTTAGTATTGCTTTAAAGAGGCCATTTCATACAAATTTCAGGACTTTGTGGTTATTTCTTAAGTATTAACCAGCAATATGAAACATTTTATATCTAAAAAACGTCAGGAAACACTGATTAACAAACCTTTTAATCTGTCTGCATCAAAATTCGGCTGTTTCCCGGCTGTTTCCGTCAGGCTGCTCCGACAGCAGCTCATTAATATTCATTATTCGAATTTGCTGGACTCAGATTGGCTAACAAACTAGCCTATGAGAGCAAGGTGTACTGTTTCCTGCCCAGCTGTGCATGGCAACGTCAGGTGTTCTCTCTTCCTGTTTGATAAGTCTTATGCTACAGCTTTTAGCCAGCAGCATGCTAGGCGTGGTTTCAACTGCGGGAGCTGCAGAATACTAACGAACAAAGGAATTGTGACGAAACAGATACAGGAAGTTTGGACTCAGGAGAACTCAGGTTTTATCACCACCTGCGTAGTTTGAGAGATAAAAACTGAAAGAGAAGTTGTTGACCTGTTTTCACACCCACTATGAAGGTAAGAACACCTGTGGAGCCAAAATATTCAACAGAAACCTCAGAAAAAAACATTTTTAATGGAAGGGCCGCTTTAAGAAAGAAGTTGTATGGGGACCCCGATGATGACATCAGTGGGATTCTCGTTACTGAGATTTGGTTCTAAACGTCTCTGAATTGGAGCGAATGTGTAAAAACTTTCCATGATCCAAAGTCAATTCACAATTTTGCACTGAAGGAGACGGGGTGTGGTTTATGTCCATGAACACAACATGCCACACACACACGAATGTAGCATCATCTTCAGGTCACTTTGATGTCAGATGGGGGGGTGGTCACATTTAAAGTATAAAAATAAATAAATCACATACACACACCAAAGAAACTCAACTAAAAATCAAAATTGAGCATGAAGACGTGCAGCTTGATTGTAGCCTAATTTTATCCATATGGAAACTGCAAAGAGAAGCAGCATGATGCAAATAATTAAAATGCTGAAACTGTTTGACCTTCAGGGATTCTTTGCGTAAGCATGGCTTCTCTGGTCCAAGAGAAAATGATAAATTCAATCAGGTCTGAGCAGTGTCACACTGTGAAAGACAAGTTCAATATGTATGATTTATCTGCTTAGACAAATTAAATCACTGTCAGCTTATTCTAGTGAAAAGGTTTCCACGTCTCCTCTGGAGCAAATGCAATTCGTATCAAATTCAATTTTGTTCAAAACTTTTTGTTTCTCTTTTTCACTAAAGTTCCTCAAAGGCTGAAACTTGAAGTTTCTCTATGTAGTACATAACAAATGTAACACATTTTGTGCAATATAAAGTTTAGAAATCCCCGTACATATGTTATGAGCAGCCAACAAGATTTTCCAAGTTTCCAAATGATGCAACTGCCACATACTTGAAGTCCAAGCAGCTTCTTTCAAGTAGGACATTTGAAAGTGTCTTGAATGTAGCCTGCAACATGCAAAGAAGAAGCAGCTCTGACTGAAGTGAAAACTCTTTGAAATGTGTAATCTCTGGGTGTTAATGTCTTTTTCTGTCATCAACTCCGGACAATGAATACTTAAAATAATTTACTCCCCTTATTTTCCATGTATGGTTATATAAGCATTTATCGAGTTACACTTAAAAACGTTAAGACGAGCAGCTAAATTTCCATTTACCTCAGCTCACACGGCCTATTTAAAGTCCTCTGGTCTCATCATTTTCTTTGATTAGCATCCTCGGTGCCCAACCCCAGTCTGAATGATAACAATGACAAATGTGCTCATCACTTCCAAATCCATAGTCATTTTCTCCAAAAAAGGACATAAACAATAACTACGAGAGTGATTTATGAACTTGTTCACTTGCTTTAAATACACAAACCACAAAGCAAGGGTAGGATAATCACTGTTATATTGATCAGGAGAACTTTTATGGATGTCTAGCACTTTTAAAGGTAATGCAAAATATTTTTAAAAAGTAATTTAAAAATACATGCAAGAAGATTACACAAAAATTGTGACAAATGTTGCAATAATGTGTATTTTTTGAATATTAGCAGAAGCTTTTGAGTCTGTGATGACATGATCCTGGTCCGTTCATGTCATATCATTCGCCACTTGTATTAGTTTCCTCCATCTTTACTTAATCTCATAGTTCATACCCAGATTCATGTGTTTTTCTGTCTCCTTTAATATTCTTGTATCTACACGTTTTGTTCATTATTAGTTTTGAGGATTTTGTTATATATTGAAACGTGTTATTTTATTCTTGTATTTTTACTTTGATTCACCTGGTCACACTCTTTTCCTTGACCTGTCATTGTAGTAATTCACTGCATCTGGTTATTGCTAATCATCTTAGTTTGCCCCACCTGTCTCTGCCCCTGCAGTGAGTTACCACTTGTCAGTTGCCAGGTTGGCGTATGTGTTATGCTACACTTACTAGAGCCACTTATCTCTCGTCTTGTCTCGCCACAGTATCTGATCATAGAGTGTAACAATCCTGCCTTCAATTATCAACCACGTCTCTTTCTGCTCCTTTTGGATTTATGCACTTCTGGATTTTTGAATTTGAAGCTGGACATTGTGGTCTGCCTGCTCCCGTCAGTAAGCCTGTCTATTTATCACTGAGGTTCTGATCATTGCCTGTTTATTGGATTTTGGACCTTGGAACTTGTATCTGGATTACCTCAATGTCATGCCTCAGGTCTCTAAACTTTGCTTTTCCTCTGGATTTATGATTAGCAGTGGTTTTGCAGTGGATTATACTTTAGTTTACTCCCTGAGGAGTGGTTCTCATGAGTATGTCTGTTACTCTGCTGTCTGCTTCACCATCAAAAATAAATATTTTTAAACGCCATTTGTTGTCTGACTGTGCAATTTCGAGTCCAGCTGAAAACACAAATATTCCATTTCTCTGAATATTTTGGTTTACTAGTACTGTCCAAAAAGGCCCCAAGTGCTATGGTTTAATTTAATGTAACCATGCATGGTTGTTTGACTCATTGTTTTCTTTGTTAAACTGAAAAAACAAGGCATGAAAAATAAATGAGCGGAACTTCTGTAGCTTTCAGAGAAAAAAAAAAACTTAAAATGTGAAATTTATAGACACACAAAACCTAAAGGTGACAGAAATAAACTGGAAATACATTCCTACTGAACTTATTTGACACTTAGAGGAGGATTCTACTTTTAATGAGCTTCCTGTCAGGACGTTAGCTAGCTATCAACAAGGTCAACACACTTGTGAAAGAAAGCAGAAAATTTGTTCTAATGCAACACATTTCATGTAAACAGACATTAGCTTTCTTTTAGGTGTTCAGACAAGGTTAGCCAGCTGTTGGAACGTTTCAATGAAGCGCTGCTTCATGATTATGCTCAGAATCTACACTGATACATTTTTATTTAGTAGATACAAGCAGGATGATATAAAATGTGAAAACTGTTTTTTTTTTAAACTTGTTATATTTTCCGGACTGAATTTATTTCCTCAAAAAATTAAGTGGGAACTTGATCACAATAGCTAATCTACTATATTTTAAATAAAACTGAATTAATTAGTGTATTCAAACAAAACAAATGCTTGTTAAACAGCTTTCAGATCTATTGTTTTAAAGTATATAAATAGTTGACTACAAATTAAATTCAAAGGGTTAGAATCCCATTAATTAGCTACAGACGTTAGCATACATTGTTGGTTTATTAGCTAGTGGCTCAGGGTCACAATGCATGATGGTCTTTTGGACCTTTTGACTGATGTCTCAACCTCTTCATTTTTACCACAACTAGTGATTTTTACAAGCAGGTGAAAGATTACCACTGAAATAATGAGCAACTCACTTTATGATGGACTATGTGGACACCAAATGGACAATTCCAGCACAGCAGTCGTCTGTCGAACAGTCTTTAAACGTAAAACAGAACAAGTCAGAAAGTCATTCTTAATGAGGCACAAAAGTCAAAGCAGTGTGAATCCACAGACACTGAGGACAGACTAGATTAGGCAGCAGAATATAAATGAAAAACAAACAGAAGCAAAACTGAGAAATTGTAATGAAGCACTACTGTGCTATAGCTGAAATATTCGGACAATTAACAAATGCATTGGGCTGTTGTGTTCGTAGCTTGGCAACAACTAAGCTGATGACGTCACAAGCAGCGTCTGGACTGGCTAGCAAAACAATACAGGTGCATTCTCTTCGCAAATATTACATGCCAACAGTTTCATGCTATAAGACACAATGACGCTCAAGATTAAACTGTTGTTCTGTTTCGATGGGAGAAAAATTTTATATACTTAAAATATTACATCACCAGAACTACTAAAATAGAATACCGCTCAAAGACATTTCATACAAATGAAGCTTTTCATACTGTATCTTATAGTCTTATATGAGCGATGTTGAAAAGTCTGCAAACACCCAATTCAGGTTGGTTCCACCACCTGCTCATACATCACGCTTTTCCAGCGTCACAGCTTGAGCTAATTCACCAAATAGTACATTTTAAAATCGCCAATAGTTTAAAATTCCAAGTATTTTTTCAAAATATCATGACTGAAAGTTGTGTAATCATTCCTAATCCTTTTCTTTTTACTAATTCAAAATATATTCCTCATGTTTCAAACACTGGAAATGAAGGCAGGGGGTTTGGTACAACATGCTAATGGTATCACCTGGAGCAAAAGTACAACAGTTCCAAAGATTTGCAGTGTTAATACAAAAATGTAAATCTTATATATACACACAAACCCACGTTTATATGTTTAGTAAACATTGCAGATTTTTCTTTAGGTAAACTGCCGGCTTGTGGGTTGCAGCTGATTAGATGAACAGATACAAATAGCATTGGCTTATGTATATTGGCGCAATAATAACACGGTTGTTTGGTTGAGCAAACATCACAAACTCATACAAAAATGGTAGAAGTTTTACATTTTTAAATACCTTTGCTCACATCAGTATAACTTTTTTGCACAAGAGTTATTTTCTATGCCTAAAATCAGCCTGTTAGCTGATCATCTGTTAGCCATGTTCTCCTGTTTCTACAGACTAAGTTGGCTTTGAGTGACATCACCAGGGGGTATCTATTAATATCTAATTGATCAACCACCACTTTTTAATGGGCAAAAAAATCCCTTTAAACAGATGTCTGGATACACTTACTAACCTGTTATTGTACATTATAAAACTATGTAAGAATTCTGTAGAGTCCAACTCTGACAAAAACAGTGGGTCTCTAGAGTTTTAGCATAATTTGTGCAACGGCTTATTTGTTGATGATTAATGCTGCTTGAGAAAAATTGAGAACAATTAATTCTGTAATGGGCAGGTTGCGGATAATCCCCCTTTTGTGGCACCCTGAAAACTTTATTCAGTCCGTAATTATGATTTACTTTAGATAAATAATTGCAGTGAGCTTCCTGTGCATACAAAGCTGAATGTGTTACTGGGTACTACGTTGATACTTCATTATCCATCTATTACTCATCATTACGGGCCGCACTCTCCCATCTAATATAGTGTCGGTGCCTGTTAGATAGTGTTTAGATAAAACACTGTAGCAGTTGTGTGTTTTGGAAGAGTGTGGCTCCACGAGTACAACAAACTGAAAACAGAGGTGTAATATTTTTAGTCAGACAAACTGAGTTAAATGTTAGTGCTGACAAGTGCTGATGACTCCACTGTTCATTAGAGAGAGAGGACCAACACCTCAAAGTCTGGAGTTCTTTAGAACTGTGCAAGCTCCATGTTGTAATCATTTTGTGAAGGTCAGTGAGAGTGGAGTGCTATTTGAATCAGTTTTTTAAGCATTTATAATTAAATTTCTTAAGAAATAATGCGAACAACTGCATGGAACTAAGTTTGCTCAGCCTGTCTGTTACTCAACATCTTTTACACTGTTTTTAAAGATTTCTTTTGGAGCTCAACTGTAATTCCATTCTTTGGGTTGAATTTTTATGCTTCTGTGTAAATCTTTGACTCCTATCAGTCGTGCCAGAGACATGTCAAAACTCAAGCCAGTTTGCTTGGCTACAAGCAGCAGTTGATAATAAGCCATTTATTCACTTACAATACAGCCTTGAGTCTATTTCTCCCTATAACGCTCTACAATAAAGTCCCTGTTATGGGACCGTTTCACTCCACAATGGTATACTGCCATTTTTACTAGATTAATTCACTATTTTATTGTTATTGCAGTCATTTTTTAAAATCCAGTGGGTAAAAAATTACATCTCCAGCTGGCTATGTAAAGAAAGGAAAAAATATATATATACCGTGCATAAACTTATTTCAATGTCTCTGGGTAAGACTAAAACATAATTCGTGACATTAACATTACCACAGATGAAACTGCCATATACTTTCCATGTATTAAATATTAATTTAAGCTGTCAAGTGAAAATAAACATTATTTCCGATCTATGTTCTGTGTTAAGTCTGGATCAACTTTTTAACATCTACAAAACGTTTTAGTTTACGACATGTATGTAAACTCAGCCCACTCATCCAGATCACAATCATTTGAGTATTTTTTTGTACTCAGTCAAATTATTCTGCAATCAGTCCAAGGAGTGGTCTTCCAGTGAAATCAGTCACGTGATTTTTTTAGAGTCGTGTTTTAAACGATGGGTTTTGTCAGTTTCAGCCTACAGTCTCTACTGTCATTATAAAAATGGCATATCAATTCTAAAAGTTAAACAAGAGTATTGAAAAGACACTTTCTTCCTCATGTGTGGCTCTGATAGGGTCGGTTTGTGGTTGCAGCGGCATCGTTTTAAACTCCTACACTGCCCCCTGTTGTTCATAGTCATAAATACACAGTGAAGGTCGACACAGAAAAGAGCCACCGATCCTGCAAGACAGATTCCTACCAGCAGAATGTCAGAATGACCTTAAACTGGTGGAGCGTTTATGGGAAATAGAAGCTAGAACAGATGAGGATGAAGCTGTGTAAAAATACTGAACTTTTTGCACCATCTGAACAGGCTTTTACACCTTTTCTCCACTGCTTTTCTTCTAGATGATAGAATTTAATGCTGCAGCTTGAAGCAAAAGCATCAATATTTTCTCATCTGTTTGAGACATTTCATGTGAATTTCAACCTAGATGGATGTAGATTCTTAAAAAGATGATAACCTGTCTTTTTAACATGTGTATTGTTGCCTCCTGTAAGAATACTGAACCATTGACGTGGGAACACTGCCGGACCATCACAAAGAGACTAAGAGGAGGGGATGATGGGAAAAAGAACTGGCGTCTTTCAAACTAAAATCCCACATAAAGGGGAGGCAGTGATGTGGCACTGCACTGTGACAGTGCCTTGTTAGTGACTTTAGCTTAAGAACTACTACTGCATTTGGCTCCTCCTGAGAAGGGAGCAAGCTAGGAGAATGAATATAAGGAGAATTAGAATGTGGGGGTGGTGGAGGGTGGGGCAGGGAGAATGGTGGTGAGAGATGCATGCAGAGCTATGGATCACTGGGCCTCTCTAGTTCAAGGAAAGTTCATTGGAAATCTTGTTCGGATTCGTGTCATCTGTTTAGCTGCTCATCGGTCCCTGGAGTACATCTCTCTGCTTTTACAGTCTGTTCGACTCGACAAAAGGGCAGGAGGCTTATCACAACTCCAGCAGCCAGAAACGACTTCTCAGCCAAGTTACACATTTCAAATAAAATCCACAATATCAATTATGCATCTCTCTCTTTTTCACTCTCTTTGAGAATGGACAGAGTGGTCTTGGTTTTCTCACTGGCAAATATAGGCATATGATGATTTGGAAGCTTTTGAGAGGAAAAAGAACCAACCAACAATTTGGCAGACAGTAATAGTGTCTAATTACAAACAGTGGCTGTGACAGGGAGCAACTGGGCATGCTGAAAAGTATAAAAAATGACTCCCTCTGTCTTTGTCCAGATGACTGAAAAGCAAAAGAGAATAAAAGAGAGAGTCATATGTAATTGCTGCAACAAATGCCAAAGAGGCAAATAACCGTTGTCAACCGGAGACGGTTCTGTGAAAGAGGGAAAACTAGACAGAAGACAGATGAAAGACCCGACTTTGAGTCAGAAAATTGTGCGAATCAATTAAGAAGTTTCCTGGTCCCTTCAAAAATATTTCAGTATAATAGAGATGTGCAATTATACTGCAAAAAACGTGAGTGGATCATAATTTGGTATTCAGTAAACACACACAATCACACTAATTTCATGACTTTGTGGTTATTTCTGAAGTATTAACCAGTAATATGAAACATTTTATATCTAAAAAAAGTCAGGAAACACTGATTAACAGACCTTTCAATCTCTCTGCGTCAAAATTCGGCTGGTTCCATCAGGCTTTCCCTCGAGGGGAAATTCAGCTCTGCATTTGACCCATCCTCACCATAAGGTGAGGAGCAGAGGGCAGCCATCTTGAATAGCGCCTGGGGGGCAGTTGCGGGGTTCAGTATCTTGCCCAAGGATACTTCGACACATAGCCTCTTGCCGGGACACGGGATCAAGCACCAGTTTCCCGATCGGAGAGTGACCTCCTTCCCGACAGACTACGGCCGCCCCCGAGGCAGCGGCGGGTTCAGTATCTTGCCCAAGGATACTTTGACGTAGCTTGCCGGCACCAGGGATCAAATCCGCCATTTTTCGACTGAAGGGCTATCGCCCTTCCGCTAGACTACACTGCCCGCCAAATAATATTAATATTAATTTATTAATATTCATCATTTGAATTTGCTGGACTCAGACTGGCTAGCCTGAGAGCAAGGCTTCCTGTTTCCTGCTGCGTTGTGCATGGCAATATTTAATAATAATTGTATAGAAAATAAACAAACACCAAAATCCCACGAATTAAAGGTTGAATATGGAACAATTTCATAAAACGCTATACTAAAAAGAAAACTCCATGGGGCGTTTAGAGGGGTGTAGAATGTACAGAAAATACTGTATTTTCTTTAAAAATTATATTTGAACTAAAATAATAAAATTTTGATTTTGACAGGCACAACTTTGGCATTATGTTTACATCTACCAGCCAATAGCTGCACCATTGCAGGTTGCCTAATACAGTAAATAGTCCGAGGCTGGTACTGTGGAAAATGGCGGAGTCTGCAAGTCAAATCAGCTGTTTCATTATCCTTCTCAGAAGAGGAGTGACCAGAGAACATCAAAAACCAGAGTGAGTTTAAGCGAAGCTTCAATAGATGGACCCAAATAAAAAATTTTTACATCAAAACACACGTGGAAATGTCAAAACTGGACTCCCAATGACTGGGAACCTTGTTCTATTGTTGCAACTACAACATCCACACACTAGAGGTCGCTATGGTGTTCACGTGCCATAGCCAACCTTTAAATATTTTGTTTTGAATACAAAATGTAAATAGAAATAAACTAAAAGAAATATTTTAGTCATTTAGTCAATATTTTAGTCAAAAAGTTCTGAAACTGAAGGAATATTCAAAATAAAAAACATCCATGAACTGATTTAATATTTTTGTCACTGCTGTAGCTCCTATTTTAACATGTGTATAATACCATGTACGGTGTGTACAATATGTACCATCTCCACATCTGTCATGCTTTATTTGAATAAAAACTATTTTATCTATTTCATGGTCCAAACACTAAACATTTAGTTAAACTCATCTGTTTCTGTGAACATCACCGCTCGTTCTGTGAGTGAGGATGCAGGAGATGCACAAAGTGGCTGGTCAAGTCATGACGAAAAGTTACATCTGATATACTGAAGACAGTTTTTATAACAATAAACTGCAACTTATGATACAGTTTGGCTTTATAGTTAACTTTCCATCAGGCCTGTATTTTTTATGCCCCACATGTACTCCGTAGAACTTTGTCTTGTCTGTTTTGGATTATTTACACAACCAACTGGAATTACAATCGGTCGGCATATTTTACCATTAAACATGTTGCTGTGGAACAGTGCAAAGCCTCCCTCTACAGGCTAATGGGAACTAGGGCTAAGCTGTGACTGTAGATTCTTCTCTATTATGAGCAGCTTCTATAGGATCCCCCGAAGCAGTCAATAATCCAATACTGCATAATTAATGCTGAAGTGGAATGGGATTATTTTTGATGGAAATGTGTGTGAGAGCGATAAGAACTAACAGTTTGATGTGGTAAGAGTTCACTATGTGAAGTTCATGGGGTTGTGCGATTCACTGGAGATCTGAACTCAGTTTATGAAGCATAAACTTTTATACGGCAATAACCTCCTGACCAAATTACTACAGACTTTTTATCTAGCTTTTTTATCTTTAGGTGAACGGTTAACTAATTCTAATGATTATCATCCTCTGTGATGTTTATTGGGCTCTTCAGCATATTTGTTTAAATAGAACAGGTTAATTTGGAATCATGTGCACCAAACTGAATATGGACCAGATAAAAGCAAAGACCAAAGCTGTCTGATGAGCTCAGAGAGATTTTAGATCTCCATTTTAAAGGTAAAGGCTACTAGACCATCTCCAAGCAGCTTCATGTTTCTGTGACCACAGCTGACAATATTATTGGGAAGTATAAGGTCCATGGGACTGAAGCTGACCTCCCAGGACGTAGACTTGAAGAAATACAATCTCAGGTTAATCAGACGGATAAAAAAGATCCAAAACCATTCAAACTGAGCTCCTAAGACAAGGTACTTCACTTTCTGATCGAACCTGCCACCACATTTTAAACCATAATAGGCTCCATGGAACAAGAAAGAGGAAGTTTGACTACTGACTGACGGCTCATGACATGGACATGAGAGGAAATGCAATCCCAGGTTGTTCAGATGGTGACCATCAGAGACGATGGTGGAGCCAAGGAAACCATCCAGCTCATCACTCCATGGCACACTGAGAAACAAAATCCATGAAGAGATGGGATAAGAATTCAACATCAAACTCAAATGTATTCACCATGATGATATATGACTGTGCTTAGCCAGGTGTTAAAGTTCACCAGATGCAGTCCATAGTCGCTCTTTTTCACTTTTAAAAAGATTAAGGTGACTGAATCTGTGCAAATATAGCATGATGCAAAGTTTTTAAAAAGATGACGTAAACCAGTAAAGGAAACAGGAAATAATCCAACACACTGAAGTAATCCTTTACAGGAATTTCTGAAGCATGAAGTAGAGCACAGATTTCCATGTCCTTCATCACTAAAAGAAGTAACACTTCTCCTTCCTGAGTGATGCTTCAGCTACTCACACTATAACAAATGGATAACATTACAAGACGGAAAAAGGCTGGTTTGGGGGCAAAAGATGGCTGCAGTCCTTACTGAGTAAAATATTTTCATACAGCATCAAGCATCCATTTTTTCTGTACTTCAGCATCTTATATTCTTGTGTGTATAATGTTTGGTTCTGTAACACAAAGAAACAATTCCTGTTTTGAAAAGGTGACTTCTTTGCTCACAGTATGCTGCTAAGCCTCAGGTCTTTTAAAAAATTTAGTAGATCTGTATTCAGAATGCAGACACAGATGCACAAACACATGAATAAAAAGCAAACAGTTGTTAGATGTACCACCAGGTTGGAAGGAATGAAAAATAAAACCTGTTCCAGTTCTCATCCTGCTTTGTTCCCAGAGTCAACCTAAACCGTGCTTCAATGTGATTAAAACAAAATCAACAGTGAAAAAGCCCAGGATAATAACCCAATAGCTGTGGCTTTTATTTTTAAAATGCTTCATTTAGAGACTAATTTAAATTGAAAAACAATAAAGGCTTATAACAGTGACATGATTTGCTCATGCTTGCCTTCAATAAGGGTTTAGCTTGAAGCTTTGAACCTCTTAATTTGTAGTCAAGACATCTTACATACCTGAAATAAATACAATATTTTACTTAAGGGTGTCAAGTTATCGCGTTAGTTGCGATTAATTAATTACAGCCATATTTGGTGCGTTATATTCCTTAATCGCATTAATCTAATTTTTAATCTATATTTACAGTTTCTGCTTTTGAGTTGCTTTTAAATAAAATCCTTTTTTAGTATTTCGGCTTTTTGTGCTGGAGTTGTACAAAGGGATTAATCCAGTGCTTAAATTGTAAATCAAAAGTTACCGGAACGCAAATAGCGCTATGAGACCAGAATTCACTGACTGATACCAGAACGCGCATACAGACATGTATGAACGCACACATACACAACCGTCGGACCAGACCAAGCGCGGGTGTATATTGTCAAGCAGGGCTAGAGAAAGTGATGATAAACCCAGAAGAAGTAAGTTATACTGTCTTTTTGGTATTTTGATGCCGCTGTTATTTAAGCCAACTGGCGCCGTTAACGGATCCTAGAAAACAGTTACCAGAACACAACCTTTCAAAATAAGACGGTTCCCGGATCTTGTTCCGACTCAAATTAAGCCCTGGATTAATCACTCTTAGGTGGAAATCTATTGGCTGCTGCTTGACTTCCAGTGACGGCAAGGTGAGCAAAGGCCGTTAGTTGCAGAGCCGAGAAGTGACAATGGAGGAGCATATGAGAGTTGTCGGTCCCATGAATGGAAAATTTGCTTTTCAAAAACGTCCTGACGGAACCACGGATAACAATAGTGTTTTTCTTAGCTATTATTAAATTAGATTAAAAATAAGATTAATTAGATTAATTAATTACTGCACTAATTTACAGCTTTTTACAGTTCGTGGGTATCCTGGCTTTTCCAGATCTCTGTGTATCCCCATGTCGAGTGGGGGATAGCCCCACCTACTCACCTGCACATGGTCATGGTGGGGTTATAGGCATAAAAAAATTAACAATTAAATGCATCAAGAAAATGATCATTTGAATGTTCAGCAGCTCAGAATCACAAGATGTAAAAAATTATCTGACATGAATGATTGTGTGTCAAGATATTTTCCCTCCCATTTCAAAGGGGAGGGGGTGTGGCTTTGGACTAGAAACAGCTAATAGGAGATGCTTCCATGTTACGTTGGCATGTCTACTCGTAATATGTTAATGTTTGCTACATTTAATTTCTTTTCACAAGAGCAAGAGCAAAATTGATTTTGACTTTTTGGTACTTTGGTTCAAGTTATCATTCAATCAGAATCTTACAGTGGCTCATGTTTAGCAGATAACTACATATGGAAGCATCAAAGCCCTCCCCAGTTTGGGTTGCCACATCACTCTCATTAATGCCCAGTTCATTGCAGCCCATAAAGGCCATTACAAAGCAGTTATTAGGGACAAAGTGTGTGATGTGAACAACAAGCAGGGATGCCATTATCACCGTCTAGGTCCCAGCTGTGGTGCCACGTCCAGCTGGTATCCGTCTCTCCGCAGAACGACCCCCCATGGAGACTTGGCATTCGCAGAGTAAAACACGGGTTTTGCCTGAGTCCTGGAATATGGCTGAACATCATCAGGATTTAATGAGGTGACAGTGCATTGTATCAAAAGCTGGTGGGGGGTCTACTTCTGCCATCCTCTCTCTACTCATTAAAAGACTTTTAATGGGCTCTGAGGAGGGCAAACCCCCTCTAACTAGCTTAACGCTTGTTCAGGTTGTCAAGGAAAATTATTTTTGTTTAAGGATGAACTTGCCATTCAGTGCTGAAATATTGATTCAAGTAAACTTCAAGGGAGTAGCTGGCTCGTTTAATGGCAAAGTGTCTGAGAGGCTTACGGCTTTCACAGACTGAAAGAGTGGAGAAAAAAGAAAAAGGACACCGACTAGACTTTTCAAATGGAGTGAATCTAAAGTCAGGAGTGTAGCAACACTGGAAGTTGTTGGAAAAATGTACTGGTAATTATGAAACTGACTTATCGTTAAGTTCTGGTGTTTCACTAAAAACAAGCTCAGAGATCGTGCGACTTTCGGGATGTGATTTGCTTCTGACTTGTTCTGTCACCAGCATATTTAACGACTTGATAAGAACAAGCAAAACAAACAAAATCACTTCATGCAACTGCATAGACACTTAGGTTAGTCTTCATTATCTACTCTGCACTTTTCTAGTTTGCGTCTCAAAAGCGAGCCTCGAGCAAAATAAACAAATTGATTCGCCATTCAGTGTGACGGTTTGTAGCAATCTAGCAGATACAGACGCCAACACCCTGACAGTTTTCTTTAATAACTGCATTACCAAGCACATTAGAATGGCTTTGCATTACAGAAAAGGGCAAACAACTTGTGTTGAGCACGACAAAATCAGTTAATGTGTCATCCTAATGGTGGACTAGGCTAGTAGCGCTTTGAAAATTAAAGACAAAGCCAAATGGTATGTTAATTAGTATGACAGTAATTGTGTATTTACTCAGTTAATGGGTGCAGATGCTTGAAAGTAGATAACAGACTTACACGATTTACATGAAATGAGGTTACCTTGTTAATTTAAATACAGTTACGCTCTTCAGTAAAGTTTATGGATTCAGTGTGCAGTGTTACAATGTGAGGAAGCCTTCAGTCACATTATGCTGTCATGTTTAATGAAAACTTAGGAATAAAGCATTATTTTATTCATAATGCACAAAGTATAGGAGAACTAGCTTGGAAATATAGACAAAGAGAATTAGAATGCGATTTAAAATTCACATAATGCAGTTGATACTATTTACCTGGGCCTAGAACCAACACTCAAAACCCAACTTCTACAAATAAGTCTACACAGGAAGGTTGTTTTGTGAATACATTTTGTGTGTTTCAGTCCAAATGGAAATGGCAGCATAGAAACTAGGGATGTCCCGATCAAGTTTTTTTTACCTCGAGTCCGAGTCATTTGATTTTGAGTATCAGCCGATACCGAGCCACGATCCTATGTAATATTTAGCTGCAGGGACAGGACAGCCGGTTGCCACCACTCCAGCGCTTCCTGGGGTTTCCCCTGGGCTTCGTCCCGGTGGGGAGTCATGAAGTTCTTACTAGTGTGTAAAAACGAACATGACGAGAGCGCATTTCTGTACTGTGAGCACGCAAACAGTCCGAACGCACACAAACCCGTGGACGGACATTACGTTATTAAATAAAACGTTATGTAATTAAATAAGCTGATCAGAACGGCAGGCACTGAAGAAAGAGTGACATGATCATGGGCTGTCTTCTGCATGCAGTAAGTGATCACCTCCACTCCATGAACCAGTTTAAGATAATATCATAGGGATTTAATATGACTATAAACTAACGCCAGAACTCATGCTAAAGCGGCTAGCAAAGCTAGTGGAGCTAACGTGGCAACATTCTGAAATGAAATGAAATGAAATGAAAAATACTTTATTTATCCCAGAAGGGAAATTCAACGTTGTAGTAGTTTTTTTTTTTTTTTTGGGTCCAACAATAAACACAATAAACAGTTCTCAACACATCATCCACCAAGCCAATTAAAAAAAGCTTACCTCGAAGAAAATATACGCATCGAGGCTTTTATAAGTCCTCATCTTCTCCACTGTTGTGTAGACTACAGGACTGTTGATAAGATATTTACATTCACATTTTCACATACATTGTGGTCGTCATGGAAACACGTCCCTTCTTAAAATGGCGGCTGCAGCTTGCGAGGGAAACTGTCCTGGAAACTGAGAATATATATACATATATGTCCGAGTCCTGATCGGGAGGTAACGTCAGATTCCGATCGAGTCTGAAACTACGTGATCGGGCCCGATTTCTGATCACGTGATCGGACCTGGACATCCGTAATAGAAACACTAAAACACCATTTTATAAAAACTGATTCTAGAGTGAAAAAAAATCTTAAAAATTCACCCTAAGAAAAGAAACAAGAAGTCAACTCCACATGGGCTCACTACCTGCAGGGAGAAAAATCAAGGTCGGGTGCACAGGAGGCCAGGGCTGGGGGCATCATAAACTAGCTAACACTGTATAAATAAATTAAGGAGAATTATTCGGGGAAAAAAAAAAAAAAAGAGAAGTTCAGAGAGCAGACGCAATAACTGTCCCTACATATCCATTTCATTTAAAAATTACATATGTGTTTTTTTTTTTTTTTTTTGACATTTACATTGAAGATGGAACATATGAAACACATCAGTAAGGTGATAAAGTAGATAGAAGACTGAGAGCTCTGCAAGACTGAAAGCTCTACTATCAGCTGGCCAATGAACATTCCTCAAAGCTCATGCTGAGAAGGCAGAAACTGGGATTAAATTTATGCTCCCATTCTTTTTTCTGTCACTCCAAAATTAAAACGTTCAAGAGGACAACCTCCATGCTGGCGATTCCGATGACGGTGAAGGACACTACTACCACTGTGACTACACTAATCTTAAAAAAAAAAAAAAAAAAAAAGAAGAAATGGCTGCAAAGTGAACAAAGTTTAAGGATGTGTGTGTGTTTAAATAAATACACATTTATCATGTTAGACTGAGAGACAAACCTCAAATCCCAGAGTGATTTTCATGCAAGCGGTTTCTTTTGATGCAACGGGAAGCCATAACTCTTCAAAACAGCAGTTATCACCAGCAATCTATAAACATACATCATCCTGGAACAACACATTCATCAAAGAATGGCAAGAAAGGGAAAAAAAAAAGAGCTGAGGAAGCGGCGACTTGCGTAATACCGCTGATTAAATCTCCGGAAGGCGGCACAGAAAGTTACGTTCAAGCAAAAATCATTTGTTCTTGGCAAATTAATGTGGGCAGGTGCTATTATTCTTGCATGAACATTTTAGTTTTTTCTTTTTGGTGGAGGAAAGAAATTCATCTTTTCAAAAATAGAAGATTGCAAATCATTGTGAAGTCATTCAATCTACTGATTCAAGTTAAATTCCTTTTTCCTTTGCTCTGTTTGCAACTACTGGGCCTGCGTGACATTTAGAACAATGACGACTTGTTGTCAGAAAGAAGGTTCAGAGAAAGAAACAAAAAAATAAATAACTTTGTCCACATTTTCACTTTGAAGCTTCATTTACCTCTTTGATGAATATTCTACTGCCTAAGCGTCTTCCTTTAAACTTGTCACGTTTCCTGCAACATGTTTAACTGACCGTCTCTTGCAAAATAATAAAAAAAACTGCGGCTGAATGCTGCTGCGATGTGAATAAATAAGCAAACATACGCTCATCTTGTGCCACCTCGCGCGGTGTACAGTTCTGAACTCAATTTCACACTCCACTGCATTCTCAGACAATTTAGACAGGCTGATGCCAACAGCAGAAAGTGAAGAGACAATGCATTTATTTATCGACTTTTTTGGCTGAAGGAGGGGAATTCGTCAGACTTGTGTGTGTGTCAGAGTAAAGAGCAGATGTTGATGCGTACGTGTGCAACATGCACCTACTGTATATATGACAGAAAGACGTCGAGGGGAGGAAAAAGAAATACGATTCTGGCCTGGAGAGACGCAGAAAGAGCAAGGGAGGGAGAGAGGAAGAGCGAGGCAACAGGCGTATCCAAGGGAATTGTTTTCTTAGTCACTCAGCCTGTGTTTGTCCCAGCACTCCAGCTCTGTGTCTGAGCAGGAAATAAAATGCACCACGTCCACAGAGAGACAGACAGACTCCATGGTGAGAGTGCTAACAAATAAAAAGGACTGCAACGGAGTTTAAACACAGCAAGGCGCAGACAGTAGAAGTCAGCACACGTATCGCACAATAAAATGAGTCAGAGGTTTGTGTGTTTTATTCCCGTCATACGTTCAAACCAGGATGTGTGATGTGAATACCCCCCCAAATTTTATCTAAACCTTAAAGTGATAGTTCAGATGTTTTCAAGTGAGGTTTTGTGGAAAGGTAAATTACTGATATCATCAAGCGAAATTTATCTAAAAAATGTCACAGCAATTACGTCCTTATATACATTATTATTATAAGTTAAATAAATTCTATATCTTTCTGCCGGGAGAACCAAGTAATTCCAAACTAAGACCAATTTCAAAGTTTATTAAAAACTCTAGACAAGCTGATAAACATTTTTTAAGGATGAGGTTGTGGGAGCGGTTAACTTGGTCTCATGTTAGCTTGTGAGTCCAGTTAAAGGTTGAATATGGAACAATTTCATAAAAAACTATTTTTAAAACAATACATTCACAGGGCATTTAGAGAGGAGCAGAATGAAAGAACAGTATTTGAAAATTCTATTTGAATTAATATAAAATATTGATTTTGAGGGCATGACGTTGGCATTTTGTTTACATCTGCCAGCCAATAGCAACACAATTGAGGGTTACCTAATATGGTAAATAGTCTGAGGCTGGTACAGTGGAAGATGGCAGTCGACAAGTCAAGCAGCTGTTTCAGAGCTCCAGAGACTTTATCTTTTTCAGAAGAGAAGCAACCAGAGAAGATCAAACACCTGAGTGAGTTTAGGTGAAGCTACAATAGATGGACCCGGATAAAAAAAATGTTCACGACATCAAAACACATGTGGAAATGTTGAACCTGCGTCCCGACGGCTGGAAACCTTGTTCTATTGTTGCAACTACAACATCCACACACTAGATGTCGCTGTGGTGTTCATGTTCCATATTCAACCTTTAAATGTTTTGTTTTGAATACAAAAAGGAAATAGGAATAAACTAAAAGAAATATCGTGCTCCATCTACTTTTCCAAACTGACTACTTTTACATGCATTACATACATGTATTCGGGTTTCTGAAATGTTCAGAATAACCCGTTTACATGCATAAGTAGGGAGAGTTACCCCTGTATACATGAAACTTGTAATAACCTGATTTAAACATGGATGTTGGGGAATCGTCATGACGTACGGACTACTTCAAGACGCAATATGCAATATTGTGAATATTTGGGTTTTAAAAGGGTTATTGGCTGCATGTAAACGCAGTGACTGATGTCATTCAATAAAAGCATCTGCAACTGTCCACATATCTTACACAGAAATTGTTTTGTCTAAAGAGACTGTTCAGTTGGAATTTGATTTATTTTGTTTCTGGGAGGGAATTTCTTCTATCAGAAACAAGTAAGACTCTTTTTCCTTTTCTTACAAGTCATAAAGTCGGGACAACCTGACTCAACAAAAGAAAAATAACTTCTAGAACAAAATATTTCAAAAGTTCTTGTTTTATTTATATTTTATGTTCTATATAAATCAAATTAAGAGTGAAATACGTGGTGTGAAGGTCTCGCTCTGCCCTCAATAAATCCAGACAGCAATAGAGAAACAGTCTGTGTTCTATTTCATTTCCATTTTCAAATTCCATAAATGTATTTAAACTGGTCTAAACCTCCTTTCAAGTAAAAGTACAAATGTAGCCTGCAAATATAACATTGATGATCATTGATGATCATTTCAATTGCATCTTTTTATTCACACACATAGTAGGACTGATGTATATTTCATAATTCAGATTTTAAATACAGAAAAATATCTGAAAATACCAAGGTTTTTATTATATGAATACAGAAGCCCAATTAAACACAAGCTTCTTTTTAACTACTGCGGCTCAAACTTCTCACACTGGTCCTTCTTCTGAATTAAACCAAAAAAAAAGGTTAAATTACAAACCACAAATTGACTTAAATCTATTTTATATCCATATTATTTCCTTTTTTTAGCATCATAACTTATGGTTTGTTGGAGTCTGAGGATTTCTGTGTTGTTTTTAGTATAATTTTATTCTAGTTTATTCAATGTGTTTACAATCCTTCGCTCAGGTTCTCACAGTTTCATTAATTTCGTTGATATTTCACCACTAGGAAGCGTGTCAAAAACATTGAAAACTATCTTAATCAAGCTATTTGCGTAAAAGAAACTTTAAACTCGCCTTAAATTCTGATAAAATTCGACTGGCGCACACTATTCTCTCAGCCGTCTGCCACCAAAACAACAAACCGGATGTTGCCGGTGGCGCAGAGCATTGTGGGAATGCAATAAGGCGAATACCAAAGACTAGCAAGTGAGTTAGCAGGCTAATAGCTATTAGCATAAACACAAACAGCTAAGTGCCTGGTGTTTAGTTTTTAGTCCGTATTATCTTATAGTCAAAATTAACACAAGAAACAAGCTTTTAAATTAATACCCCAGAAAAAAATTCTCAAAGTACAGTGAAAAAGATAAACTCACCTGGGAAATAATGTGCTATATAAATCCTTGAACTGTAGCTGTCTGAGTCCAGATCTTCATTGTACATAAGAACTAGGTGAAAAAATATCAGGCTACTCCTACTGGAAAGAAGTGAAGCAAAGAAAATCAAAGAAAATCCAGTTTGCAAGTGGTACCATGTTGTATTTTTGAGCCAGAGTAGAGTGGTTGGGATAGAAGCCCCGCCTACTCACCTGCACGTAATCAACGGTTTTTTTAATTATTGGAATTATATCTCTGCAGCCACTAGGCAGCGCTTGTCCTCCCAACTAGAAACAGTTTGCTCTCATGAAGTAAAAGATCATTTAAATCTCATGTTCAAGTATGAACAAGATTCTGTATAAAAACATAACATGAAACTCTAAAAGGAGGTGAACATGAACAGCTAGATTAAAACAGAACTCAATTCATGTTTCTTCTTTTTACAGTGAGATATGGGTCTACAAAAATATTAAGATAACTTAAAAAGAAGTTATATAAATAATCTGTTCTTAAAACACAAACCTTTTGCCAAGTCTGAAAAAAAAATCTTTTGCTCCAGAATCTTTGATTCAGGATAGAAAGTAAATCTGATTGGTAAAACATTGTCTTTTCATAGGGCTCTTGTAGAATTCAAAATTTAGAAAGAAAAAACAGACAGAAAGCTTTATGTGTGCTAAATATCTTCTTTATGTTGAAAATGAGTGCAATTAAAGGTACAATATATAAGAATTGGACCTTGTTGTCAATTTTACATCCCGCAGTTCTTGTAGAAAAAAAAATCCGTCCATTGTCAGCCACTCACCCCCTCCCCTCCCTGATTTTTCTGCAGGGTTGCCAGTTCTGATGCTGTTACTCATGTATTTGTTCAATTTTTGGGAATATCTGAAGGCCTATTTGTGCAGCATTAATTTTTCCTAAGTGCGTTTGAACGCCCCATCACGTGCAGCTCAGCTGCTCAGTTGGAAGGATGTGGTGGTTTCTTACTTTTTGCTGAACTATAAAAAGTGCAAGTTATTAAAGTTCTTCACTTCCGAAGCATTTTACACAAATACCAATAAACTCAGTAGCAATCCACCTCTTGTGCCTTATAGGGAACTATATTTCACAATTACTGATGCCATTTTTGGGGCTACAACTCCTCTGCATCCAAAAATAAATGGTATTTTCTTAATCCAAATGCGCACACATATGCAATATACTACTTCCTGTAAGCAACTTTTCCATTGACTTTTTGTAGTGTGCTGCTGCTACTACTACTACTACTACTACTGTCATTTAGCAGACGCTTTTATCCAAAGCGACTTACATTGAGAGAACATACAAGCAAGAAATCAAAGAGAAGGAAACAATATAAGGAGGCGGACTGTTTGGAGTCCAGTTTAATTCCGACGCTGATACATCAAGTGTATCATTATTTTTATTTATTTTTTTTGTAGAGATAAACTCCCAAATCGCTATCATAAATCATAAATCTGAAAGTGTTCTTTAAAGAGGTGAGTCTTAAGTCTGCTCTTAAAAGTAGCTGCCGACTCTGAGGATCGGACCGAGTTTGGTAGGTCATTCCACCATCGGGGATAACAGAGGAGAAGAGTTTGGAACATGATCTCATGCCACGTTGTGGTGGAAGCGCTAGGCGTCTTTCAGCGGCTGAGCGTAGCTGACGCGTGGGAATGTAGGTTTGGATGAAGGAGTGAAGGTAAGTAGGAGCTGTGTGTGTTAGAGTCTGGTAAGCCAGAAGCAGAGCTTTGTATTTGATGTGTGCTGCAACTGGAAGCCAGCGCAGAGAAATGAGCAGCAGAGTGACATGAGCCCTCTTGGGCTGGTTGAAGACCAGACGTGCTGCTGCGTTCTGAATCATCTGCAGAGGTTTAACCGAGGACGCCGGAAGACCGGCCAGCAAAGAGTTGCAGTAGTCGATGCGGGACAAGACCAGGGCCTGGACCAGAAGCTGTGTGGTGTGGTCTGTCAGGAAGGCTCTGATTTTCCTGATGTTGTAAAGAGCGAATCGACATGAGCGAGCTACGGAGTTAACCTGCTCCTTGAAGGACAGCTGGTTGTCCAGTATGACACCAAGGTTTCTGGCGGAGGTTTTGGGGAACAGCGTGATGGAGTCAAGCTGCACGCTTATCTGAGGAGGTAAGGAGTTACTGGCAGGACAGACAATGAGGTCAGTTTTGGACAGATTAAGCTGAAGGTGGCGATCCCTCATCCACGCCGAGATATCTGAGAGGCAGGCAGATATCCGCACTGAGATGGAGGTATCGTCTGGAGGGAAGGAGAGGAGGAGCTGAGTGTCATCAGCGTAGCAATGGTAGGAGAAGCCATGGGAGCGAATGATCTCGCCTAATGAGGTGGTGTATAAAGAGAAGAGGAGAGGACCAAGGACGGAGCCCTGCGGGACACCCACTGCTGCTGCTCGTTGTGGAATTACATCTGCTTGTGTTGAAAACTTGACAATCTTGCGGGATCACATGTGATTCATTATGGAACCAGGAAGTCTGGACGTGTAAATAATGATTTCGGTCCGCGCTAGCTTTTTTTTAAAATGACCGAAACTAACGACCACCCAGCCGGCTGAGATCAAGATCTGTTACAATGTGACTTTATTTTCAACATCGATGGGACATTAAACTGTTGTGAGTATTTCACTGTAAAATTCTTACATACTGTACCTTTAATGATCCTAAATTCATAAGCAAAAACACACGTTTACAAAGTGGTATGAAAACAACATGAAACTCTGATGGAGGTGAAAATATTTTACATGGACACTTGATGCCATTTTTCCTTTTTTTTTTGTGTGGGGGGGGGGGTGTTTTGGGGCTCTGAAAACAGCGTAACACCCTATTAAAACTGTTTTCCCCTCTCACTATCAGTTGCAACATTTTGTAAAGTGACGACAACAACAAAACCTTCAAGCCGGAGTATGGTGGGGGGGTAAAGTTACTTACAAAAGACAAATTTCTGCCTCAAAATGTATTCAAAGCACAGCTGTGTATAAAGTATCTAAGTGCTCAACCGGGGTTTCAGGTCCACTGAGCAGTTTCTTATCACAAAGACTTTGTGTAATTGGCTCAGACATATCAAATCAACTTCGTACAGAATTCACAAGTAAGCAGGTATGACATTCTAATGGGCTTCCTCATTAAGTCTTCCGGCAGGGGATAATGTGTTTGAAATTAATGTGACATTTTCAACTCCAAAGAGTTTCAGTCTTCTCTTCAGCTTCTCTAATACTCACCATGGAGGTAATTTATGCACAGTGGTGATCTAATTCAAAGCTGTGATGTTTAAGCTGCAGGAATCCGAGATCTAACCTTCAACAACATGTGTATGATATCAACACTGGCAAAAAGAGCAACAAAGCGCATGTGGACCTCTACCCACATAGAGTTTCTCTAACTGCAACCCGTGGCTGAGTCTTTTGTCAAACTGAAAACTATACTGAAGTTAATTCAGGTGTTTACAATAGAATGTGGGCTGCACGGTGGTGCAGTTGGTAGCACTGTTGGGTGTGACCTCATCTCCAACCCGGTGACAGCTGGAAATAGACACCAGCTCCCCGTGACCCTGAACAAGCAGGTATCAATAATCAATAAAACAATTAAAAAATGCTGCATCGTGAACTAAAAAAAGTCACAAAACCACCAGTTGTCAGAAATGAAACATTCAAGTGTGTGTTTTTATAAGATGAAGCTTTAAAGGGAAATTTTGAAGTTTTGTGGAAAGGTTACAAGTAAAATCTTCTTTGTCATGATTGAATGGCCTCAGTTTGAAGAATCAGAGATTAGTTCTGACTAGACTGAAAAGCTAATGGCTCATCCAGGTGAGGCCAGGGCCACATAAACACAAAGTTAATGTGTCATATAATATACTGTACATCGAGCTAAGATGCATAGCTATATCTATAATACTTAGATGTGACCGCCAGAGTATCAAGACGCTAACCTTCAAGTTATTTCTAGACAATCACAAAAAATTCACTCATCTGACCTTGTAGATTCATGTGGTTTTACAAATTTAAACTCCTCTAAAATGAACTGAGAGCTGGAGAAGAATCAAAATGATCTATTATAAGTTTTCTGTCTGTAAGTGGCAAGAAAGAGTATGAGTTACATTCTACACATGCAGATACCACTGATATACAGAAAGATAGATGACTGTCTTCTTCTGTCACTTTAAAGACATAATATGTAGAATTTTCAACATAGTGTTTTTTGAAAATAAAGTAATACCATCCTCAGAGAGCTTTATTTTTACTTTAAAAATGTTTTAATCCTTTGTCGGTCCGATAAATGTGTAGTACTTTTTTCCACCACTAGAGTGAGTATGGTAAATGGCGTGTACTTGTATAGCACTTTACTCAGGTCATACGACCGCCAAAGTGCTTCACACTACAGCATGACATTCACACACACTCACATGTTTGGTGGTGATAAACTACACACGTTGTAGCCACAGCTGTCCTGGGACACACACTGACAGACGCGAGGCTGCCAGACACCACCGGACCCTCCGACCACCACCAAATAGGCAAGGTTGGTTAGGTGTCTGGCCCAAGGACGGCCAGGTGATCATTTTGCCGGGCAGGGAGGGGATTCGAGCTGGTGACCCTCCGGTTACCAGATGACCTGCTCTACCTCCTGAGCCACGGCCTTCCTCTACGTATAAGCCAGTTTTTGACCAAACTCCTGTGATATTACTCGTTACTGCCACCCTGTGGTGGTTAGTGGAAGTGACAGAGTTGTGATTTTGCTCATTACTGTCACCTGGTGTTGGAAAGTCATTATTTTCTACATAGTATACATTTAATATGAAGTGAAATGGTCCTGTTTACAGGTGCGATCATGGTTTATTCTACAAAGTAGAGACAAACAAGCTGAAGCCCCGCCCACTCACCTGCTCACAGTTATGATGCTTTTAAAGCATAAAGTATTTAATTATAGCCACGTGATTTTAAACAATTCAGTTTGAACATGCAGCAGGGAGGTATGTAAAACAGATTACAATGTTGGGAACGATTATGAGGTGAATTTTCAATTTTTATTTAAGACAATGTCCTATTTGTTTACACGCAGAAGTCGGGAAGTAAAACTTATACTTATACACCAATTAGAAACTCATTAGTTATGAAATTTCTCATGGAAATGCTACACATAGCTAGCTTCTCCTGCTATTACTCCAAGTCAACAAAAGTGTAACATAAAACTGACGGGAATGTAAAGATTTATAAAATAGCATTCACACAAAAAAATGATATCATTATTGATATCTATATTATTTTGGATATTTGAATTGTTTAAAGCACTTTAATCAAACTAGCTTTTTTCATCAAACTGCTTAGACTGCACTTGTTCCATCAACTACAGGTAAGATAACAACCGTACGTAACCTTCCTGAAGCCCCTCCCCCTTAAAAAGATCCAAACTATCACTTTAAGTGTCCTTACAAGAAAAGCTACAAGTTTATTCACACATCTGAGTTTACTGTGTCTGTGCCCTAATTTTCTCAAAGAGTCACTTCTTCCCACCAAGTACATGCATGTTTACATGATTATACACACTGCAGTGCAGAAGCTGGTGAGATAAAGACTTTTTTTGTGAAGAAGAAGATGTACTTCATCTTCTTTCTTTGCAAAATGAAGGGGATTAGTTCCCCCGGTTGAGTTTTATCCAACATTCTGCACTATTATCATCATTTCCCAGTAAGCAGAAGCTGTGCAGATACTCCCCAGAGAGCAGCGCTGAGCTCTTCTAATGCCTTTGCCATGTTACCATGGAAACATTTCTATGGCATACACCATTATAGAAACAGACACTTACACATCACTTTGGAAAAGCTTTCAGGGACGACTTTAACCCAGACGTATAAACACACACACATCACAAATGTGTGTTACTAAAACTTTAAGCTGGAATCTTGCTTTTTTGTTTTTTTTTGTGTTTTTTTTTTTTGCAGAAGGAAACGTGGAACTCTTTGCAGGAGTTTTCCTCATCCAAGTATTGTTGAGAGAGACGGGATGTTCTTTAAACGTCCTTTTCCCTCAAACTCGACTGACTAAAGCGCTGAGGAAAACAAAGGAGTCCCCAAAACATTCAAAACAATTACACTCTGCTCCGCTTTTAATACACGGCGAGAACACACCATCTAATGAAATGCGCTATTGTAATCATCTCTAAACTGTTGACTCATTTCACCGAGCATAAATTAGGAGAAACAAACAGCCCCCCCCCCCAAACAGTTCCCCGCCTCAGCGTCTGTGTCCTCCATCACCTAAATGAAAACCTTGATGAGGTTAAGCGCAGCAATGGCCGCTGCCCAAACGCTGCTCGCGCACAGCTGCGGGTGAGCCAATTTTCTGTTGCCTGCTCGGCATTGATTAAGTCACAGTTTATTGTGCCTTCTCTGCACCCGTGTAATGAGTCTGGTGTAAGGGCGATAAAGCTTTGATGAAACATGCAACATGGCTGTTATGACTTCTCAGATAGCTGTAATATATAAACATGCCTTTGGTGAATTCGGACTCTAACTCTCAGTGGCAGGATGTTCTTTGTTTTCCTCCAGGGAGAGGACGAACACAAAGGAATGGCGAGGCTTCTTTTACCTCCGTCAAATACCAAGTCTTCACCAATCAGATGAGTCCTATAATACATCCAGCAGGGTCTTAAGACACAGTCATCATTCATATCCAGAGCGCTGATTGCGCTTTATGACATATCATTACTTCTGTGACTAATGAGTCACCTAAGAACAGGTAGAGGTGAGGCTATCAATACTCACCAGTTCTATAATTGCTGGACCTTTGCTGTGAATATGGGATGACTAATGATGGATCTTTCGGTTTTCAGATGTTGATTTTTGAAGTGACTCATCACTTCTGTGTGACCTTTAATTGCACAAAATGGTAGTCAATTCATCTTTGGAGGAAAAAACTCTGTAAAAAAGCTCAATTGTGAAGGTTTTTCTTTTTTTTTTCTATCGCTGAAGAGGGGCTGCATCGCCTGCTCCTGATTAGTTTGGGTGGGATCAGATTAAAACTGATTGGCAAAAGGTTGATTACAGCTCGAATCACTTCAAACCCACCTTGATTAATCCCTGAGAAATCATAGCGTGTGTTGAACTGTTTGGCCTCCAGAAAACAAATAATTTGTTCCCTGAACATGGTCTCCAAAACACGTAAAGGCACACATTCATTGCTCATCATCATCGTATCAAATTAATGTTTTAATTCACATGCATTCTGCATTTTAAGATGGGTATTCTTATATGAATGATTTTGTGAAGCCCTTCCTGGAACTTTGGGCTGTTTGTGATGGTGTTTGAGAGCTTGGAGCTCATCTAGGAGTTTAATGGACTCATCAGAGATTACCAGCCCCGTGTCCCAGGAAGCTGAAACTGGTCCAGGTGTGCCCCAGGTGTGCACACAGGAAGGACAAGCTCACATCTGAAATTACTCTATGTGCAGATAATCAAGAATGCACAACTGTCCTAAAAAGAACTTGCTGAAGAGACGTGAAGTATCTTTACTTGCGAGTCTTCTCCCCTACATGTGGAGGTCTTCTTTCAAGCTAGGACTGCAACACCTTCTTAAGCCCTCCATGTTACTTTTCAATTGACCAAGGCAACAATGGGGCCTTTAAGTAAAATTGTAGCTGTTTCAGCTCTTAACCTCTAATGGCGCTTTTCCACTAGCATTTTCTAGCCCCGCCCTGTTTCTTACTTTTTGCTGCTGGTTGTTGTAGAATTACAGCTGCTTGTGTTGAAGACTTGGCAGCCTTGCAGACTCACATGGGATTTGTTATGGAACCAGGAAGTCTAGACATGTGAATAATGATTCCAGTCTGTACCAGCGTTTTAAAATGACAGAAACTAGCGACCACCCAGCCGGCTGAGATCGAGATCTGTTACAATGTGACTTTATTTTCAACATCAATAGGACATTAAACTGTTGTGTATTTCACTGTAAAATCCTTACATACTGTACCTTTAAGTCCAACTTCAGTAATGTTTTAATAATAAGGTTGCTGGCAAGGATTTCATTCACTGTTACTATATTCCATTCATCATTTTCCATTTAAAAAGAATAACTTTTTAAAAATAATGTTGTTTTGGCATTGGAAAGCCATTTCAGTACCACAAATTTAAATATGATCCCCTCACTATCAAAGCAGAGGAAAAATTGACCTGGTTATAGTGGCAGATTTCTACAGTTTCATTGGTTGCTCTAAAGTTGACATGAAAATGAATTCTATACATAGAAGTTGAACAGATTATGTGAATCTTTCTAATGGCTCAGAATGTTGGTTTTGTCCATCTTCATTATTGTATTTTAGCAACAACCTCTTATGTCACACTCATGCTTATCGTAATTATAACTAGTGATTATAAATGTTATTAGTCATCACTGTCTTAAAAAAATGATATTACATGACATATTTTTAAAAACAGAAGCAAGACTAATGTCACCAAGGACAAACCTCAGAGGAAGGATGCAATTACTTGTATGAAATTAAATTGAGAAGCTAGAAGCAACAGCTCAAATTAATTTTGACACTTGTATCTAAATTACGACTTTTCCCCAGCGAACCATATACAGCACTGTAGTTAAAGCACGGAACAGTAATATTAACTTAAAGAAAGGGAGGCGCTGGAAGTCTTGATTGACAGAAACTCATAAAGCTCCTCTACTGACGTCCCTTTAGCAAGTTACTTGTGTAATATAGTTGTTTCCCAGCTAATAGTGGAAAATAATCTGACAGCTTTATTGTGAACAAAAGGAATTTATTTAGCTGAGTTCTGTTCTATTTCTGCATGAAATAAATCATTCACAAAACAATGTAAATAAAAATGGCACCCAGTGGGATTTGAGAGATCTGTGTCTTCTAATACTGGCAGATTTGCTGTTGCTGAGTTAAATAAAAACAAAACTTGAAGAGGCCCATTTCATACAAATTTCGTGACTTTGTGGTTATTTTTTAAGTGTTTACCTGTAATAGGAAACATTTTATATCTAAAAAACGTTAGGAAACACTGATTAACAGACCTTTCAATCTGTCTGTGTGAAGATTCGGCAGGCTTCAGGCTGTAACTCATTAATATTCATTATGAGAATTTGCTGGACTCCGATTGGCTAACAAACTAGCCTATGAAAGCACGGCTTCCTATTTCCTTCCCAGGAGTTGTGACGAAACAAATACAGGCCATTCGAACTCGGGTTTTATAAGATGATGTTAACATAATGTTAGCACACATAGGTTAACCTAAATCTGCAGATGTTTACATGCCAACATTAGCTCAATACTGCAGAAGCTACCATAATGCTAATATTTACCTAATTTCTCTTAAATGAAGACAATGTCCTGCATATTAAGATTAGCTAGTGACAATGTCTAACACACAGAGCCCATATTGTCCAACTCACACACTGTCTCTGATTTTAAATAACAGTTGTGTGTTACCATAATCTTTAGTTATTTGTTCTGAGCAATGTATTAATAAGCTTTAACAGTAGAAACGTTATTAAGGAGCCACAAAAACATGATTTAAAAATGAAAAAACAAACAACAACAACAAGTAGGTAGATATTTGTTTTATATCTATACTGAAATGATACACCCTCATCGTAATGAATATCCTGGAGCATATCCCTGCAATCTGCATGCTTTGTACGCACCAGAAGACTTAGTTTCAGCTAATATTTAAAAAGGCACAACATCTGAGATTTATTCAGCTTGCTTTACTAACAAAATATATTTACCGAAGGCCATGAACCACAATTATTCTGTAAGAAAAAGAAGTGGGGCCCCTCAGGACTGATCTTCCTGATGGTGTTGCAGCTGCTCTTGCAGTGGGAGTTGGCCTTGATGCCATATTGTGATATTTCATTTGATTATGCTGATTTGATTGTGCGAGGTCGTTCATCCGGCCTGATGCGTCTCAATATCCTTCAAAAGCATTTTGCTTTATTGGTTTACTGTTCCACCCGGCAGAGTTTCAGTGGTTGCTTGGTGGTATTAATGCACCATCTGAATGCAGACCCTGAATATATGAGGAGGGGGGGTTGGAGGGGGAAACTGGGAGCCATGTGGGGAGAACATGCATTGAATCTGAAAGTCAGATGTCAGAGGAGTCAGTGGAGGGGAGGATTTTGCTCCAAATGCAGATGCTGCACTGGAGTGGAATATCAAATGTTCAATTCGCTTTCAGGGATTGTGAAGTGCGACGAAAAAAGAAGGGAGCACTTCTCTTTCAAATAGCACCAAACTTACAATAATCCACTTCACATTTTCCAAGGAGAGTTCTGGCAGGATCCGTTCTAGTTCAGAAAATATGCAGAGTTCACACACAAATGAAGGAAACTGTAATTTATGGGCAGCATACCTGTGATTAAATAACTTTTACTCAAGTCAGTAGAAGAGGATTCATAGTTTTCTGCAATGAGTCACCACTTCTACATCTATCTTACTGGTGGATCATGTTTGCAGTGTGGAAGTTTACTTTAGCAGTCTATGGATCTTTCATATTGTATCATAAATTATTGCATCATGGTTTCTTGTGTCATATTGTATAAAATTTCTCTTTGTACCTATTGTATCATATGACATATTGCTTTCAGCTGCTCCATATCACATTGTATTATACTGCATGGTGTCATATGGTATAGTATCAGATAGTAAACTATGCTATGCTAAAGTATCATGTGGTATACTATCATATAGTATAGTATTGTATGGTATAGTCTCATATGGTATAGTATCATGTGGTATAGTATCATATAGTATAGATTTGTATGGTATAGTATCATGTGGTATAGCATCATATGGTATAGTGTGAAGTGGTATATGATCATATAGTATAGTATCAAATAGCAAAGTATTATATGGTATAGTATCATATGGTATAGATTTGTATGGTATAGTATCATGTGAAATAGCATCATATGGTATAGTATGAAGTGGTATATGATCATATAATATAGTATCAAATAGCAAAGTATTATATGGTATAGTATCATATGGTATATTATCATGTGATATAGTCTCATATGGTATAGTATCATGTGGTATAGTATCATATAGTATAGATTTGTATGGTATAGTATCATATGGTATAGCATCATATGGTATAGTATGAAGTGGTATATGATCATATAGTATAGTATCAAATAGCAAAGTATTATATGGTATAGTATCATATGGTATACAGTGGGGCAAAAAAGTATTTAGTCAGCCACCAATTGTGTAAGTTCTCCCACTTAAAAAGATCAGAGAGGCCTGTAATTTTCATCATAGGTATACCTCAACTATGAGAGACAAAATGAGGGAAAAAAATCCAGAAAATCACATTGTCTGATTTTTAAAGAATTTATTTGCAAATTATGGTGGAAAATAAGTATTTGGTCAATAACAAAAGTTAATCTCAATACTTTGTTATATAGCCTTTGTTGGCAATGACAGAGGTCAAACGTTTTCTGTAAGTCTTCACAAGGTTTTCACACACTGTTGCTGGTATTTTGGCCCATTCCTCCATGCAGATCTCCTCTAGAGCAGTGATGTTTTGGGGCTGACGCTGGGCAACACGGACTTTCAACTCCCTCCAGAGATTTTCTATGGGGTTGAGATCTGGAGACTGGCTAGGCCACTCCAGGACCTTGAAATGCTTCTTACGAAGCCACTCCTTCGTTGCCCGGGCGGTGTGTTTGGGATCATTGTCATGCTGAAAGACCCAGCCACGTCTCATTTTCAATGCCCTTGCTGATGGAAGGAGGTTTTCACTCAAAATCTTACGATACATGGCCCCATTCATTCTTTCCTTTACACGGATCAGTCGTCCTGGTACCCTTGCAGAAAAACAGCCCCAAAGCATGATGTTTCCACCCCCATGCTTTTACAGTAGGTATGGTGTTCTTTGGATCCAACTCAGCATTCTTTCCCCTCCAAACACGACAAGTTGAGTTTCTACCAAAAAGTTCTATTTTGGTTTCATCTGACCATATGATGTTCTCCCAATCCTCTTCTGGATCATCCAAATGCTCTCTAGCAAACCGCAGACGGGCCTGGACGTGTCCTGGCTTCAGCAGGGGGACACGTCTGGCACTGCAGGATTTGAGTCCCTGGCGGCGTAGTGTGTTACTGATGGTAGCCTTTGTTACTTTGGTCCCAGCTCTCTGCAGGTCATTCACTAGGTCCCTCCGTGTGGTTCTGGGATTTTTGCTCACCGTTCTTGTGATCATTTTGACCCCACGGGGTGAGATCTTGCGTGGAGCCCCAGATCGAGGGAGATTATCAGTGGTCTTGTATGTCTTCCATTTTCTAATAATTGCTCCCACAGTTGATTTCTTCACACCAAGCTGCTTACCTATTGCAGATTCAGTCTTCCCAGCCTGGTGAAGGTCTACAATTTTGTTTCTGGTGTCCTTTGACAGCTCTTTGGTCTTGGCCATAGTGGAGTTTGGAGCGTGACTGTTTGAGGTTGTGGACAGGTGTCTTTTATACTGATAACGAGTTCACACAGGTGCCATTAATACAGGTAACAAGTGGAGGACCGAGGAGCCTCTTAAAGAAGTTACAGGTCTGTGAAAGCCAGAAATCTTACTTGTTTGTAGGTGACCAAATACTTATTTTCCACCATAATTTGCAAATAAATTCTTTAAAAATCAGACAATGTGATTTTCTGGATTTTTTTTCCTCATTTTGTCTCTCATAGTTGAGGTATACCTATGGTGACAATTACAGGCCTCTCTGATCTTTTTAAGTGGGAGAACTTACACAATTGGTGGCTGACTAAATACTTTTTTGCCCCACTGTAGATTTGTATGGTATAGTATCATGTGAAATAGCATCATATGGTATAGTATGAAGTGGTATATGATCATATAGTATAGTATCAAATAGCAAAGTATTATATGGTATAGTATCATATGGTATATTATCATGTGATATAGTCTCATATGGTATAGTATCATGTGGTATAGTATCATATAGTATAGATTTGTATGGTATAGTATCATGTGGTATAGCATCATATGGTATAGTATGAAGTGGTATATGATCATATAGTATAGTATCAAATAGCAAAGTATTATATGGTATAGTATCATATGGTATATTATCATGTGATATAGTCTCATATGGTATAGTATCATGTGGTATAGTATCATATAGTATAGATTTGTATGGTATAGTATCATGTGGTATAGCATCATATGGTATAGTATGAAGTGGTATATGATCATATAGTATAGTATCAAATAGCAAAGTATTATATGGTATAGTATCATATGGTATATTATCATGTGATATAGTCTCATATGGTATAGTATCATGTGGTATAGTATCATATAGTATAGATTTGTATGGTATAGTATCATGTGGTATAGCATCATATGGTATAGTATGAAGTGGTATATGATCATATAGTATAGTATCAAATAGCAAAGTATTATATGGTATAGTATCATATGGTATATTATCATGTGATATAGTCTCATATGGTATAGTATCATGTGGTATAGTATCATATAGTATAGATTTGTATGGTATAGTATCATGTGGTATAGCATCATATGGTATAGTATGAAGTGGTATATGATCATATAGTATAGTATCAAATAGCAAAGTATTATATGGTATAGTATCATATGGTATAAATTTGTATGGTATAGTATCATGTGAAATAGCATCATATGGTATAGTATGAAGTGGTATATGATCATATAGTATAGTATCAAATAGCAAAGTATCATATGGTATAGCATCACATGGTATAGAATCATATGGTATATTATCATGTGATATCATATGTTATATTACCATATGGTATAGAATTGTATGTTATAGTATCATGTGGTATACTATCAGATAGTAAAGTATAATATTGTAGAGTATTATATTGTCCCTATATGCTCCTGAAATTCAAAATGAGCTTGACACAAACCTTTGTATAAGTGGATCCTTTTTCAGGAACTAGAAAAGTTATCAATCTTTTTCTAACCCCAATAAAACAAATGGTAAATATAAACAAAGAATTACTACTGCATTACACATTTACTCAAAACAAAATATCTACCACATAAAAAATCTCCACTACTTTGGCAAGAAAAACTGTTTTAACTGCAACTTGAAGAAAATGAAATGTGTCCAATGAGTCACTGCTGGCGGAAATCAATTCATTTAGTCAAACAGAGGTGCTAAGTTATTTATTGCCTGTCAGCATCCGCTGTTAGTTCAATTTAATTTCAAGCTGCAGAAAAGAACAGGGAAGGTTCAGGGGAAATTCGAGAATTACTTTGTTAATGAATACGGGAAATGCAAAAGTGACAAATTCTTCGTAACCCTTTCCTGTCCCTGCAGCATCTCCATGTATTAAACCACAATCACGTCCCATCAACACTTTTTATCAAAATATAGGCTGCATGGTGTCTCAAATGTATTCATCATACTACTGCTTTATTTAAACGGCATTTAAACGGCTAATAAAGACAAGAAATGCAAAGAGTTTAGAAAAAAACAACAGAGGTGTGTAGGAAAGGTAAAACAGATGTGGAAAGACACACCTGTTAACAAAAAAAGCTGTTTCAGGCTGTGTCACTTATTGAAGACTATGAAACTACAGCTTGAATGAATAAAAACACAACAATGCAGGTGAATCCCACAGTTTCATCCCTACCTTCAATAAACATGAAGCCACGCTGTAATTTAATTGTGACTTTAATAAAATGCGTGAAACTCAAGCACTCAGACAAAGTGGAGCAGAGCTACAACATCCATCAGTCTCTGCCGTCACTTGTCACCGTTCGGATGTGATATAGTCACACTGCTCTAACCTGACATTAAAATGCCAGGATATTACGAATGGCCAGGATAAAAAACACAGAATTTAATTCTCCCCTGAGAAAAGTCGGTTTACTCTGAAAACGCACTACTTAAGACGTCTCTATTTATAGCTTTATGTCAATTTCATGGCCCATTGTGCCTCCATATTTCAGTCACTAGTACTTATAGCTACTGTATAAAGAAAGTACACACTATTTCAGTTCTGTGGTTTTATGATTAAGCTTGTCTAAAATAAATTGTAAAACCAAATATTATCACAAGACACTTCAATAAATCATTACTTGCTTTTTCTTTATAGGTTGTCATCTTTCAAACTTTATCAGGAGAAAGAGCCGCAATTTTCATTTAAAAGGGTATTCTCCATTGATCATTTGTATTATATATATATATATATATATATATATATAGTATTTTACTAACTTTTTGATGTACTACAAGTTAGACATTTTTTTTTAAGTATATTTTTTAAATTTTTACATCAACTGTTTTTCTAAGATCCAAGGCAGCAGTCTCGAGATTATCCAGGAGTATCCAGAGGTGTTCCCCGACCAAAGGGGATATGTAATTCTTTTAGAAAGTTCTGGGTCTTCTGTGTGATCTCCTCCTAGAAGGATGTGACTGAAACACCTCCTGGGTGGAGCAGCAGCTATACTTCTAACTCCCTCTGTGAAATCAAACTTCTTCAAGGTTGAATGAGGAACCTAATTTTAGACGCTTGTGTCTAACTTCTTGTTCTTATGGTATTGATTTAAATCTTATGACCAAGGGTGAAGTTAGAACGTAGATGAACCTGAAAATCAAAAATTTCAACTAGTACCAAGTATCATGTAGTATCTGTTGATGCTTCACGTGTTAAAGTCTTCGTCTGGTCTTTACAAAGTCTTCAAATTACTGAAGTAAAATCTCAGATAAACTACATGTGACATAATATATTGTGGCATTACTTATTTAATAAAACACAGTTGAAACTGAAGAACCAGTGAGTGGTAAAACTAATACCACCCTTAATGTTTCAATTAACATAAGAGGCAAAGTAGCAGCAAGGTGCTGCTAATCAAATGTACTTGATTAATTGACCGTCACCACAAATGAGCACCTCTTGAAAAGCAGGGATTTTGATTGTTTGCTGATTTGGAGCATTACAGAGTGTTAACAGAATGCAAAGAGTGGAAGACACCAACAATAACCTTAGAGAGGTAACTTTTGCTGCTCATCTATCAGGGAAATGTTTTAAGTCCATCACTGCAGCCAATAACCCTCTTAAAACCCGAATATTCACAATAACCCGGTTCCACACGGCCATGTAAACACTGGCAAAAACCTGAATATGCTCATAATTGGGTTTTTAAAAACCCAGATTTTACCCCTGGGGTAACCCTCTTCTAACCCGAATATTTAGTCGTGTAAACGGGTATCGGCATAACCCCATCAAAACGTGTGTTCGGCGCATGCTCTAGTCACAAGGAATCTTGGTCTTTTGCTGTTGTTTTTGCATACAGGAAGAAGAATCAGAAATGACGTATATTGCGTCTTGAAGTAGTTCGTACGTCATGACGCTACCCCAACATCCGCGTTTAAATCGGGTCATTACAAGTTTCATGTATACAGGGGTATCTCTCTCTACTTATGCATGTACACGGGTTATTCTGAACATTTCAGAAACCCGAATACAGACCTTTACCCGATCTTAACCCGAATATTGGCTGCATGTAAATGTAGTCAATGTAATGACATTAGGGGTGTAATGGTACACAAAAACCACGGTTCGGTTCATTTTCGTTACAGTATGTATAAAAAAACACAAAACATTAAAATTGCTTTTTGTTTAATTTTCAACTTTTGCATACAACAGTTTATATATTTTCTTACAAAAATGAAACACAAAAAAATAAGTAAACATATAAAATAGGAATAAAAATTGAACACTGCTTAACTTACTAAACAGGAGACCTTATAGATAAAGGAGGGTCTTCAAGTTTACATCAGCCATGACGTCTGCTAGAGGACAAAAAAACCTCACATGGGAGTCCGGTACTGACTACAAACTTCCTGTCCACCACTGAAGATGCTCCATGTGCAACTAGCTTGTTAACTTGCTGTAATCGGATCGGTAAACATCTGCACCATACCAACAGGCCAGTACCGAAACGGTTCGTATGAATACGTGTTCTGTTTCACCCCTCAGCTCGTGTATTTACTTCAATGTGTTTATGCAGCTCCACTGTGTGTCACATAATACAGCGTCCGTGTGGAAACTCGCCTGGAAACTTTCTTCCGCTGCACTTAATATCACACTAATAGTACATTTATGGAAAAAAACGAACCGAATGGGCCAAACCGAACAGTTCAACACATACCCGTGAACCGTTACACCCCTAAATGACATCCACCAGAACATTGATGGTCTTTGCGAGGTCTTCAGACATGTATTAAGAACCCCTCGGGTTCCCAATTACTTGTGACAGAGCATGATAGATCCGTCAACTCAAGTTTATTTATAGAGCACTTTAACATATACAGCATGACAGCTGACCAAAGTGCTGTCCATGATAGTTCTGAGTATACACCAAACTAAGGTTGTGTTGGTTTATCATCATGGTGGGCACTGTGGGGAATGAACCAACATCGCTGTTCATGCAGATTACAATCCTAGGGTTGCCCCATGAACTATCCAAGGAAGTTGTACCAGTGCAGGGTACAGAATGAGGTGTGTCCATGACTCCTCTTGAATGAGACTCTCAATTGATGACAACTCGTCTAAGATTTTATTCAGTTAGGCAGAGTCTAGACACTCTTCACAATATCACCCCAAACAAATACAACTTTTGAGGACCTGACATGTGTATTGATAACATTAATGGAACAAGATCTCCAGTGGATCAGGGCCTGTCCTGAGCCGCATGGTGCCCTAAGTTAAAAATGATTTTGGTGCCCCCTATTGTTCGGAACAGAAAAATCATAACTCAACAACTGGATTATGTTGCAATAAATATTTATTTATTCGAAAATAAATAGTACAGACTATAAATGGAGCAATGTAATGAAGACAAAAAACATGCTCAAAACAATATTAACAGCAAACAATTAAAAAAGTACCAGACAAAATAGATAAACAGATAAAATGCTTTTACTTTATATCAATTGTAAAGAGTCCCTTCCATTAAAAACGGTTTTTCTGAGGTTTCTGTTGAATATTTTAGCCCCACAGGTGTGCTTACCTTCATAGTGGGTGTGAAAACAGGTCAACAACTTCTCTTCCAGTTTTTATCTTTTAAACTACACAGGCGACGATAAAACCTGAGTTTGAACGGCCTGTATTTGTTTCGATACAACTCCTTTGCTTATTCATCAGCTCCCGCAGTTGAAACCACGCCTAGCATGCTGCTGGCTAAAAGCTGTAGCATAAGATGTATAAAACCAGAAGAGACTACGTATCCTGTTGCCATGCACAGCGGGGCAAGAAACAGTATACCTTGCTCTCATAGGCTAGTTTGTTAGCCAATCAGAGTCCAGCAAATTTGCATAATGGATAGTAATGAGTTGCTGCCCGAAGACTGATTGAAAGGTCTGTTAATCAGTGTTTCCTGACGTTTTTTAGATATAAAATGTTTCATATTACAGGTTAATACTTCAGAAATAATCACAAAGTCATGAAATTTATGTGAAATGGCCTCTTTATTAATTCGGAATTGGTGCCCTCTCCAGCAGATGGCGCCCTAGGCTACAGCCTGAGTGACCCATGCTCAGCCCGGACCTGGTCTGGATGTTTCAACCAACATTCTTTTGGGAAAATCACTCAGTCTTACCGGAATTCAACTATCCTGCTTTATAACAGCTACTTTCTTTATCACACTAAAGCCCCTAGCAGAGAGGCCATGAAAAACAGTAATGTTCCGGACTTCGTCCATATTGCTTTTGAGTCTGAAAGCAACAATCTGTCTGGATAATCTGTTAAGGATAATCTAATTTGACAAGTTCTCTGTGTTATTTAACCACATTTTAATAGGCTGTAAAGGTCACATGGTGGGGTCATCATCATGTGTGAAAAGATTGTGAGAAAGATTATTCAATAGAGGAAAACATTCAAGATGAAGAAGAAAGTTTAGCTCATGGTCAAACCAACACTGCAAAAAAAAAAAAAAAAAAACCTGACCTCAACCAGTCTAAACACAACCAAGAACACAAAAAAATAAAACTCCCTAATGTTAGAAGACAGAATTTGGGAAATCATTGGCAGGCATCATTAACTACAAGCTTGATCATAAAAAAATATAAAATCTCATGATAACAGGAAGAAACGCTGGTGTTAAACAGATGAACCAGCAGCTTGTAGCTCTTTTAACTACGACCTTGTTTTTGACTTGGATATTAGCTCCATTCCCAGAAGCATCACAGCTCGACGTTTTAACATGGATCATAAGGTTCATTTGAATACAGAAAGCATCATCTCACCTCCATAAATCCATTATCCAGCTCATTCTGAGGTCTGCCTTAGCAGCCATTCACTCACACATACCCAATCATAATTGGCATTCTAATAACAGTAAAATGACACCAATAAATGTTCACTAATCGCACCCACTACAAGCACTTTTTATATTTTATTTTTTACTAAAGTAGGCATTTTTTCCTCTTTATATCATCTAGAAGTGCTAAGATACCTGCACATAAATACATAGAGAATGACACATTTAACCCTCCCACACGCACTTCTACCATGAAATAAACCTTTTAAATGCAAATAGCTTGGGGGGGACTTGCTTATCACAAATTTCATTGACTGCTGTGGGGTAGAGAGCTGTTTCACTCTCAACTGGTATCTGAACACTCACACGAGAGTTTCTACTGAAAAAAAGCAGCTTTGTTACAAATTATAGCAAAAAATCAAATTATTTAAAAATGGATTGATTCAGTTGTGAGTTTAAAGTGTCGGCGTCTTTAATGCATAACAATGTTCCTCAGATTAGGACTATTTTGGGGGGTTTCCGATAGATTATCTGTACTAACGTCTAGTATTACAAGCTAAACTAACCTTAAGAAGGTGCGCATGGAAATGTTTGTGTTCAATTGTATAGTTCTAGTTTTTAAAAGTCTCGACTTTGTACCTTATGACAACCTTTTGACTAAACAGTCCATCTTTGCTGTCTTCTTTTAGATCCAATGAAACTGCTGAGGATGTTTAAGTGAAGAGTATCACTGCCCTCTAGTGACCAGAGAGCAGAATGCAGGTTATACACCATAAAAGCAGATTCAAAATTAGCTTTAGGCGACACGGTCCTGGGTTCGAATCCCCCGCCTCTCACCCAAAGACTGCTGGAGATAAACACCAGCTGCCCATGACCCTGAACAGGAAGAAGCAGGTTCAGAAGGTGGATAGATGGATGGAAGATCAGCTTTATTGTGACACAAGTTGATTTTCAGCTGATAGTTATTTACAGACAATATACAGATAGTGGACAGAGGTGAGTCTCATAAAGTGCAGTTATAAAGAATGCATGGGTCAGTTAGAAGGGTGATGGCACGAGGTAAGAAACTGTTTTTATGGTGGTTAGACCTTGTTGTCTTCTTCTACCAGAGGGGAGGAGCTTAAAGAGACAGAGTCCAGGGTGTGAAGGAACAATGAGACTGATGACTCCTTTTCAGATGGCAGCACCAAACCACATAGTGAAGGAGAATCACAAGATGTATTCAGTTACTGTTGTGAGACAGCTGGACAATGCGGAAGAGTTTGACTGCTGGGTAGTTTGTGCAGAAGAAGAGTAGTGGACGTAGGACCCCCCCCCCCCCCCCCCAAGGGGTGCCAATGGTTCTAGTATCCTGATTGGATGAGAAGAAGGAACCTTGTGCTGGACCCTGGTTGGTCCTGTTTGTTTTAAACAAACTAAAAACCTTCTAATAAAAGAGGCCATTTCATACACATTTCAGAACTTTGTGGTTATTTCTGAAGTATTTACGTGTAATATGAAACATTTTATATCTAAAAAACATCAGGAAACACTGATTAACAGACCTTTTAATCTGTCTGCATCAAAATTCGGGTGGTTCCGGCTCCTTCCGTCAGGCTTCCAGCAGCAGCTCGTTCATATTCATTATTCGAATTTGCTGGACTCTGATTGGCTAACAAACTAGCCTATGAGAGCAAAGAATACTGTTTCCTGCCCCGCTGCGCATGGCAACATCAGACGGTCTCTCTTCCTGTTTGCTACATCTTATGGTGACAGCTTTTAATCAGCAGCATATTAGGCGTGGTTTCAACTGTGGTAGCTGATCATTACTAATGAACAAAGGAGTTGTGATGAAACAGACACAGGCCATTCGGACTCAGGTTTTATCACCACCTGTGTAGTTTGAGAGATAAAAACTGAAAGAGAAGTTGTTGACCTGTTTTCACACCCACTATGAAGGTAAGAACACCTGTGGAGCTAAAATATTCAACAGAAATCTCAGAAAAACTGTTTTTAATGGAAGGGCCTCTTTAAGTAAAAACTTTCCACTCAGGAGTAAAAACACAAAGTGGTTTTAATGGTTCAGTTACTGAACAATAAATCAAGAAGCTAAAGACACTCTGTTCAAGCACAAACAGAACCAGTTCTGTTAAATCTAATAAACTCGGAGCTAAAACAAGCTAAACGTTAGCGGTCATGCACAGCTTCTTTTTCTCTCCAGCTTTCATTAAAGCCTTTATTGCTCTTGCTCTCATTTCTAACTCCAGCAGTTCCAGCTGCTGAACCGACGGCTGGTTAACAGAACCTGATGGAGGTGCGTGTCGAACAGGCGGATCTGCAGGCGGTGCCGACCTGCTCTGTTTATTAGCTTCATCTCTTGTCGAAGCTAAGGCTAAAATTTCACTGACGCTTCGGTCGATGTCACTTTGAAGGTCCTTCTTCGTCTCACCCGGCTCGGGGTTCACTGCAGCCGGATCTGAGCACTCGGTTCCGCTGTCGCTGGCTTTCACCGCCACAACCGCCGGTTTCTGCTCCTCTTTGGGTCCTTCGATGTCGCTGTCGTAAGTGTCTGCGTTTATACTCAGAACGTCGCTCTCCTCGCCAGAGCCACCGCCCTCTGAAGGAAGACATGAGATGTTTTAGGAACCACTATGTTTAGCATTTCTACTGGAGGAACCAGAGACAGTAACAGGTCTGATATGAAGGTAGTACCACTGGAACCGGACTGCAGAAACATGTCCCGAGACTCATTTTCTCTCAGAAGAGTTGCAGATTTGTGGCTTCTCTATTTAGCTTTACGTGAGTCAGAAAGTGAGACGTGAGAAAACTTTTGGAAGGGTTGAAGTTCCAATAACAGACCACGATAAAATAATAGTAAATAATAAACTAACTGAGAAACTCTTTGAATAAAATGTTACAGGAAAATGTGCAAATCTGTTTGTGATCTCATCATCCGACCCACTTGACTCGCTTTATGATCAACTTGTCCAAAAATGGTTATTTTTACCAGTTCGGTAAAGATTCATTTTGGAAATTCAGTTGCACTTAATAAACCAAAAAGTACGATAGTAAACACGGGCAGCATGCCGACCCGGCCCTTGCTGGAATAACACACTACGGAGGCCACTGCAGGACAAAATAAGATGAGAAATGTTTGAAAAACCATTTAAGTAAAGATTGAGAATCTTGATTAATAAAAGTCATGATTCAAATGCGAATCCATTCTTTTCCAAAACCTCTATAATTCAGTGTGATTCCAAATGAAAATTCTGTGATTTATTCAGTGACTGTGCATCTGATCGCAACTCAGTGGCTCCAGAACTGGAGGACATGTTCATGTTTCAGTGTAAATAAAAACCAGATTAAAACGTTCCAGGTCACAAACAAGATCTTGTAATAACTGAAAGATATTTTTAGTATAATTACACATTAAATACCTTGTTTAGGGTCTTCAGGTTTTCCAGCTTCCTTAAGGCAAGATGTTGAGTCAACATTATTGTCCTGTCTGAATTAAAAAAAAGGAATGAAACTGGGCTTTTCATTTTCATTTATATCTGAAGAAGTCTGTTACTTACTGGGTTTCCGACGTGCCTTTGCTGCTGGTTACAGCTGTAAGCTCCTCTCCTGTCACACAAACAGTCTGAAGTTAAGTTTGATGGACTGTGTTTTTTTTTAACCTACAAGAAACAGAATCCTGATGTCTGGATTTGTGAAACTGCTGTTAAATCTCACCTGCTAAGATCTGCAGAAGGTTTTTCTCTGAGATCATCTGCAGCTGCTCCCAACACAGAATCTGGATTTCCTCTAAACTACAATCCTGCCAATGACATGGAAAAGTAAAGGATCTGGACGGAACGCATCGCAAAGACGCCGTGTTTTCAGAAAACTACCTTGAGCTCATCGGGCAGCATCTTCCGAAGCTTCTTCTCCCCCAGCACACGGAAACACTGCGTCAGCATCTCCTTTTTATCACCGACGTAAGCCGCGATTGTCTGGAAGGGAATGCTGAGGTCTAGACCACCCTCCTCGATGTCACTGCCGATCCGATCCAGCTCTGGATCGGCGAGCTCATCCTTGGAATCCTGTGAGACAAAGAAACAGGTTATAAAAGGAATTTTTATAAAAAACAACTTTTTTAGTATAAATGTAGATTTAATTTGCAGTAAAGTGATGCAGCACCACAAACAGAACTTTAGATCTGCTCCGACACTATAACGCAGTTTATTAAAGCAGAGATTACAGGAAAAACACAGAACATAACATAACAGGATGCTGGTAAAGCTCTGCGTTTATGTTTTAATACAATAAGGCTGATAACTGCTGTGAACCTTCTCTGACGCACTTCATGACACACAACTGGAGTTTTAACAACAAAAAAATATTTAAATTAAAACTTAAAGGCTTTACTGAAAATTCTAGCTGTCATTAACATTAATGAACGTCTCTGTGAAATGCGACGGTAGCACACAAAATGAAGATTAGCAGGATGCTAACGCGACAAGCTCACCTGCACGCGCGACTCGGAACTCCTGCGTTTATTACTTTCTTGTCGTTCTTCTGACTTCGAGTGTTTCCTTTTCTTTTCGGAGGCACTGGATTTCTTCTTGAGCATATTAAAGGTTTACTGTGTTTTTCTGATATATCCGTGTTCTCTTTGCTCTGTTGTTTATGTGAGGAAAAGTGCTTCGTGTGGAGATCAAGTGTTACAGCGTTTCCGTATCGCCCCCTGCTGGATCGGTGCGTTATTACACACAATACATCATTTGAACTCACCTGGTTTTAAAAACAGGGAAAAATTACTATATTATAATATATATTATGTCTTGATGTGTGACAGAAAGGCACAAAACTGCTGGGATATATATTGATAATCTACATTAACAATGTTTCACCCGGAGAGTCATCTGCTGCTATAAAAAAGTTATATAAGGTCCTTTAGGTACAATAGATCTTGGTCATTAAAAGCTAATAATAAATTTCATTTACAGGAAGATAAAGAAGACAAGTTAAATCTGTATATTTCTTGTCAGAAACATGTAATTTCCTGTCTAGACCAAGACTTGCACTATTCACAAAAAGTAAGGAATGTTGCATTTTCAGGTGAAGTCTGTAGAAAATGAAAGTTCACACATGTTACATCATGAAATTAGAGTATTAAAGTAGAAGCATCCTCATTTCAAACACTTCCTTGTAAAACAAGTCAACAACAGTGACGAGTAAATCACAAAAAAATGGAATTGTCTCAAAAACATGTCATGTGACCTTTAGCATCAATTACAGCTCAACGACATCCCGCTGTTCACAAACTTCGACTTATTAAGGTCACATCAAATTCATCTGACAAGGTTGTACAGCATTTTAGGTTTATCCTGAAATTTCACCTTTTAACTAAATTCCCAAACTTTTTGTGAGTAGTGTATATAAACTAACAAGGGATTAAAACTATAAAGAAGTTAAATCAAATCTTCTTTAATGTAGATTTATTAGCATATACAGTGCAGACCAAAAGTTTGGACACACCTTCTCATTCTCTTTGAATGCACAAGACATGGGGACATTTTTAGCAAACAGTGCATTCAGCTTTTATACAGAAGTAGTTCCATTGCAAATTAAATTAAAAAAATGTCTGGGAATTAACTAAAATTCCAACTGAAGCGATACGTCCTGTCTAGTCAGGGTATAATTCCAAACATATAAAACTCAGATCCTTAAACAACATTATCAACTAGATCTGCTTTAAAAATGAACTTGCATTAGCTTTATCACACATGCAGCTCATTATAACCCGAGTTATTTTGTTATTGTCATTTAGCTGGACTGAGACGCAGGTTTCGAGGGGGTGACGACACAAGCAAGCTGTAAATCACTCTAATTGGCTTCCCAGCCTCCACCTGAAATAAAAAGCAGGGAGCCAGTCTGATTGCTGCCCGGGCGCCATGGCGACAGCTGTCTACACATAATGCAGGTTGTTATCCTGATGCCATCCGCCAAATTATGCGGTGGATGCGGCGGGAGGTGTGCATCGATCACAATCACGTCACACTGAGTTTTCCTTGCAACATCTGCTCCCATGTGTCTGAATATCACCTCATTAAAAGGGCAATCATTGAGCTGGCGCAGTGGACGGGGGACGCTGAGCGAGCCACGGAAATAAACTGAGAAATATAACCAATCTGTGGATTTCACTAAACTCCTCTTGCCAAACCTATTCTCTTTATATATGTTGTTATAAGGCAGTTGTGAACTGAAACAGCATATTACATGCACTGGGATCACATGGTGACCATAGAAACATTCATTTTGGTTCATTTTTTTGTGTCTTAATTAGCAATATGCACCCAAGAGTCTGTGGTCCAACTTCTCAAGGTCAAACCTCGTCTCTAACTACAAGATCCTGGATATTTAAAAACTAAACAACAAAACCTAGAACCAGTTAAAAAAAAAAAAAGGTGTCCACATGAGCAGCAAAAAGATTTAAATGTCCAATACCACCACTAGGTGGTGATAACATCAACATAAACTACACATCCTAAATACAGAAGAAGAATATTCAGAGCATGTCTAAACATTTCTACACATGAGTGTATATAAAAAATGTTATGAACAATTAATAAGTAATCTCTTGTAGCTAGCTAGATGAACAACTTCAATTAGGAGAAGTAGACCATCTTGATGAGCTAATGGTTAGAGGAACCGGTTCCAAAGAGAACTGCATGTCTTATAACATCTGTTCTTCAAATTTCAACTTGGCTCTCTGCACATACAAAATTATAAACATTCATGTTTCTAAACTAAAGACTAAAGTCTACCACCAGTTTCACATTATACACTTAAATTCCAGCTGGGAGTGTTGTTGATTTATTTCCGTCCATCCATCCATCCATCCATCCATCCATCCATCCATCCATCCATCCATCCATCCATCCATCCATCCATCCATCCATCCATCCAAAGCTGCATTTCAGCTGCTGAAAACGATCTTTACCTCCTTTTTTCTCTATATATCTGTATGCAAAGTTCACACAGACACTCAAACCTGAATTATAAAAAACAACTAATCTTTACTAAACATTAAAATGTTTTTTTTTTCCTCAGAAATGTCCTTTACATCCAGATGAGAGACTCTAGAAGAAGACTTCTGTCCATCAGGACCAAGACCTCCCGCCTCAGGACCAGCTTCTTTGCCTCTGCTACTGGCCTGTTGAATATCTAAACAATCACATGACAACACCGTCCCCTCACTGTCTCACTCTCTCACTGGCAGCTTACAGTGTTTTTAAGAAATGCACACGCATTTTTATGATTGCACAAATGCTTTGGACATATAAATATTGCTGGTTCTTATGTTTGTTATTGGGTGACTTATTCTCTGCACCTTCACCTTGGCAATAAATCGATAATATCTGTGTTAAAAATCTCTGTCTCAGTGAAAACTGGGCCTTTTTAAGTTAATTTATAGAATTCTTAAAAAATGAAAACAGCAATTTTGGTACTATCCCAACTAAAACGCTACAGAAATGGAGATCTAAAAATATATGTGTGTTAGTTTTTGGTGTTTCTTTGTAGACAATAGATACAGAGAGTTTTAGAAATGATGATATCACTTGTTGCATGTTACCTGCTTGCACAAGCCCCCCAACAAAGAAGTAAAACATGAGCAGAGCAGCTTTACCCACTTTTATTACATGTGTCTCACCTTCATCCTGATTAAACATTAAACGTACACTAAAGATGTTCATAAATTGGAGGGAATAAGCAAACTGTATTAACATGGCGCGCCATGTAAACCCTGTTATCAAGGTGTCGGTGGAAACTCTCAGCCAACTCTTTTGTCACTCATTTCATCACCTCAGCCAGCGCACACCTCACTCGAAGCCATAAGCTGTGAACGGTAAACTTTCTAATCAACACCTCGACATGAAAAATCAACACTTAACACTGACGAGAGGTTTATTAATGCAGAGTAACAACTTGGCTTCTGGCTGAGAAGGTCCAGATGTGAACTTGCTTTGTACCAAAGAATAAAACTACATTTTATAGCTTTTTTGTCATCCAAACATTCTGTAACGTCGACAATGAATATGGTATGTAAAGTGTGTTTTTTAATTCAAATGACTCCTGAAGCGCTTCACACTACAATAAAACATTTGGTGGTGATAAACTACATATTATAGCCACAGCTGTCCTGGTACACGTTGAGGTGTGGCCAGGGACCATCATCAAACAGGCAAATGCAGTTGAAGTGTTTTGCCCAAGGACACAACAACAAAGTGAGTTTTTCCAGATGGAGCAGGGATTTAAACCGGTGACCCTCCAGTTATTAGATGACGTGCTCTATCTCATGAGCTACTGTCACCCTGACAAATACACAAAACTAAGAATAAACTGTATAAAATGTTTTTTTTATTATTCTTTACTGAAAAAACTAACTACATTCTATTTTTACATAAAGCATGTTATTAAAGATCCACTCCGGTCATCTTTTGAGCTATTTTAAATTGTTCTTAAATTATGATTATGGCATTTTTGCCAAAAATCCCAAAACCTGTGCTATTTTTTAAGAAGTAGCTTCTGCATAGCGGCAGTAGCTCATTAGCAATTCGCCTCTATGCTGTGGGTGGAACAATTGGGGTGGAGGATCCCCTGCCCCTTCCCGTTGCTGAGAGGTCTCTGTTTATGCTAGCGCTACCATTAGCTAGTGGAGTAGGAGCTTGTGGCCCACCCAGTGCCTTTTCACAAACAAACTTTTTTTTAGACAGTGTATTTGCATCTGTTACTTCACAGCAATTTTAATGCCGAAATACTCAGAAATGCAAATTTGACTATTTTTAGACATAAAATAAACCATCAAAAGTAATTTTTTACTCTTTATTTTTTACTTTCATAGTAGTAGAACGTAGTTCAGATGTTGCATGAATCATTGAAACATGAAATATTTACGTAAAAGTCCCTGATCTGCTTGAAAAACCTCTTTACACAAAAAGCTCTTTATCTCAGCTTTTCATCCTGGAACAGGTGTATCTTCATGAAAGTTGTTGTTTTGTACTGCAGATCACTAAATAACAGAAAATTGTAGAAACATTTTTTTTTTTTTTTTTTGCTGCTGAAAGAAGAGAGACTAATCTTTCTGATGGAGGTTTCAGAATTCACATATAAAAATATTCTATGGGCCTTCAAAAATCAGTAAAAAAAAGCTAAATATCTCTGGCACTGAATGAGTTAAGTTACGTCCTCTAGCATCTCTGTTTATGCTAGTGCTAGCTTACAGCTTGTGGAGTAGGAGCTTGTGGCCCACATGGTGCCTTTTCTACATCACAAAGGCACTCTCTTTTAGATGCACTGAGTGCAGAAATACCTGGAAATGCAAGCCTGAGCTTAATTTTCTTAAGATATGTCCTTTAACATCAGAAAAATACCACAAGAACATGTTAACAACACGAAAAACAGGATTTTCTTTGGAGTGGGTCTTTAAAATGTTTTCAGTCTTTTTCCTTTAGGACAGAAAAAAACCCCACAATTTTTTGAATCCCTCCTTCAGCATGTTGTTATCTCAAAATTATGTTTCAGCCATTTTGAAGAGTAGAATACCTCACCCATACACACTCGCTTCCTGAACAGCCTCAGTTTGGAGAAACAAAGTTTACATCTGACAGGACTGACAAGTAACAGATAGTTATTTATTTATTTCAAAACTGCATTTGTTGCCCCTTAAAAAGGAGATAATTAAAGGAAAATGACCACAGGAGAACCGTATTACTCTTCCTCTGTTCACTCGTCTGTATTGAGTGAGAGAGAAAAGGTGTGAGCCCCCTAGTGGATCCTTCAGGTAATGGTGGTGAATAAACTAAACAAAGAAAACTGCAATAAACTTAGTCTCTTCCACATTTTAAATCAAACAAAACATGTAAATGCAGATTGTGACAACCATTTAGATTAACAATAAAGTTACACTGTCAGAATTAAACCCTGTAACACATTGATCTACTTCGGTATTGGCTACACTGAGATTAGCCAGCTATCAGTCCTCTTAAACGTAAACTCTATTTCTCCAAACTGAGGCCAGTCAAGACAAGTGAAATATGAGCTACTCAGATCGATCATGCAAAAACACTCTCCAAAATGGCCAAAATATTTCTTCTGACATTTGTTCTCACTTTCAACACCAGATTTTTAAGAAGCTGATGTAAAACATGGCAGCCCACTCAGCACAATCTTTGTTTTGAGTGCTAAAACTCAGAAATGTCTTAAAAGTCACTTCATTAGCTCGTGCTGATTTCTAGAAGTGGTGTAGTTCATCAGTCATTGTGGAGTAAAGTTGCTTTGAATTACCAGCAAAGCAGGAAAAGTGAAAGAGTTCTGCCTTCCGGCTCCTGAAAGTGAGTTTATAAATACTAAAGCAGAGGCAGCTTTTAAATATTCATGTTGCCACAGGGCTCCGAATGAAACGTGTCTGAGAGCACAAAGTCCAAAGCTTTGTTGGAGCAAAACAAATAAGATTTGAAGGAATTACTAAGACTGACGGTAAATCAGAAAACGATGTGAGTTCCAACTTGGTTTTACAGCAAATTAACAATTGCTTTTAATCTATAGATGAAATATCTCTCTTCTATAATCAATAAAAAGAAAGTTATATCGCTAGTTGACACAAAATAATCAAAGGTTAACTGCTCACAACTAAAAAAATACAGAGATGTATAAACAATATTACAATCTCATTAACTGATTACTCTCTCTCTGGTCAGTTTTCATTTTGTAACTTTTTTTTTTTTACTTGGTAATGATGAGTGTGCTTTTCGGCCAAAAACAAATCATAGTGCACTTGCTGGCGCATCCTCCCATCAGCTTAAAAGTATATACTAGATGGCCCCTCCCTTTTTCAGATGCTTTCAAATGGAGAAATCCCCGATCTACGAGTAGCAGCGACTCCACACGGAGCTACACAATGATCTGGTAGAGCAGGTTAGAGAGGGTTTGGTGTCCAGAGGAAGAATGCTACTTTTTAATGGTGAATGGTGGAAGGATGTAAACTGGAATCAGATGTACAATATGACAATGTTTCATGTTAGAGACCAGTAATCTTTTTATCTGCTCTTGCCCAACTTCATTTTTTTGTTTGGCCTATTCTTGCTATTTGAGAAAAATTCTCCCCAAAATTCAATGTCTGGTCTTATCTTTATCTCATCTTCTCTTTTGCGTTTCGTCTTCTGAGTGATTTCTGTTGGAATATCAGTTTTGGGTGCGATTGTTTTGAACTGTTCTTCAATGATGTATGTTTGAGCTCAGCAGCATTTTTCCCATTTCTGTCTGATTTAATTTACTTGCTTGGCCTCTCCTTATTGATTCCCTGAATGATTGAGAAACTTTCTTCCTGAAACAAAGTTTTGTCCTTTCCATCATTTGAGGGTTTCACCATCTTGGCTCTTTTTCCACTTCTTTTTTTCCTCTTTTAAAGCCTTCACTGATCTGTCTAATGCTAATTTCTGTATCTTTGATTTGTAAGCCTGTTTGCAGTCCCCTTATTTCTTCCTGGTAATTTTTCTCAGTGTCTTGGAGTCAAGACTGCAATTTATTTAACTGCTTCTCATATGTTGACTTAAAGTTCTTGTATCCTGCTGTTTTACAGCTTTGAACATCTGGGAGACACATATATGATAAAATCTTACAGTTGGTGTTATATAGTCTTCATTAGTCCTGAAATATAACTTATATTCTCGAGTTATTCTCCAACCAGGAAGTAAAACACTATTTACCTAAAATCCCACCTCTCCTCCAGGACCCCCTCCTTGTGAGTGCTGCCCGTCGAGCTGCCTGAATAAAATGGTGAATAAATTCCTGTAACTCTCGCAGCCAAATGCACATTTTAACCAAGACATTTTTAGAAAGTAAAAATACTACAAAACGGTGGTGCTGTAGTGTCTTGCTTCAGACTCTTACAGCTCGGGGTGTGTATGTTTAATCTGCAGGAGCAGCACAGACACGCTGGACAGGTCCTGGTGTAACATTGTTACATCACTATGTTACAGTCAGTCATTTTCCAGGAGAGAGTAGAGCAGCTGCTCATTACGCAGGATGCAGGAGGATTACTGAGAAATGTGTGAATTGAGCCAAAAACTACCCTGGGATATTTAATAAGGAAATAGCATCACAACATGTTTAAAAGCTCCAAAAAGTGGATTTTACATGATAAAAGACTCTTAACAATTCTGGCAATATTCCATTAAAATGCATGTGATGCATATTGTTCATGCATCACAGTGGTGATGTACTGTATTTGTTCATCTGCCTCCTAGAAAGCATCAGAAATAAGCAAATTTAAATGATATTGAAAATATCAGTCTGTATTAACCAGTTAAGACAATGGCACTTATTTCCTGCCGTTCCTGTTGTAATTTTTTCCCACTGAGATAAACATCATAATATTAATGCTGCAAGTGTGGAAATTGTTTAATAACCAACATAATTTTCCAGATTTTAAATAGAAAGCAAGTGGAAAAAGGAGGAAAATGTAACTGACTATCTGATGGACTCATCCATTGGGGGGGCCAATTTTAAAAATAAGCAACATTTTGAGAGGGTGTGCTGATAAAAAAAGAAGAAGAAGAAGTCTGGCACTGAAACCATCGACACTCCTGCTGAAAAAGAGCAATGAACTTTGAAGTTTCTTTGGAACGCAACCAGCAAGCTCGCTTGCAAAGTTTCCCATGAGCTGTGCTCCGTGTGTGTGTTTGAGTTCGAGTGAGTGAACAAGCAGGCAGATATGCCTGTCGGGTCCAGCAGGGTGAGATGAGAAGCAGGCACAGGATGGGATTTGGCCTTCCTCTCGCCTTTGATTCAGTAATTGAGGGCTAAGACTGAAAGGGGAACTGACAGGCTCTCGCCCCTGGAGGGCCAACCTCAAGCCTTTCTCTATCCACCAATACTGGTTTATTCCCAGATCACTGAGCCCAGGTTGGGTCCAGACATTTCTCATTTAGAATGAACAGAAACAGAGATAGGTGAGTTTATTGTTATCTACTTGTATGGGGATTGTCTCTGACTTCACTTATCTGTTTTCTTCTATCAAAGGGAACTTTTCTAAGACAAAACTATGTTAGATAGCAGGCAGCAGCATGGAAAGGTTACCTGTAGGGGGGTGGAGAGGGTAAATTACAAACATTATCTATTAAAAACAACGCAACCAACATTTTTTGTATTTTAATGCCTGAACTGATTTGCTTCACAATCTGTAAGTGGATATGTAAATTGGATGAAATCCTCTTTGGTAGATCACCGAGCAACAAAATGTTGTAGCTTAATGGAAGATTGACGTAGAGAGAAATGTTCAGCTCTGAAGATGGTTTGAGCTCTTTTGAAGAAGGGTTCTGTAGAAAGGTTATGAAAAATGAATGTCTTACCTGAAGTAAACAACTCTTTGAAATGTCCCAGTTTGGAAAAATGGAAATTAGTTTTGAATGAATTGACGGTGAATCTGAGGAATCTCAATTCCCAAGTAAATTACTGTTGGCTCATTCTTTCTAATCTAAAAAAAAAACAAATAAGAATGATTCATGTAAATGATATTTTATAAATCTTTACACAATTATTTTGTTACACATATAATTGTCTTTGTGGTAGAGATATTAAATTCCTTCCGAAAGTGCCTTCAGACTGCACAGGAAGTGCTAAGACTAGTGCTAGCCTTAGCACTTCCTGTGCACTTAGCACGTCTTGCCCGGGGACAAGATGAAAGAGGATTACTGCTTTATTAAAAACTACATTTTCAAAAATTTCAGGGCAGTTTATGTAAATGCAACTTTATAAAGCGTGACATCACCATCAGTTCATATGACACAGTTATTTACATACATTTATATGGTTATTATCTAAGGGCTAATAGTGGAAGCAGCATAGCTGCAGTACTTCCTGTCAGGTAATCATGGCTTCTGCTGGAATAACAATACCTTTCAAAACTGGTTACAGAAAGTTTATTATGATGAATTCATACAAATCTTTGGAACATTTTAGAATTGTTGCTGTTTTAAGCAGAAATCCACTTTAGTCTCAGCCCGGCTCGGACTATAGTCAGAATTAAACAGTTTTTCTCAACATCATTCAAACAGCTACAGCTAGTAAGATAATAACTGTTCTGGGATGATGTTGCAATGGCTGGACTTGAATGCACAGAGACAACAAAAGTGATGGGTATTTCTTAAAAGGAGGATGGACGTCAACACCAACCAACCACACAAACATTTTAACCTTGATGGTGAGAAGCAGATCACGTTAGAACAAACCAAGATCTGATGTCCATTACTGTCCTTTTTTTTTTTTGCAGGGTTTGGAGACTGACAATGAGCACGTTCATCTGGCTTCTCCAAATATTTACAGTGAAATTAATATTTAAAATGAATCTCAGGTTTAGTAACCTGTAGAAATTAGTTTTAAGATGACATTTAAAAACAGCAAGATTTTAGTGTAGAGGAAGCAGATTGACAGAGTCCTGACCTCAACCCTGTAGAGCAGCTTATGGACAAACATGCTTCTGAAAGATTGGATTGGATTACTGATGACATGTAAATAAAAGGTCCCTGTTCATGTTGTCCCAATTGTTAAGGCGTGCATGTCGAGGAAGAGACTTCTTGTAGTTCAAAATAAACGATCCTCTCACAGGTGCTTTCTTTAACCTCTTTTGGGCACTTTTTATTGAAGCAGAACTTGTACCCTGGTGCAAAAGCGGAACGAGCAGCAATAACATCGAGAAAAAAGTAGCAGAACAACCACTTCCTGTTGGCGCCTACAAAATAAAAGCCTCTTTTTACACAAGGAGTAAGAGCGCTATAATAAACATCCTTAGTAGTATCTAATATCTTCTACAAACACACATTTGGAACTGTATGTTAACAGAGAAGCATTTAGCTTGATCAACATGAGCACGGTACAAAGTTTTTAAGTAAATGCCAGACCATGTCAGTGTAATTAATGTACTCAGGCTGGCATCGTGCACTGTGCTCACATGTATCTAAAGGGCCCCTCCAGGGCCTTAACAACCTACGGTGCAAAGAGGAGAGAGAGAGATTGATGAACATACACAGAAGTTGTGCCAGTGAACCTCAGCTGGCTCCCTGAAACACTTTACCTGCAACAGAACATCACTGTGGGATATACGTATATCTACATGACTCCACCAGCTCTGGTTTCCATGGAGGAGGGGGGTGCGAGGATTTTATAGGTTGAAAGTTGGGGGTGCACCCTGAACTGGATACCAGTTAATCACAGAGCCAACAGGGACAGACAAGATATAAAACCCTGCACACTCGCACCAACAGTCCACTTAGAATCAGTCCTTCATTTAAAGACATTTTCTATGAAATAGTTTCTTCATACCGGCAGTAGCTCATTAGCAATTCGCCTCTTTGTGGGCGGAACAGTTAATGCAGAGGATAACCCCGCCCCTTCCCCATTGCTGGGTTTCACATGACGTAGCGTTGACGTCACCAAATGCAGATGGGGGTCAGGAAGTAACCGCCGCTGCACAGAACCCTGATGAACTCTGATGATTCGGCTTAAAAATGCCCAAAATCTGTGCGGTCTACGGTTGTTGCAGCCGCTCTAATCGGGAGAAAGACAAACGTTTTTTTCTTGTCTCGAAAGTCGTGTGCCACAAAGGTCTTAATTTAAAAAAACTTACCGAAAGAAGACGGCAGAAATGGATCACTTATCTCCGGCTAAAAACAAGACGCGCAGAAACGGACAATGCAAGAGTTTGCAGCGATCAATTTCTAAAATGTTGAATAAAAGGGTTTAATAAATGTTCTAGTGTTTTAGTGAACATTTACTTAGAAACATATCTACAAAAATGGCATGTAAACAAGTTTTTCTCTGGCCACAAACCACGTTTTTATGGTGGGTTCTGTGGATCTCTGTGAATGGTTGAACTACATTATAGAAATAGAGAGAAATTACTTAAATCAAACAAATCTAATATAAATTTGGATTTAAAAAGGCATAATAAGGTATTTACATGTAGATACTAGCACATAAACACACTCGTTATTAGCATTAGCAATAATATTATTATCACGAATTAAAAATAGCACAACTCACGACTTACCCGTGCAAAAACAAGACGACAGCCATTTAAAGCTTCTCTGGATCATAAATTGTTGACCCAAACTGATACAAAATAGTTGTAGACTTCCAGGCTTTTGAAGGCTTTCATTTGATTTGCTGTGTAAAAAGAGGTGTGCAGGAAGAGAGTTTATGTCGATAGCTTCAATACAGGGTAAATCCTCCAGACTGTATTTAAAGTCCAATCTTTTTAAACTATACAGGTCATAACCTAAATGAAGATATATTTTTTCGCGATATCGCGTCTGTGCTAGTCCATTTAAAGCCTTACTATAGTTGCTTTCCGACGTCGCGCTGTGTTGTTGTGGCCGAGTGAAACACTTCCTGACCCCCAATTGAGTTTCGCGCGGCTTCCGAGTCACGTGAGTGAAACCCAGCAATTATATTGTTTATGCTAGCGCTTAGCATTTATGCTACCCTAGTGGCTTTTCTACATCACAAGACTAGTCTTTTTCAAAAAGCATTTTTCTAATTACTGCTGAGTCACAGTGATTTAAAAGCAGAAACACTCAGAAATGCAATTTTGATCTTATTTTCTTAATATACGTCCTCTAGCATCAGAAAAATTTAAAGTTAACAAGATGAAAAACACGATTTTCAGTGGAGTTGGTCTTTAACCTCTGTGTTTTTAGAGTGCAGCAGGAAACTGGTCATATATATGACCCATAGCCGTTATACGAAATGTCTAAAAGTCTGTTTTTTTAGGGTGATGGTGCTCATAAGCTAAAAAGATCAATCCAGATATTTCCACTGGGACAATCAGGTTAGCCGTGTTCCTGTTTGATTCAAGAGGTTTACTCTGTCATACGTTCTTCAGTGAACACTCTAAAATTAGCATTTAATCATGGTAAAATAAATAATTTCATTTTCATTTGTTAAGCAGTTTTAAAATGAGTCACGTTTAGAGAAAAAAAAAATCTCAAGCAAAGAAAGGGAGATTTTGTTTTTTTAATAATCTAAAAAATTCTGAGTCTTCAACAACTTCTAAGTCTGAATGACAGCAGCTGTACTTGAAAATGTACTGCTGCCATTTTCATCATCCAGCAGGATATTTACAGTCAGCTTCATCCAGAACTAATTTCATAGCAACATCTCCCTCGTGCTCCTTCTCCTACAGACCAACTCTTCATCAGGTCAGATAAAAAGATAAAACAAGCAAATGTAGACAAATAGAAGATTGCTGGTATAAATCTTCAGTTTATGAATGAGTGTGGTGCATTAAGGAGCTCCATGTGCAGCAATGAATTCTCATTTCCATAGATGGCACTGTTTCATTACAGAAGAAGAAAAAGCCGCCCAGAAACAGTAATAGTTCAAATGCTGCAGTTACATACACTAAAATAATAATTTATACTGATTTTGTGCATAATTTGTTAGTTAAATTCAAAGACAAGAACTTATCAGTTAACTTAGGTTCATGTTGTTTATGAACTGTATGGCACAGAGAATATTTCTGATTCCTGTTTTCTTAATTCCAAAATCATTTGGTTTCTATTTTGGATTTTTTAAATTGATAAACCTGTAAATCATCACTAATGATTTGCAGTCAGGTAAGAAATGGAAAGAATTTGGGTTTATTATTTGGGTTAAGGCTAAACTCTCAGTTTAGTGGTCCATCCACATTTCAACCCTCACATACGACCATGAGATTTGGATAATGATGAGAACGAGATCCCAGATACAAGTAGCTGAAAAAAAAGCTTCCTGCACAGCGTGGCCAGACTGGGTGAAAAGCTCCGTTATCTAAGGGGAGTTGAGAAGAACCCAGAGGGATTATACGTCCCCTCTGGCCTGGGGACACCTTCAAGTCCCCCAAGAGGAGCTGCAGAGTCTCTGAGTTTCTGGGATTCCCTCCTGGATCTGTTACCTCCACAACCCAAACTCAGATAAACAGACAAAACGGTTGGATTGATGGTGAGAAGGCTGGATGGATAAACATATATAATGAACAAAAATATAAACAACACTTTTGTTTTTGCTCCCATTTTTTATGAGATGAAGTCAAAGATCTAAAACCTTTTCCACATAAATAACCATCTGTTGCAAATATTCAAAAAATCTGTATAAATCTGTAACAGTCAGCAAAGATAATCCCTCCCACCTCACAGGTGTGTCATATTAAGATGCTGATTAGACAGCATGACTATTACACAGGTGTGCACTAGAGGTGTGCGTCTCTACCTGCCTCACGATTCGATCCGATTCCGATTATCTACCTAAAGATTCGATTTAATTCTGCAATACATCACGATTCTTCGCACTCAATTTTTCAATAACTTACTACAAGCAGTCGGATATTGTTTTGAATTCTTTTTTATTACGGTATACCTGACAAAACATAAATCTTTCCACTGAAGTGAACAACCATTTTTAAAGTGTGCTCCTTATTACTTAAATAAAAAAAATGTATGTATAAAAAATAAAATTTTCAGTACAGCAGCTATAAGACAGGATTCTACATTTCACATGTAGTAAACCAAAACAAATAGCATAAGCTTAGCCTGTCTATTTAAAAGTGCAAAATATTCAAATAAAACAATTCCTTGTTTTTCATTCAAAGTGTGCTGGATAAAACATTTTTAGCAGCTTAAAGACAAGGACACTTGAGAACCTGGATTGAGTGGGAATCACGATTATGTCACATGCTGCATCGATGCAGAATCGTGCACGGCCGAATCGCGATGCATCTTAGAATCGATTATTTTTCCCACCTCTAGTGTGCACTAAATTGGTCATAATAAAAGACCACTCTGACATGTTCAGTTTGGTTTTATTGTGGGTTCTGCATGAAGGTAAATGATGGTCACACCAGATACTGACCCCCCCCCCCCCCCCCCCCCCCCCCCCCC
>SSNP01000043.1:2501251-2525625 GCA_006937955.1 Pachypanchax playfairii
CCCCCCCCCCCCCGCCCCGCCCCGCACCAATAAAATGAAACTGAACATTTCAGAGTTGCCTTTTATTATGGCCATTCTACCTGTGTAATAATCATGCTGCCTAATCAGCATCTTGATATGACACACCTGTGAGGTGGGGTGGATTATTTCTACTCTAGATTAACTCATCTCTAGACACAAACTGCAGCAGTCTGGGACTAAAACCTGGAAATAACAACCTCTAAATTAATTTGAGTTGGTTAATTTTTAGTCTATTTGGCTCCCAAAAAACTGCACATTGACAAAAGCCACAAAACAAAAAGACAATGTCCCACTGACTGTGATGTCAATCATTACTTTTATTAGATTCATAAATAAAAAAAAAAAAAGGGTAAACAACTGAAATGCAGGAAAATGTAGCTGTTAGAATAAGTCTGTATGACATTAAATACCACAGAGATAAAAATATATCTGGAAACACCGTCACATCTTTACATGTTAAATTCATGAGACTGATCGTTAGTATTCTCTTTAAAATAGAATATGTAGAAATTCCCAGTTAAAAATTCAGACTAAAAGATGCTATAAAAAAAAAAAATCAGTGCAATTTTAGTATCAGCTTAATACTGCAGAGTTTTTTTTTTTTTCCAAGGAGAAGAGATTTGCATTTCTATCTCGGTTATTGATCCATCCGCCAGCAGATATGGAAGGTATTTTGTCTGCAGTAACACTTGTAGAATAAGTGTAAAATGGCTGATATTGGTGGAATAGACAGACTCCATCGTGGGAGCTCATTTGTGAAGAGTGCAGGTGTAAGGAGCGAGTGAGGAGAGACAGGTAGAAACTTGTGATGGATGATGAGGGTACACAGTGGGCCACTGACGGCAGAAACATCAGTGGATAAACCATCAATGATGTATTGCATTTTGTAGTTTGTCAGCACTAAGAGTTGAAAGTGGTTTGGGGGTTGCAGCAGCTCTCACCCAGAACTTTATTTTGTCATATTTAGTAGGCGTAATCTTTTTGAAGAGGTATTGTCATGCAGAAGCAGTCATCAGCCTGCTCAGTGGAGACCTTTTTGTATCTCTACTCAAAGAGCTCAGGGGCAGCTGATTGACAGTTCACCAGAGTTCTACACAATCTTCACGGGTTACATTAACAATTTCTGCCTATGTATTATTGCTTTACAGGTTGAATCCCATTTCCTAGTGCTACTCATGTCCTTTAACTCTTACTTCAAGGCTGTAGGGGGTGATTTTTGACATCTTCCCTCTCCTTCCGGATGATGATACGCCATAAAGATAATCAATAGTCCATCGTGTTTACCTCCTGCCATGTTTTTCCAAGGAAAAACACTTTGGAATATTATTAAAGGTGATATACCCGATTTCAAATTGCCTAGCTTAGAATGTCAACAAATGTAAACAAAGTCACAGAACTCTCGCCCTTCCCGTTGGGTAGAATTCCTAAGCCACGCCCCCCCAGGTTTGGAAACACGCGTAGCCCCAGAAGACGACCGAGTGTAAGACACTGGTTCATTCAAGTATCGTAACATGGCGGATTCACCGGTAAATGAAAACAATATAACAACTGACATTAATTGTTACTTTGTCCTGAACGTGACGCAGAACCAGCCGGCGGCTGTTTCTCCTGCTGTGACATGGTAGAGCGGTGAACACTCCCAGCAGTGGTGTGCTGCGGTAATATGTCTCAGTTTTTTAGGAGCACAGAAGCCAAATAAATAAATAAACTTCAAATCTTGATATTACCTTAATTATCAAAATATTGTTAATTCCTGGAGGTTTTCAGCAGTGACACTTCTGTGTAAATTGTAGTTACAAATCACAACCGAGTAACTAACAATGTTTGAATAAACTAAAGTTTTTTTTGCCTTATGAGAAACAATTTCAGCAGGTTAATTGCTGTTTTGTTTTAATTGACCCTACATGTGTTCTTGTGATGAACCTGTAACTTGTCCAGGTTGAACTCAACCTCCAGCCTAGTGACCACAGGAGAGAGGCATCACCCTAAATGGGATTAAGCAGGGATGGAAAATGGATGGTTGGATTATTTTCCCACCTGGATGATCACCATGGGCAACAGACTGCAGGCGGACAGTCTTCCATGTGAATAACTATGGATATCTGTGTTTAATGTTACATTAACAGATTTATGAAACAGTATTTACATCAACTATAATTAGATTTAATGAGTTATTTTAGTTGGTTTGATAATCTGGTCAGGACTAGTTTACTGTACGTTACTTCCATTCCACAGTGTCCAACTTCAACTAATATACAGCAGTTTTCAATCTGCATTCACTACAACAGTATCTGCGAGCAGAGTCGGGTAAGTTACTCAAAAGTAACTTGTCACACATTACGAGTTACTTTTCAAAAAGTAATGTATTACACTAATTAGTTTCTCACTTATGAAAGTAACTTAATTACACTATTTTCTGATTACGTTTGCACCCAAAAAGTGACCAACAATATTGTTTTCTTTCAATAAAAAGACAGCTAACAACAGCTATGACAAATTCAAGATCCTACAAAATTAGTATTTGAGCCATTGTAGACAAAATAATAATATTTTGGATAAATTCCCACCTAAGAAACTCAATTTTTTAGATTATATTCACATTTTTTCCAGAAAAAAACTTTTATTCTCTGATGTGGAAAAGCCCCTGGCTGCAGCTCATGGATCAGCAGTAGGGACAAGCCGTATCATATGTAGTAGGACATGTTGTAAATACACCGGAACTGAAGGGGGCGCTAGATAAATTCTTGGTTTTCTCCCAAAAAGGAGCTGGTAGCTTCCTGTATTGTAACAAAAGAAACTAATGTAGGTTTCTCTTTGTAATGAGTAATCTATTACAGGCGTCACCAAGGTAACTAGTTACATTGCTGAGTTACCGATATTTGTAACATTATTACTTTGCAACTTGTTACACTGTCTGATGTGAAATGCCAGTAGCAGCTTGTGGTTTCATCCACCAGTAAAACTGGGACGTCGACCCAACTGGCATTTTCAAGACTCAATCAAGCTGGAGCTGTAACGGCGGCCTCGGGCAGCTGAACTGCATGTAACCACCTTCTAAGCAGCTGTGTGTGTGTGTGTGTGTGTGTGGGTTTGTATTTCCGACCTCCTGAGGACCAGTTTCCTGACTTTTACTATCTTTCTGGGGTCCGGGGCATCTTATGGGGACCGAAGCCTGGTCCCCATGAGGGGGACTCCCCTTTTTAGGGTTAGGGGTTAGGTTTATAGGTATGGTGTGAATAGAGTTTTAGTTAGTCTTAGGGTTAGTTATAGATCAGTAATGGTTAAGGTTAGGAAAAGGGTTTGGGTTAGGTATAAATCTAGTTACTAAAATCAATGGAAGTCAATGGACGGTCCCAATAAGGATACCAAAACAAATGTGTGTGTGTGTGTTTGTGTGTGTGTGTGTTTTAACCCATCGACACAGCAGAATGTGACTTTGATGGAGCATTCTGACCTTTGTATCTGTCCTACACCACTTGCCTCGACCCAGCTAATTAACAGGTTTGAGGTCCCAAATGTGCCATCTGTCCCAGAGTTAAGGTTCTTACGGGCCCCCCGCTGTGCCCCGCTCCTCTTTCTGTGGCCCTCCCAGCTGAGAAGCCAAGGAGCAGAAGGTGACATTCCAACTTTCTGCTTCCTCCCAGGTTTTTTTTTTTTTTTTTTTTGAGAAAACTTAGATCCATGTGACTCTACCAACAGTAACGGCAGCGAGAGGTGAGGAGAGGAAGGTGTGTTTGTTTACTTTGTTTACAATGTGAAGATCAGGGGGGAGGGAGGGAGGGAGAGAGAGAGAGAGAGAGAGAGAGAGAGAGAGAGAGAGAGAGAGAGAGAGAGAGAGAGAGAGAGAGAGAGTGTTGGTGTGGGGATCTCAAATCAGCAGCATCTGGCTTTGAACATCTCACCGTGTGTCTGCACAAGCTCCTTACAAACATTTGCTCATAACCACTGGCAGTGTGTGCAGAGGGAGATGAGCACGGGCAAGAATAAACTGTTGTTGTTTTTTTTCCTTTTTCAATCTTTTCATTTTAACACTATTTCCAGGAGGCGCTGATACTTGATAGAGTTGTGCAAGCCTAGCTCAGCATGACAATGTTCACTTCCCCCTACTTCTAAAAGTCACACAAACAAAAGAGAGAAGAATTTGGAAAGGATTTGAAGACGCATGCAGCAGCTCGGTGTCGTCGTTCACTTCACTCTCATCCACCCTCGAATTAGAACGACTCTGACGGTCGTAAATCACAGACAGAGCCGCTGCAACGGTAAATGAATTTCACCGACTAATCACTTTTAATCTCACCTCTGTGCAGGTGCATTTTTCTCAACTAAAGAGATTTTATGAAGAAGGTAAGTAATGCCTTCAAAGAGCGGAGTAATTTGTTCTGCTAAGTCCATTAGATGTGATGAGGGTATAAATTTGTTTTTAATCACTGAGATGAAGGATTTGAATGATGATTTGAGTTAAAGGAAGAAATAAAATGCTGTGTTATTAAAATCTTTCTTTTTTTTTTTGTAACATTAAACCAATAATATTTAGGTGAAAACATCTATAAGAAGTTTAACAGAAACTTTAACATTAATTCTGGAGAGTTGCATGAAAATATATCAGAATATTTAGATGTTAATTGAAAAATTAAATGTTTACAAAATCCTCACGTTACTTTTTCAGACACCAACATAAAGCTTAGAAATGTGACTTAAACTTGTGACGCTGCGGTGTCTTTTCCTTCACCACCACTAGGGGGCAGTATCAGAACATTTCATGAAGACGTAAAAAAGGCCTTTTTAACAGTGCAGTGTGTATACAACACAACTCACAGCTGGACCGTACAGCAGAATCATCCTATTTCCTAAGTGATTTTTCCTGGAATACAAACACCGACAGCATGGAGCGTTCTGCTGATGGGTAATTTATTGTAATTTATCGTCCAGTTCTGGTAATAATCTCATAACAGAAGAAAATACAATGATGTCTGTTGTGATGTTTATGATATACAGCACTAGGAAGTAAAATAAAATAAAAAAAAACCTTTGTCTGATTTCCCAGGCAGGTCTGAAGAAGGGATATTACAGTCAGGATTCTTTATAGGAGAGGAAACAAACCATGGCATTAATGTTGTGTTGCAAATGACTCAACCTTTGATGCCTCTCCAGCGAGTATTCACCGTCGCCTTTGTCTTTCCATCTCTCCTTCCCCTGTTTTCTCTCTGGTGACAAACTCCAGCCTAAGTCTTATATGAGAAGTTTCTATAGCAACCCTGTTGCCAGCATGATTTCATCAGTTAATTTCCCCACAGACTGTCTGACAAAGTGAGAAAAATAAAAAAGACTTTGGGCATCAGATTGACTTTGCGGGGGTGAAATCTGTTTCTCGAGCTCCACTTCGGCTCAGTGTTTAATCGACGGAATGACCGTTACCGCCAAAATGTGAGCAGGTGGAATCAGGATGCATGGTGCAACTTGCTCCTGGTCATCTTAATGACCTCCGATTAGGTTGAATTAGACGTGCTATCATCCGGTTGTTCAGCAAGAGAATCAATCGCAGTAGTCGAGGAAGATCGGGACGTGTGTTTGTGGGCTTTTCAAAACAAGCGTGTCACATTGGTCATCTTTTTCCTGAGGGTTCATGGATGCAGTGAAGAGTCAACAGGAAAGAAACAAGCGATCGAGTGCAGAGGATAGGGCACAACCTGCCTTGTTAATGTCTCCCTGACGGCGGGGGGACGCCTGGTGTGGGTGGGACTCACACAGACTCAGCATTGATGGGCATTCGAGGGGGCTGCTCACCCGGCTGGAAATCCGGCAGCTTTTAGGCTCTGACTGTGACCCTGGAGGTCTTTGGAAATGTCAATCATGTGCCCTTGGACCCACATGCTGAGGCTTTGGCTCTACTTAACTTGGCTCTGCTGTTCTCTTGCAATCAAAAAACCTCAACAGGCCTCTTCATCTAGTGAACAACAAGAGCTGGCTTCATGCTCTCGCAATAAATTATTTAGATTCTAAGAATCTTGAAAAAGGAAAACCCACTCTGATCAAGTTACTGTAACGATCACTGAAGGGTATGTTTTTTTAAATGTTTCAAGTAAATGAATTAGCGAAGGTTAAAATAGAGCTGTAAATACAAAAAACATTCCTTTTAATGTTGAGAGTGAATAAAGCTGACATACATTTTGGTCATTGCAATGATACAACCTTGTATAATCTTTCTGATTATGTTATAAGTCTTCCCCAGATCCACTAAACACTCACTCCAGTGAGGACTGGACAATCTAACGCCTATGACCCCCTTTAGAGACTCTACAAGATCTGGTTCAGTTTTCTACAACCTGAACAAAACCCCTGATCTAAAGTTTGACATCTTCCTCTCCAACACTGAGGACTATGCTTTCCCTAAGAGGTCTACAACTAACACCTGCATCCAATTGTTTTCAATTAATTAATAATTTAATATTCCTCACCACCATCTCTTCCACTACCAGAGCTGCTGTCTATGCTAGCCATCTGGTTACAGAGCTTGTCTTCACCCTCTGCTAGGACTGCCAACCAACCCATACCACCAACCCAGAGGTTTGGAAACCTCAGGATCTCTTCACACTCTGTTCTCAGATCATGTGATTCTGTTGGCATCATCAGAATATGACCTTGATTGAAAATTGGACAGGTTTGCAGCTGAGTTGAGGATTTTCTGCCTCAAGTGTCTGAGTTTAGGTACTTTGCTGTCTTATTCATGAGTGAAGACAAAAAGGAAGGAGAAATGGACTGACGGATCCAGTCTGACATAGTAAAAAAGCTGATCTGAGTTTACTGGTACAAGTCTTTGTTTCTGGTATATGGATCAAGTATTCATAATCTGGGGTACAAGGATGCTGTTATAGAGGGTCTGGATTTTAGTCCGGATCTTCTTGACCACCTCTTTTGGAAGTGTTTCAGGTGCATCCTTCTGGTAGGAGACCCAAGGAAAGACCCAGAACTCTCTGGAGGTGTTATACACCCTGTAGTCCAGAGACACTTTGGTACCTTGACATCTGGCCTTCTTTCCTTGAACTGATGCAACTTTGTGCACATCAGCAAAAATGGATGGATGATAGATTTAACATTCCACTGACTGAATGGGTGGAGGGTCAGATAAACACGGCAGAACACCAATCAATGATCTCTGCTTTCATGAAAAGACAAAAAAAAACATTGTTAATGTTACAATGGAGCTCAAGTCACCCCCGCCCCCCAAAAAAGACAGATAAGTAATTTCTTGGGAGAAATGTTGATTTCTTGTAACCCAAAAGGTATTTAAAAAGGGATTCTGTCATAAAAAATACATTTTTCTGAGTTTTATGTTGAATGTTTTAGGTCCATGGGTGTTCTTGGTTTCGTACTGGGTATAAATTGTACAATAACTTAAATGTTTTTTTCATTTAAACAAGACAGGTGCAGAATTCAATTCTCTCAGAACTTAATAGTTTGTTACTCAGACAGTTGTAGCGCTGTTGTGTAGGGTGAGAGGATACAGGAAGCCGTGCTCTAATAGGCTAGCTGTTAGCTAATCTGAGTCCAGCGAGTTAGCTTAAAAAGGTACAATATGTAAGAATTTTCCAGTAAAATACTCACACAACAGTCTAATGTCCCACTGAAAATAAAATCTCATAGTAACAGATCTCAATCTCAGTCGGCTGGGTGGTCACTAGTTTAGGTCATTTTAAAAGTGCTAGCCCACACCGGAATCATTATTTACACGTCCAGACTTCCTGGTTCCATAACGAATCACATGTGAGTCTGTAAGGCTGCCAAGTCTTCAACACAAGCAGCAGCAAAAAGTAAGAAACCACCACATCCTTCCAACTGATCAGCCGAGCTGCACGGGATGGGGCGTTCAAACGCACTTAGGAAAACTCAATGCTGAACAAATAAACCTTCAGACATTCCCAAAAATTGAACAAATACAAGAGAAACTAAACGAGGATCAACATCAGAACTGGCAACCAAACAGAAAAATCAGGGAGGGGAGGGGGAGAGTGGCTGAGAGTGGACGGGGTTTTTTTTCTGCATGAACTGCGGGACTAAAGTCTAATTCTTACATATTGTACCTTTAATGAATATTAATGAGTACAGACTCAAATCAAGGTACATTTTTTAAGCAGTCAGATTAGTCTGAGCTTGAAAGTCTGGAATTTAGTTTTTCCTGATGTTTTTCAGACATAAAATGTCCGATTACAGGTTAATACTTCAGAAATAACAACAAAGTCATGAAATTTGTGTGAGAGGGCCTCTTTGATATGACTACTTTGAAAATGACCAGTCTTGTCCTAACTGTACTCACTTTTAAAACAGAGTGCTTTGAAAGCAAGTTTCTATCATAAACTACATCGTTAGAGTTCCAAAAAGTGGCTGCCAGGTTTAAATGGTCCCATAATACAAATACAAATGCAGACAGGGTTTTACTGGTAGATTGATTTTGTTCTGGTTTTTGTTTTTACGAGCTCTCCTGTTTTCCTTTAAGTTAACAGACCAAAACATTCATTTAGCAGGTGTAGAATGGCTCTCGTATGAGTTTCTGTTTCATGTGTTTGTTAACATTTCAGAACAGCAGCCCCGGTTTTGTCAGAATGATGGCTGAGTTCAGGCAAAGCAGCCGAACTCTTACACAGATATTGATTTGTAGGTCTAATAAAATATTGAATGTTTGTGCAGAAGTTATTACAGCAAATAAAAGCTGGAAGTTAAAACATCCAATATTAGAAATTACATTTTTAAACTGGAAGTGTAGTGGATGACAAAGTAATAAAATGTTTATTTAGGTACATACTAATCTCTTTTTAGTTTTGTAAACACGTTGTAAACTTCCAGAACGAGAAATTGAAATTTTAAATGACACAAAGAAGCTTGAAAAAAATGGAGTCTTTAATAACGAGGCTTGTAAATGTACTTTTTAATATAAAATCCTACTCAAGGACTTAAATTCTTAATGTGTGCTTCCAATTTGTGTAAACTGAATCACTGTCTTTCATCAGACAAATAATTGATAATTATTTGTATTATGTCCTAATATGCTAATATCAAAACACACCACCCTCATTCATAAGCTGCTTCCAAAATTGCTAAACCAAAAAAAAAAGCTGGTCTTCAAAGAGAGTTTAATCCTAATATTGATCTTCTTGACTTTGGTCTTAACAGTTCTGGGGTAACATACTGAAGTTCAATGGAATCCTGCCATATTTCCAGGTAACGTCCTTCATGATCCATAAAGAGCTTTCTTCTTTGTGAAAAGGCCTAAAATAATCACGTTGAGCCGTGACAGCACTTCAAACTGAGCCGATCAAACCGGACTTAACCGGCATCAATATTATTACAGTCAAAGAGCACCAGCATAGACGCTCCCTGAACTTCTGTGTAAAAATCCAGTTTCATCAACAGTCTTGTTGAGATGGATAAAAAAACTCTGACGTATTTATTCCTGACTCATATTAGGTAAATACGCTTCTACCGGCGTGACGTGGATTCCCTCTTTAGGATCCGACCTGCCACTCAGCAGGGACGTCCACCTGTCAATCACTTATTCCTACAGACCATTAATGACCCTCATTATGTGTCGAGCCCTTATGGCGGGACGCCGTGTGTGTTTGGACATGTTTGCTTATGCGACTCTGCGTCTGCTCTAGCATCCTGAAAGCAGATTGCTCTGAGGATGAGGCCGAGCTCTTTGTCGACTCCCTTACCATCTTACTGCCATACGGACACATTGACAGAGGAAATATGGCTGTTAAGCTGGTGGAAAAGTGGGGGGGGGGGGACGTAATGGACCCTGCATCTGCTTTAGAAAGTCATTCCAGCTGTCCCCTTCTGTTTCTCAGCAGAAAATGAGCAGCAAACAAGTCAGCAGAGGGTTAAACCGAGGCTTCTGAACGATAGAGAGGGAGCGCGTCATGCTGAACTTCTTACCCTTCAAATATTATTGAAAGTGTCCGTCTTCATAACTGTCATCTCTGTCTGAGACAGAGTTTATGTGGATTCCAGAGGGGGGTAAATAAACCCAAATAGCACAGAGTTTAACCTTTCTGCCAACATTTAAAAAGCTGAAAATAATTTGGAGATGGGTCAAAAACACGGAGACCCCCGTCTCTTTTTTGATAAACATGCAAATTACCAGCTCGGCTATGAAATGGAAAGTCAATCTTAGCCTGAGCTCACAGGGATCACTCAAACTTAACGAACGTGAAGAAGAAGAGATGACAGATGTTCCCCTTCAACAACTCTTATTAGAGGAGTTACTGATTAGCTTGATGATGATTGGAACGATGATCATCTGCTCTTGTACGGGGGTTTGATGAGGAGTTCAGTGTGAAGCAATTAACAAAGGGGGATTACCTGGAGCAAGGAAACATCAAGCTAATATTCAAAGTTTTAAAACTCACCCAGTGGTACCCTTAAGACTCAGTAATTAAGAGGTTGCCTCTTGTTTGTTGTTTTTTTATGAAGTCTCGTGGTATGCGGGGGTCTCTGTTGGTTGCCCACTAACCCGCTGTGATGACGAGCCTTCAGGAAGTCACCACGGTTTCCTGCTAAGCTCTGCTCATTTTCACAGAAGAGCTCAAGCTCTGTGGTAAACTCCTCCACATGCTAGCAGTTTTCAAATGTAAGACAACAAGTCAGTTTAGAACTGTTAGTGTTACTGTAAACTAAATTTAAACACCCACTCTGATAAAAACACTGTTTTTCATGTTGTTAACATGTTCTTGTGGCATTTTTATGATTCTTAAGGACATATCTTAAGAAAATTAAACTCAGAATAGCATGTCAGAGTATTTCTGCATTAAAAATCGTTGTGAATCAGTAGCAGACACGTAAATGCATCTAAAAAATGGGTTTGTGATGTAGAAAATCCGCCGGGTGGCCCACACGCTCCTGCTCTACTCAACCCCACCCACTCAGAAGTAGATGATGGTGGATCATATGTGCTTTATGTGTGTTCCTCATCCGAGCTAGCATCTGGATCAAAACTGTAAGCTGGATAGCAACAATATTGCTCACCATTTCGTTTTACCGGCAGCGCTAGCTTGGAAGTGTCAGGGGCTGTAAGCTAGCAGTAGTGCTAGCATAAAGGAAGAGCTCTCAGCAACAGGGAGGTGGGGGGGCGGTTCCACCCACACAGAAGCAAATTGCTAATGAGCTACTGCTGCTATGCAGAAACTGTTACATAGAGAACGACAAAAACACAATAATCATAATTTAAAGACCGGACCGTAAAGATCGGAGTGGGTCTTAAGGAAGAATGAGGGAGAGAGCCTTGAACCTGCCAGTTGTTGGCTGTTGGATTTGGACTGTTCCCCACTTGTTCTGGTCCTCAGTGTCCACTATCCTGCAGTTATTAGAGTTTCTCCTTCCTTTACAAACCTGATTCAAATGATTCAGTTACATTTTCAGTCATCAACAAGCTCAAAAAAACCTGTTGAAGCAAAAGACATCTAAAACACAAGGACAGTGGACCATAAGGAAAAGGGACTCCATCGTCCTCGGGTCAGCACCTAAACTAACACAATCAAACTCTATAATAATTCAGAACACCTGATATTTCCAGTGGCTGAGACTCAGGAAGAAAAGTAGGTTTCTGTCAGTTTTTTTCCAGATCAAAGTGGGACTTTAATAACAGACTCTGTTTGGTAATTAATCAGAAAAATATTGAGCCACTGCTATTGTTGAATTGCTCTTATAACCTGGTAAAATATATTTATATTAGGCATTCAAAACGCATTTTAACATTTTTAAAAAAGCGTTGTACAATTTAAAAATAAAATGTGGGACCGTCTTCCTGATGAGAAACACAGAAATAAGTAAAGGGTAAAATACAATAGGTTCTTTATCGATACCACAGAGGATTTGTTCTCCAACAGGAAGAAGGTAATAAAAAACAACATATCAATAGGGCCTTTAAATCTAAATATCAGAGGGCCTTATTACAGATGCAGCAAGTGAAACCTACTTTATTGACCCTATAAGCAGAGATACCAAAACAAAAACAAGCATCTTTATTGCACATCCAATTAATTAACTCCAGAAACTCAAAGCTCTTACCTGCATGAGATAAATCGGTGGGCTGCTCACCTAATGATGTTTCCTGCGTGTTTCTTTTAAGACCACACCTCAAAGCCTAGATCTCTGTTATTTCTCGCCATCTCTTCGGTCCGTCTTCTCCTCTGAGACAACAGTCTAGTTAGGTGAGATGCCAAGTGAGCCAGAGGCCGATAATCAAAGCTGCAAGAGACAAAAATAAACCAGCTGCAGGGCTGCGACCAAACAAATGTTGTGTTTAAAAACCTCACCGAGCAGAGAGCTGCTGCGCGGTGTCAGATAATCCATTTGACAGGTAAAATGGTTTGATTAACCGTCTGACAAGAGAGGTCATGATAAGAACATTCACGGGCTGCAACACTCCAAGATGGTAGTTTGGGTTGATAATAAACTGGCAGAGTCAGAAAAGTCATTACAGCTTATAATCCACGGAAAACAATCGTCAACTTGGAGTCACAAGAACGAAGACGAGATCTTCCTGGTGTTGATCAAACCTTACTGACCAATCAGAAAGAGCGAGCATCTCTTCTGTATCCTCTCTACCTCCATCTCAGGAAACTCCAGTGAATACTTTTGTTTCCGAAAGGCATTTATGTTACCTCTATAAATTACTCTGACAAGATGGTTGTCACTCTAACTCCTGCTGGGATGAGGGACAGGAAGTTGCAGTTAAACGTTCATGCTGCGTTCATCTCTGCTTGGTCTCTTGTTTTAGCTGCGGGCTTCATTGGCTGTAAGAAAACTTGATGATATGAAAAGTCCACACTGTGTTGCAGGTTTAGAAGATGAGTCAGTACTGGTTGTTTCTCCTGTAGCTTGTCTGTAGAATGAGACTTTGGGTCTTGAGCCAATAATAACAGGAAGCTAATCACATTGATCTGTTACTAAATCCAATTTCCTACCCAGACGCCTGCATGGGTGCCTGATTAGGTTCTACAGTGAAGGAGCAATACTGGAAATCTTCTTATCATTAAAAGCATCCATGCAGCAGACGTGCCACCTGTTGTCATGGCCGGTTCTGGGCATAGGCAGATTAGGCAATTGCCTAGGGCGCCCTCTGCTGGAGAGTGTGCCAAATTCTCTCTTTTTTTTTGACAAACCATTCATCTCATGTAAAGAGCAAAATAAGTAATAATTAAATATCTATCATCTCTACTGTTTATTTTAGTATAAATAAAAAAAATTTGCTATGTAATCCAGTTATTGAGTTACATTGTTTCTGTTTTGGTCAGTAGGGGGCGCCAAAATCCCTTTTCACCTAGGGCACCATGCTGCTCAGGGCTGGTCCTGCTTGTTGTCTTTAACTCTTTGGCCAAATTTATTAAGTTTGTTTTTTTCTGATTTTGCCTGGAAGTCTTTTTTGACCCAAAGCTGCTGAGATGGGACTCAAACAGCTGAACGTGTTCAGAACCAACGTTAATAAGAACATAATAAGACGTATATTGTGATATTTATTAGGGATGCATCAATACTGGTATCTGGGTCAATACCATTATAATGTACTCGTATCAGTTAGTTAGCCAATACTTAAAATGTGGAAACTCTGCAATAATTTCACAGAAAATGTTTATTTTTCACTTGAAATTCTTGTTCTGTGGTTCTTTTTATAAAATTTTTAAAAAATCTAATTCACCATCAATTATTGTAACAAGCAGAGAAGAAAATAAAACCTGCTGTCAAGAGTAAGACTGTGGGAGATCCCAAAAGCAGAAGACAGAGAGTGGCTATGGTGCAATAAAAAAAGGCGTATTTGAACACAAAAGGAAAAACACAAACTAATCAGGCGGGTCTTCTCTGTGGGTGAGTCCACAACATAAAACTCCAAAAGGGGGTAGCGAAAGAAACTCACAGTTGATGGGAGCAGGCAGACTGTGGTCCAGAAACCCAGGAGCAATAAGAAGAAACTAGCTGAAGCAGACAATCCAAGATAACCAGGTAGACTTGAAACACAGAGCTACACGTGACTCAAGACAACAGATAATGATCCTGCACTGACACTCAGACCTACTGCAGCTTAAGCAGGTGAGTGCAGGAGAGACAGGTGCAGACAATGAAACCAATTACACAGGGTGAATGAGAAAAGGAAGTGCATGACCAAATAAGGAACACAGACTGTAAAAAACAAACAACACAGAACCTTAACATAAACCTATTACTGAACCCAAACAAAACTAACCACAGTGCCACAAAGAACTAAAACTGAGACAAAAACTCAATTCATTCCATTGTGGTAGAAGTATCTGCATTGGTACTCGGTCTCTGCAAGTACTCAAATCCAAGTATCAGTATCGTATCGGTTTGAAAAAAAAGTGGTATTGTTGCATCCCTAATTTTTATGAACTCATGGATAGTGTTTCTATATATCATCAAGTTCTGTTATCTTTTTGCTTGGAATGAGAACATTGAGAATATCAAAGCGGGGGAGCAAAACACAAGTTAGCATTTTACGAAAAGTAAATGCAGTTGTTCAACCTGCTAACTGACCAGGTGTCTATGTACATACAGTATATAAAGAAATTGATACCAATTCCCTTTATGAAAACAGATGAATGATTCCAAAGATGTTGTGTGATAGTTATCGAACCTGCAGCAGATGTTGATGTTCAGTAGTTATTCACAAAAATCACTTTTTCAGCAATAGCGGTTTTCTTGTAAATCTCCTTGGTATCATGTTGGGAACTCACCTGGATCATTTATTGTGGAGTTACATGCAGAAATGTTAAAAACCTCCCTATTTCACAATGATGAAGAATCCTTAAAAACATTACTGGATCCAGACGGAGATGCAGATCCAGATCCAGATCCAGATCCAGATCCTTCCCTCTGACCTTTCCTGAAAATGTCATCAAAATCCAACCAGAACTTTTTGAGTTATCTTGCTAAAGACAAACAAAATTTGACGTAAACATTAACCTCCACCAGGAGGTAATAATAAGATAATTTATTAGGGAAAACAAACAATCCAGCTGTTTTCTCCTTAACCTGTCTGTTGATTGTGCCATTATTAGCAGTAACAAAGAGTCGTTCACTGTGGAGGATTGTGACGTGCTTTTCTTAACAGAATTGTTTTAATGTGGCCACACTGGAGGGTTTTCCAGCACAAAGCGCTCATTGAAAGTCATATCACAGCTTCTCAATTAGATTCAAGTCTGAACTAATGAAATAAGGACAAACACTGAACAAAGGGTGCTAATAAATAAATAAATAAGTCACTTGACTAGTTTTTGAAACCACAAACAGAGTGCATTGTGGGGTTTCTCCAGCTGCTGCAGCATTTCAAAGGTCAGCTGTTCTGCACATCCTTCCTAGTTTTTCCCTGATGCAGCAAAGCACAGTGATGGTAAACATATGTATCTCTTCCTTTTTTAGCTCACTTCACTTATCTGTAAGGGTGCAGGGAGCTGATACTGGTGACTTCCACGCTGTGACAAGCAGCCCATTCTGATTGGACATTAAACAGCATTCCATACTTTGTATTCCAACGATGGCAAGGTCGAACCTGAACGTGTTTAAGGTGTAAAAACAATGCTGAAAATAAAAAAACTTGACTCTATGTAAAGTTTAGGGTTTTGATGGAGTCAAAGTTTTAAACTAAGTTCTTATGTTAAGAAATGATGGAGTTGAACCCGTTTGTTCAAATATTAAAAATAACCTTACGTAGGATCTCACCATATATTGCAAGGGTTTAAGGTGCGTTCACACCGGCCCAACCGTCAATGTCAGAAACGTCAAGTTTACATGTAAACTCTATGGTGGAGTCCATCAGGGGAGCGTCAGAGTCTCTGTGTCGCTTTGTGAGCGTTAGCAGCGTCAACTTTCAAAGCTTTACAAGCGTTTCATGCGTTGAAGCTTGAAACGCGAGCAATGCACAAGTTCAGCTAGCTGAACTCTTGACACTCTTGAAGCGACATGTCAACCAATCAGAGCATCTCATCGTAGCGACGTCACTGCACGTAACCACTGCACGGGACAGACGGAAGTAGCGCTGGAAGCGTAACTCATCCATATGTAGCTCCTGGAGCAAATGGTTTAAGTCCTTAAACTCAGAACGCAACGTGTATACACAAATGGCGCCGATGCACCCGACATTGATCTTTTCTAGATTTATGGAGTAAATAAAGCCAAGCCACTCCCACGATATGATCCGCCAACTCAAAACATCCGATAACAAAGGAAGCCCCGCCTACGCGCTCTTTTTAACGGTCAGGCGTTACAAGCTTCAAACCTGAAGCGTTGTGAACGTTGCCTGACGTTGACAAAGCGGCCGGTGTGAACGCACCATTCTATTAGCTCTCAGAATATGTGCTGTGTACAAGTCTTAGCTAAAAACACACACATTTGTTTCTCTGCATCTGTAAAATTGACTGAGCTATAACGATTTTTGTGTTTGTTAATGTTAGTTAGTTGTGGCCGCCATCTTGAATGGGATTGACTCCAAAGTGAATCTGTTATAGATCAACATTCGAAAACATTGAGTTTCATTAAAATCCATAAAAATCCTCAAAAGATGTTTTGCTGACATTACAGATAAACTGGTGAACACATTAGCACTTCTCTTAGGCAGAGAGTGAATAATCATAATATTAGTTATAAATAATAAAGTATAATAATTGTAAAATAAACTTTAATTACCAAAATCCATCAGTTTTTTTCACCCAAGATCATTTAAATTCAGGCTTTTTTCAACCCATAGAAACTAATTTTAGGCAAAACTAGTAGATCCCAACTTGAGTTGGAGTTTGTTGATTATAGAAGGTTCTGCTTCTTTAATCAGCCACGGTTTGATCGCAGAATCATTACTACCGACTCAAGCATCTGTTCGGGCTCCCAGAGGAAGCCTTGGCATAGATGCTGGGTCATAAAACCCTGTCAAAGTGAATAATGATGTGGTTTACCAAGGCTGAGTCTGTGCAAGACCAGGTAGGTGACGCACCGAGGGCAAAGCATGCTGGGAACCGCATGGTACTGTCGTCAGGCTGAGCAGCACTTTGTCATCTGGTGAAGTTGGCTCATGTGTGAGCACTGAAGGGTTCGAGCTGTCAAGAGGATCGCGGGGGGGGGCGACACCCCCCTTCATGATGTCAGATAAACACTGGGAGTGGAGTCGCGTGCCCCGCCACAAAACAGACTGAAAAGCACTGGGAGGCATTAGGAAGAGAGATGAGAAACATAAGGGCCCGAGCGCATCTGACTCGTGAACTCTCCTTCAGGTTTTTTTCCTCTGACAGTTTTACTCTCCTTCCTTTTCCTCCAGCAGCCTTGTTAGAATGCCAAGCCTTTTCAGACGGCGAGGGTTTAAAGTGGTGAGAGGCAGTAAGAGCATGCTTGTTATTTCGCCTCTATTGTCAAAGAGAACTCTGGTGTTATTTTCAAGGGAGTGCATCGCTTTACAGACAAGGTTATGTGCAAAGTTATGACCGCTGTTGGGACTTCAAGGCACCCTGTAATGGTCAAGACAATAAACAAACCCAACAACATGACAGAGAGACGTGGGAGGAAGGGAAAAAAAGACAGCGGTCAGAGGACAATGTCATACATGTTTATTAGATGTGCTATGACCACTACAGAAACATAACTAATATAAAAAATACAGCATGCATAACTGGTGCATCAGATCTGTTTAGACTCAACCAACTGCCAAACCCTGTGATTATTCTAGACGACAGGCTACATAGACTGTCCAGCCAGTGAATTAGTCCATGTGAGTTTTATTGATGAGCCCTGCTTCTCTTCAGGCAGAGTTATTTAGAAAAGTCCCACATGTTCAGACAAACCTCAGGAATTACTTGTAATGCTTCTTAACGATTGTAAGACAACATTTGGAAATGTTTTGAATGTGTTAAAAAGGTAACAAAGTGAGAGTCAAGATGCAATCTTTTGATCTATTTTAAAGCGTCTCAGTGGTTTTTAAATTAGTATTTTACCCAAAATCATAAAACTTGTGTTGTTATCTTGTTTATGGTTCTTTTTAAACTCAGGCTTCTTGAGAGGTGTATTACCTGTAGCTGACATGTTGCGGCGTGTTTACTTCCGCCTTCTTCAGAGCTCACTGTGTTGTTTTCCAGGAAGTAGTTTCTTCATAGCAGGAACTGTTGGTGCGGAGGATTTCCCCACCCCTCCCTGTTGCTGAGAGCTCCCTGTTTATGCTAGCGCTACAGCTAGCTTACAGCCCCTGACACTCCAACCTACCCTTACTGATGCTAGCTTACAGCCCCTGACACTCCGACCTACCATTACTGATGCTAGCTGTAAGCTAGTTTACAGCCCCTGACACTCCAACCTACCCTTACTGATGCTAGCTGTAAGCTAGTTTACAGCCCCTGACACTCCAACCTACCCTTACTGATGCTAGCTTACAGCCCCTGACACTCCGACCTACCATTACTGATGCTAGCTGTAAGCTAGTTTACAGCCCCTGACACTCCGACCTACCATTACTGATGCTAGCTGTAAGCTAGCTTACAGCCCCTGACACTCCGACCTACCATTACTGATGCTAGCTGTAAGCTAGCTTACAGCCCCTGACACTCCAACCTACCATTACTGATGCTGGCTGTAAGCTAGTTTACAGCCCCTGACACTCCAACCTAGCATTACTGATGCTAGCTGTAAGCTGGCTTACAGCCCCTGACACTCCGACCTACCATTACTGATGCTAGCTGTAAGCTAGCTTACAGCCCCTGACACTCCAACCTACCATTACTGATGCTAGCTGTAAGCTAGCTTACAGCCCCTGACACTCCAACCTACCATTACTGATGCTAGCTGTAAGCTAGTTTACAGCCCCTGACACTCCAACCTAGCATTACTGGTGCTAGTTTACAGCTAGCTTACAGCTAGCAGAAGCTTGTGGCCTGCCCAGTGCCTTTTCTATATCACAAACACACTTTTTTGCATCTTCTACTGATTCACAGCAATTTTAATGCAGAAATACTCATAAATACAATTTTGAGCTTAATTTTCTTAAAATATGTCCTCTAGCATCAGAAAAATGCCACAAGAACATGTTAACAACATGAAAAACAAGATTTTCATTGCGGTGGGTTTTAAGTTAAGAAACTCCATGATTATTTAAAGATATTTTGGAAACTCCCTTGGAAATCCAGCTCTCAATTTGTTCCCAACCATCGCAGCCCGGTGAGATTCAGGTCTATCAGCTGGGTAAAACACTAGGAAATAGGATTTCACACTGAGTTAGTCCCTGAACTATTTGTCTTTGTCACAATTGCTTCTTACTATGATGTATGTGAATGATTCACCTTTCATTACTACACTAGTGGACCTGTAATTATCTAATCAGCCTCCCTTCACTAAAAACAGACCCTTGTAGTTTGTAAAAGCTAAGTAATTCTAAAGAAGCATCAGGTCATGAATTATAATGGAAAGTACATCACCCCTGATTGCAAAGGTGACTTCAAGGAAGCTGAACTATGAAAATCACAATCAGGCTGCACCCAGTGAAGTCTCTTTTCACTCCATCCTCTATATGCAGTAAACATGAGAAGTGCTTTAGACAGTTGCCAAACAGAACGAGAATTATTGGAAGGAGCTGAGAAATGTCCCTGACTGAGAGGTGTTGCAGCGTTTGTCTCTGCAGGAGATCATAAATGAACAGCAATCAGGAGAGAATGGAGGCCCAGACAGCAAGTTCAAACCCTCATCATCCCCCGGTGTGAAGCCCCACAGAGACGTGGCTAAAAAAAAATCTCAAATCGCCGTGGAATGTAAGTGTGACAATACACGGTCATCATAGCCATTTCTGAACCATTCATGTCTTGTTAAAGAAAAAGTGTTTCGATTAAATTGAGCCTTGTTACAGAATGCTTCATCACAGACCTCAACCACGACTGCTGTGTGGGTCACTCAGCTACAAACTACAGAACTCGTTCAAAGTTGTGTAAAGAGGTTCTGAATATAAACTACGTCTGCGTCAAGATTCGGGTGGCTTCATCAGGCTTCGGCAGCAGCTCATTAATATTCATAATACGAATTTGCTGGACTCTGATTGGCTAACAAACTAGCCTATGAGAGCAAGGTATACTGTTTCCTGCCCCTGACCTGTTTTCACACCCACTATGAAGGTAAGAACACTTGTGGAGCTAAAATATTCAACAAAAACCTTAGAAAAAGCATTTTTAATGGAAGGGCCTCTTTTACACAAACCACAGCGACATTTTGGAATTTGACGTTGTTTTAAAACGAGCTGTTAGCCTGCGAGGTGCGGTAGCTAACTGTGGTCATTCAAAGCGCTACAACATGTAATAAATAAAGTAGTTTGTATTTTTTCTGTTGTAACATCTTGAAAAGATCAAAACTTTGAAGATAAAGAGGAGACACCTACATTTAATTTAGGTGGTTTCGGTTTAGTTCACATGTCGCTAATTATTTTGTTTCTCAATACATTTTTAATAAAACTAAATGACAAATGAAAGTCATTAGCAAAGGCATATATCTGTTCTCAGTAAGCCAAGACAACTTGTCTATCAGGTGACTTTGTAAGAAAACTGGATGCAGCTAAATGGAATTCATGCATCATTCATTACATCTGCGCTTCTCCTGTCAAAATGTTTCTCTGGAAAGGCCTGCAGGGATTTTTCAAGAAATTACAAGCTACTTTTACCGTCCCTCCCTCTAACCTACCAGTTTATTTCCTTGTTATTGTGACCTTTTATTTACAGTATGAGATAAAATACTCCTAATAAGATGCTTCTACAATAGGGAGGTGATTTTTATTTTTTTACTTTCATGTTCTGTTGTTTTAGAGAAATGTCAAATTTACAGAACAGACTTGAGTGTAACACTGTAGTAGATAAAATATAAAACCTTTTTCCTTGTAGCTGAATATCAACAGATTTCAGTTACTAAAGACCTTTTTGGATGACTAAGTGCAACTCGTATGTATACATGGAGATAACAAAAGGTCTTGGAGAATGTTAATAGTATTTACTGGCCCTCCCTTGTACTCACCACCATGTATGGTGTTGGGGTGTAGCTGTGGGTTTGTTCCTGCCACACTGCTGCTGGTAGTAGGGGGGATGGGGCTGGACTCTCTGGCTTAGGTGGGCATCTAGTCAGGGGTGGGACTGACTCCTGAGCCCCCACAGGTTGATATTATAGGCACCCTTTAGTTCCGGTGTTCTAAGAAAGCAGCATACCCATCGGGATGGCGTACCATCAGTTAATGTGCATGCACAGCAGTGAAATTAGTGGTATCAAACAGGAAACGCACTCCAAGCAGAAAACAATAATCCTTCAACCAGGGACTCAATACAGCATTCTCCTTTATAAACACTGGTATGCAGTTTTGATAAAGTATGCTACATCAACGGACGACACTATAAAACTCAACTTCCGGTATGCTATTTTGAGAAAGTATGCTGAGTCAGCAGAACACCGGCCTCAGCTTCAGCATTAAATTCCAGTGTCTACTTTAATATATATTTAATTTAAATTTCAAGTTTAACCCTATAATACCCCTTGTATCATATTTGCTACATAGTTTTGATCATTTCTAACATGGCTGCTCCCAGTAAATGATCCACTTGTCTTTTTTTTCAGGTTAAATCATCATTATTATATGGATGAATGCATTATTAATAACTCATTTTTTATATTACAATTAAACCGTAAAAACGGCCAATGTAATAAATGTGATACAAATGATCCATTATAAATAACATGATACAGCAAAAAACGTTTGTGAATTTTGTTCTAAGGCTTCGTAAACGTCTCAGTTCCAAATAATCAGAATTATCTGGCTATTTTCTAATAAGCTGGGTCTTACAGAGTTAACTGGTCACAAAAATAATGCAATCAATAAAAAAAACAAATATCACTTTTTTTTTTTGTCACGTTCCGCTTTTCAAGGATGCTTTTATTTTGACAACCCATTGGGTGCATTTCCTCACTTTCTGAAGGTTTGACTCGCGTGTGGATCTTTAGGTAGAGTTTTAGCAAGTCAGCATGGATGAAGAGGGCATAACGGCTGTATGACATCACACCTGATAGGGGGCGGGGTAACAATATTTGTAATTGTGTAATATATTACAATATTTCAAATAGAAACACCAGTCGTGATGGGAGGAATCATGCAGACGTTTTACCAAGAAGAGCCCAGAGTGATGAGATCCCATTTGCCATGACAACAGCTTTCATCTTTGACAGGTGTGGAAGCTTTCTGGTTCTGCAGTTTCAGTAAAACTTACTAATTTGAGGGAATTTTGGCAGCAAATGTAATTGAAAGCAGACAGAAGAGGAAAAAAGTCTTCTCATTTAATGAAGATTTAAAATATTTATTGTCCTTTAATGAAAGACTGGCACCTGAAGGAGAAAGAAGAAGGACTTACTTCAGTTACGGCGTGTCAGGTTTTAAAGGTGGATTAAAATTGTACAATAAGACTTTGCAAATGAAAACAATCTTTTTGATGCTGATTTCAAGAAAAATTTCTGATAAATCAATTTTTGAGCCAGTGACGTGAATGTGGGTGCTTCTGTGGTGTAGGCAGAATGCCTCCATAACAGATGAAGGCAGGTGGCAGCAGAAAGGTGGGGAAATCCCCAAAATCGGACCATGATTAGCATAAGATAGCTTATTAGCACAAGCTAATAAAATAGCATAAACTAACTGAATAGCGTACGCTAGCTGATTAGCATGTCTATAATCTTCTGCTTGGGAGATTTAATGAAGTAAAAACATTTTAACTTTAACATTTGAAGAGTAAAATAAAGCAGTAATTTTTATAATGGGTTTCTATGGGAGAGTTTGTCCCCTGTGAGAGAAATGTAAGTCCTATAGAAATGAGTCATGCTATGTTAATGCTACAATATGGAAGAATTTTACAGTAAAATACTGGAAATGAAAAAAATATCTAAAACATTACCAGCATAGCCAACTCTTCTGTTCTTTAACGTAAACTCTACTTATAAGGCTACATATTACAGAGGGACAAAAGGTGTGAGAGAATAATGGGGAGCTACAAGTAATCCTACATTAAGACTTGAATTATGTCACTTGCATTAGTTCCCCTCTCGGGTGATCGTGTCTGGCACTGCGCGACCGAACTCAGCGTTCTAATGAGAAAAGAAAGCAGACGTGTGATACATGGCAGACGCTCAAAGATTAACAGGTACTTAATTCATAGGAAGAACTCGACTGGCTTCAGAGTTTTTTCCTGCATATGCAGTGAAGAAAGAGTTTCAGGGAAATAAAAAAAAACCTGCTACAGACTAAACAAACATGTAAACTTGTTTAAATGAGATTATAATTTTATTGCATATAAAGTCTGTTTCACGGCTCAAATAGATTTTCTGCAAACTTCAAAAGAAACTTAGAAAAAAAAAAAAAAGCGCTTCATCCGAGAGCTTTTCAGGAGACATTTCTATTAGAAAAAGACAAAAGAAAACTCAGAGACATTTATCTTCATAACTCAAACTGAAGAGTGGAGACGATTATTTAAATAGATCAATCACAAATTCGGCCGATCTGAAGGTGGAGAGGAATTCAAAGTACTGGAAATGTTCTCCAGAGTAGACATCTTAATGAATAACCGCCAGACAGTCGGTTCCAAAATAAGATTCATTTGTGAAATTGAAATAAATTGAGTAAACAGTTGGTTTAACTTCAAGACAACAAGCTCTGACTTGGCTCCAAAAAGTAAAAGTAAATGAACAGAAAGCAGATGAAATGTTTCTGCTGCGACGAGTCGGAGCCACTTTGGTAAATGTAAAATAAAATGCCTTTAGCTGCAGGTTGGAATTTTGGCATCCTGTAGATCTGCAAAAAAAGGACGGAGGCGGGACTTAAATTAGCATCAACAATCAAACAAATAACAGGAAAAATAAGACCAAATAAAAATAAAACAGCAAAGAGTCTTTTTTAAATGGTGCAAATGTTGAATTACAATTTGTAAAGAAGAATTTCAAACAAACAGAATTATTTATTCATTCTAACATACGTGAACGTGATGTGAAGATTTGGAGAAACTTTATTAAATTTTTGACAATGTGCCTTTGGTGTAAAATTCTGAAATTAGTTTTATTTGTTTCCAAACCTGCACATTTAAAAAGACAATGGAATATGATTGTAACAAGGATCAGTTCTGCTCTGTCAGAGGAAATGTATCAATTAAATATTTTTAGTTATTTTCTATAACTTGGTTGGATATTTCATTTTTATATATAATTGTGGTGTTTTTATTTAATTTGAATCTTTTTCAAGTGTTTTTCCTGCAACACTGTTGTCGAATTTGGTTGTTTTAATTATGTTTTATAAATAATGTTGATTTGAATTTCCTTGT
>SSNP01000043.1:2525676-2571989 GCA_006937955.1 Pachypanchax playfairii
GTTACCTCTATAAATTACTCTGACAAGATGGTTGTCACTCTAACTCCTGCTGGGATGAGGGACAGGAAGTTGCAGTTAAACGTTCATGCTGCGTTCATCTCTGCTTGGTCTCTTGTTTTAGCTGCGGGCTTCATTGGCTGTAAGAAAACTTGATGATATGAAAAGTCCACACTGTGTTGCAGGTTTAGAAGATGAGTCAGTACTGGTTGTTTCTCCTGTAGCTTGTCTGTAGAATGAGACTTTGGGTCTTGAGCCAATAATAACAGGAAGCTAATCACATTGATCTGTTACTAAATCCAATTTCCTACCCAGACGCCTGCATGGGTGCCTGATTAGGTTCTACAGTGAAGGAGCAATACTGGAAATCTTCTTATCATTAAAAGCATCCATGCAGCAGACGTGCCACCTGTTGTCATGGCCGGTTCTGGGCATAGGCAGATTAGGCAATTGCCTAGGGCGCCCTCTGCTGGAGAGTGTGCCAAATTCTCTCTTTTTTTTTGACAAACCATTCATCTCATGTAAAGAGCAAAATAAGTAATAATTAAATATCTATCATCTCTACTGTTTATTTTAGTATAAATAAAAAAAATTTGCTATGTAATCCAGTTATTGAGTTACATTGTTTCTGTTTTGGTCAGTAGGGGGCGCCAAAATCCCTTTTCACCTAGGGCACCATGCTGCTCAGGGCTGGTCCTGCTTGTTGTCTTTAACTCTTTGGCCAAATTTATTAAGTTTGTTTTTTTCTGATTTTGCCTGGAAGTCTTTTTTGACCCAAAGCTGCTGAGATGGGACTCAAACAGCTGAACGTGTTCAGAACCAACGTTAATAAGAACATAATAAGACGTATATTGTGATATTTATTAGGGATGCATCAATACTGGTATCTGGGTCAATACCATTATAATGTACTCGTATCAGTTAGTTAGCCAATACTTAAAATGTGGAAACTCTGCAATAATTTCACAGAAAATGTTTATTTTTCACTTGAAATTCTTGTTCTGTGGTTCTTTTTATAAAATTTTTAAAAAATCTAATTCACCATCAATTATTGTAACAAGCAGAGAAGAAAATAAAACCTGCTGTCAAGAGTAAGACTGTGGGAGATCCCAAAAGCAGAAGACAGAGAGTGGCTATGGTGCAATAAAAAAAGGCGTATTTGAACACAAAAGGAAAAACACAAACTAATCAGGCGGGTCTTCTCTGTGGGTGAGTCCACAACATAAAACTCCAAAAGGGGGTAGCGAAAGAAACTCACAGTTGATGGGAGCAGGCAGACTGTGGTCCAGAAACCCAGGAGCAATAAGAAGAAACTAGCTGAAGCAGACAATCCAAGATAACCAGGTAGACTTGAAACACAGAGCTACACGTGACTCAAGACAACAGATAATGATCCTGCACTGACACTCAGACCTACTGCAGCTTAAGCAGGTGAGTGCAGGAGAGACAGGTGCAGACAATGAAACCAATTACACAGGGTGAATGAGAAAAGGAAGTGCATGACCAAATAAGGAACACAGACTGTAAAAAACAAACAACACAGAACCTTAACATAAACCTATTACTGAACCCAAACAAAACTAACCACAGTGCCACAAAGAACTAAAACTGAGACAAAAACTCAATTCATTCCATTGTGGTAGAAGTATCTGCATTGGTACTCGGTCTCTGCAAGTACTCAAATCCAAGTATCAGTATCGTATCGGTTTGAAAAAAAAGTGGTATTGTTGCATCCCTAATTTTTATGAACTCATGGATAGTGTTTCTATATATCATCAAGTTCTGTTATCTTTTTGCTTGGAATGAGAACATTGAGAATATCAAAGCGGGGGAGCAAAACACAAGTTAGCATTTTACGAAAAGTAAATGCAGTTGTTCAACCTGCTAACTGACCAGGTGTCTATGTACATACAGTATATAAAGAAATTGATACCAATTCCCTTTATGAAAACAGATGAATGATTCCAAAGATGTTGTGTGATAGTTATCGAACCTGCAGCAGATGTTGATGTTCAGTAGTTATTCACAAAAATCACTTTTTCAGCAATAGCGGTTTTCTTGTAAATCTCCTTGGTATCATGTTGGGAACTCACCTGGATCATTTATTGTGGAGTTACATGCAGAAATGTTAAAAACCTCCCTATTTCACAATGATGAAGAATCCTTAAAAACATTACTGGATCCAGACGGAGATGCAGATCCAGATCCAGATCCAGATCCAGATCCTTCCCTCTGACCTTTCCTGAAAATGTCATCAAAATCCAACCAGAACTTTTTGAGTTATCTTGCTAAAGACAAACAAAATTTGACGTAAACATTAACCTCCACCAGGAGGTAATAATAAGATAATTTATTAGGGAAAACAAACAATCCAGCTGTTTTCTCCTTAACCTGTCTGTTGATTGTGCCATTATTAGCAGTAACAAAGAGTCGTTCACTGTGGAGGATTGTGACGTGCTTTTCTTAACAGAATTGTTTTAATGTGGCCACACTGGAGGGTTTTCCAGCACAAAGCGCTCATTGAAAGTCATATCACAGCTTCTCAATTAGATTCAAGTCTGAACTAATGAAATAAGGACAAACACTGAACAAAGGGTGCTAATAAATAAATAAATAAGTCACTTGACTAGTTTTTGAAACCACAAACAGAGTGCATTGTGGGGTTTCTCCAGCTGCTGCAGCATTTCAAAGGTCAGCTGTTCTGCACATCCTTCCTAGTTTTTCCCTGATGCAGCAAAGCACAGTGATGGTAAACATATGTATCTCTTCCTTTTTTAGCTCACTTCACTTATCTGTAAGGGTGCAGGGAGCTGATACTGGTGACTTCCACGCTGTGACAAGCAGCCCATTCTGATTGGACATTAAACAGCATTCCATACTTTGTATTCCAACGATGGCAAGGTCGAACCTGAACGTGTTTAAGGTGTAAAAACAATGCTGAAAATAAAAAAACTTGACTCTATGTAAAGTTTAGGGTTTTGATGGAGTCAAAGTTTTAAACTAAGTTCTTATGTTAAGAAATGATGGAGTTGAACCCGTTTGTTCAAATATTAAAAATAACCTTACGTAGGATCTCACCATATATTGCAAGGGTTTAAGGTGCGTTCACACCGGCCCAACCGTCAATGTCAGAAACGTCAAGTTTACATGTAAACTCTATGGTGGAGTCCATCAGGGGAGCGTCAGAGTCTCTGTGTCGCTTTGTGAGCGTTAGCAGCGTCAACTTTCAAAGCTTTACAAGCGTTTCATGCGTTGAAGCTTGAAACGCGAGCAATGCACAAGTTCAGCTAGCTGAACTCTTGACACTCTTGAAGCGACATGTCAACCAATCAGAGCATCTCATCGTAGCGACGTCACTGCACGTAACCACTGCACGGGACAGACGGAAGTAGCGCTGGAAGCGTAACTCATCCATATGTAGCTCCTGGAGCAAATGGTTTAAGTCCTTAAACTCAGAACGCAACGTGTATACACAAATGGCGCCGATGCACCCGACATTGATCTTTTCTAGATTTATGGAGTAAATAAAGCCAAGCCACTCCCACGATATGATCCGCCAGCTCAGAACATCCGATAACAAAGGAAGCCCCGCCTACGCGCTCTTTTTAACGGTCAGGCGTTACAAGCTTCAAACCTGAAGCGTTGTGAACGTTGCCTGACGTTGACAAAGCGGCCGGTGTGAACGCACCATTCTATTAGCTCTCAGAATATGTGCTGTGTACAAGTCTTAGCTAAAAACACACACATTTGTTTCTCTGCATCTGTAAAATTGACTGAGCTATAACGATTTTTGTGTTTGTTAATGTTAGTTAGTTGTGGCCGCCATCTTGAATGGGATTGACTCCAAAGTGAATCTGTTATAGATCAACATTCGAAAACATTGAGTTTCATTAAAATCCATAAAAATCCTCAAAAGATGTTTTGCTGACATTACAGATAAACTGGTGAACACATTAGCACTTCTCTTAGGCAGAGAGTGAATAATCATAATATTAGTTATAAATAATAAAGTATAATAATTGTAAAATAAACTTTAATTACCAAAATCCATCAGTTTTTTTCACCCAAGATCATTTAAATTCAGGCTTTTTTCAACCCATAGAAACTAATTTTAGGCAAAACTAGTAGATCCCAACTTGAGTTGGAGTTTGTTGATTATAGAAGGTTCTGCTTCTTTAATCAGCCACGGTTTGATCGCAGAATCATTACTACCGACTCAAGCATCTGTTCGGGCTCCCAGAGGAAGCCTTGGCATAGATGCTGGGTCATAAAACCCTGTCAAAGTGAATAATGATGTGGTTTACCAAGGCTGAGTCTGTGCAAGACCAGGTAGGTGACGCACCGAGGGCAAAGCATGCTGGGAACCGCATGGTACTGTCGTCAGGCTGAGCAGCACTTTGTCATCTGGTGAAGTTGGCTCATGTGTGAGCACTGAAGGGTTCGAGCTGTCAAGAGGATCGCGGGGGGGGGCGACACCCCCCTTCATGATGTCAGATAAACACTGGGAGTGGAGTCGCGTGCCCCGCCACAAAACAGACTGAAAAGCACTGGGAGGCATTAGGAAGAGAGATGAGAAACATAAGGGCCCGAGCGCATCTGACTCGTGAACTCTCCTTCAGGTTTTTTTCCTCTGACAGTTTTACTCTCCTTCCTTTTCCTCCAGCAGCCTTGTTAGAATGCCAAGCCTTTTCAGACGGCGAGGGTTTAAAGTGGTGAGAGGCAGTAAGAGCATGCTTGTTATTTCGCCTCTATTGTCAAAGAGAACTCTGGTGTTATTTTCAAGGGAGTGCATCGCTTTACAGACAAGGTTATGTGCAAAGTTATGACCGCTGTTGGGACTTCAAGGCACCCTGTAATGGTCAAGACAATAAACAAACCCAACAACATGACAGAGAGACGTGGGAGGAAGGGAAAAAAAGACAGCGGTCAGAGGACAATGTCATACATGTTTATTAGATGTGCTATGACCACTACAGAAACATAACTAATATAAAAAATACAGCATGCATAACTGGTGCATCAGATCTGTTTAGACTCAACCAACTGCCAAACCCTGTGATTATTCTAGACGACAGGCTACATAGACTGTCCAGCCAGTGAATTAGTCCATGTGAGTTTTATTGATGAGCCCTGCTTCTCTTCAGGCAGAGTTATTTAGAAAAGTCCCACATGTTCAGACAAACCTCAGGAATTACTTGTAATGCTTCTTAACGATTGTAAGACAACATTTGGAAATGTTTTGAATGTGTTAAAAAGGTAACAAAGTGAGAGTCAAGATGCAATCTTTTGATCTATTTTAAAGCGTCTCAGTGGTTTTTAAATTAGTATTTTACCCAAAATCATAAAACTTGTGTTGTTATCTTGTTTATGGTTCTTTTTAAACTCAGGCTTCTTGAGAGGTGTATTACCTGTAGCTGACATGTTGCGGCGTGTTTACTTCCGCCTTCTTCAGAGCTCACTGTGTTGTTTTCCAGGAAGTAGTTTCTTCATAGCAGGAACTGTTGGTGCGGAGGATTTCCCCACCCCTCCCTGTTGCTGAGAGCTCCCTGTTTATGCTAGCGCTACAGCTAGCTTACAGCCCCTGACACTCCAACCTACCCTTACTGATGCTAGCTTACAGCCCCTGACACTCCGACCTACCATTACTGATGCTAGCTGTAAGCTAGTTTACAGCCCCTGACACTCCAACCTACCCTTACTGATGCTAGCTGTAAGCTAGTTTACAGCCCCTGACACTCCAACCTACCCTTACTGATGCTAGCTTACAGCCCCTGACACTCCGACCTACCATTACTGATGCTAGCTGTAAGCTAGTTTACAGCCCCTGACACTCCAACCTACCCTTACTGATGCTAGCTTACAGCCCCTGACACTCCGACCTACCATTACTGATGCTAGCTGTAAGCTAGTTTACAGCCCCTGACACTCCGACCTACCATTACTGATGCTAGCTGTAAGCTAGCTTACAGCCCCTGACACTCCGACCTACCATTACTGATGCTAGCTGTAAGCTAGCTTACAGCCCCTGACACTCCAACCTACCATTACTGATGCTGGCTGTAAGCTAGTTTACAGCCCCTGACACTCCAACCTAGCATTACTGATGCTAGCTGTAAGCTGGCTTACAGCCCCTGACACTCCGACCTACCATTACTGATGCTAGCTGTAAGCTAGCTTACAGCCCCTGACACTCCAACCTACCATTACTGATGCTAGCTGTAAGCTAGCTTACAGCCCCTGACACTCCAACCTACCATTACTGATGCTAGCTGTAAGCTAGTTTACAGCCCCTGACACTCCAACCTAGCATTACTGGTGCTAGTTTACAGCTAGCTTACAGCTAGCAGAAGCTTGTGGCCTGCCCAGTGCCTTTTCTATATCACAAACACACTTTTTTGCATCTTCTACTGATTCACAGCAATTTTAATGCAGAAATACTCATAAATACAATTTTGAGCTTAATTTTCTTAAAATATGTCCTCTAGCATCAGAAAAATGCCACAAGAACATGTTAACAACATGAAAAACAAGATTTTCATTGCGGTGGGTTTTAAGTTAAGAAACTCCATGATTATTTAAAGATATTTTGGAAACTCCCTTGGAAATCCAGCTCTCAATTTGTTCCCAACCATCGCAGCCCGGTGAGATTCAGGTCTATCAGCTGGGTAAAACACTAGGAAATAGGATTTCACACTGAGTTAGTCCCTGAACTATTTGTCTTTGTCACAATTGCTTCTTACTATGATGTATGTGAATGATTCACCTTTCATTACTACACTAGTGGACCTGTAATTATCTAATCAGCCTCCCTTCACTAAAAACAGACCCTTGTAGTTTGTAAAAGCTAAGTAATTCTAAAGAAGCATCAGGTCATGAATTATAATGGAAAGTACATCACCCCTGATTGCAAAGGTGACTTCAAGGAAGCTGAACTATGAAAATCACAATCAGGCTGCACCCAGTGAAGTCTCTTTTCACTCCATCCTCTATATGCAGTAAACATGAGAAGTGCTTTAGACAGTTGCCAAACAGAACGAGAATTATTGGAAGGAGCTGAGAAATGTCCCTGACTGAGAGGTGTTGCAGCGTTTGTCTCTGCAGGAGATCATAAATGAACAGCAATCAGGAGAGAATGGAGGCCCAGACAGCAAGTTCAAACCCTCATCATCCCCCGGTGTGAAGCCCCACAGAGACGTGGCTAAAAAAAAATCTCAAATCGCCGTGGAATGTAAGTGTGACAATACACGGTCATCATAGCCATTTCTGAACCATTCATGTCTTGTTAAAGAAAAAGTGTTTCGATTAAATTGAGCCTTGTTACAGAATGCTTCATCACAGACCTCAACCACGACTGCTGTGTGGGTCACTCAGCTACAAACTACAGAACTCGTTCAAAGTTGTGTAAAGAGGTTCTGAATATAAACTACGTCTGCGTCAAGATTCGGGTGGCTTCATCAGGCTTCGGCAGCAGCTCATTAATATTCATAATACGAATTTGCTGGACTCTGATTGGCTAACAAACTAGCCTATGAGAGCAAGGTATACTGTTTCCTGCCCCTGACCTGTTTTCACACCCACTATGAAGGTAAGAACACTTGTGGAGCTAAAATATTCAACAAAAACCTTAGAAAAAGCATTTTTAATGGAAGGGCCTCTTTTACACAAACCACAGCGACATTTTGGAATTTGACGTTGTTTTAAAACGAGCTGTTAGCCTGCGAGGTGCGGTAGCTAACTGTGGTCATTCAAAGCGCTACAACATGTAATAAATAAAGTAGTTTGTATTTTTTCTGTTGTAACATCTTGAAAAGATCAAAACTTTGAAGATAAAGAGGAGACACCTACATTTAATTTAGGTGGTTTCGGTTTAGTTCACATGTCGCTAATTATTTTGTTTCTCAATACATTTTTAATAAAACTAAATGACAAATGAAAGTCATTAGCAAAGGCATATATCTGTTCTCAGTAAGCCAAGACAACTTGTCTATCAGGTGACTTTGTAAGAAAACTGGATGCAGCTAAATGGAATTCATGCATCATTCATTACATCTGCGCTTCTCCTGTCAAAATGTTTCTCTGGAAAGGCCTGCAGGGATTTTTCAAGAAATTACAAGCTACTTTTACCGTCCCTCCCTCTAACCTACCAGTTTATTTCCTTGTTATTGTGACCTTTTATTTACAGTATGAGATAAAATACTCCTAATAAGATGCTTCTACAATAGGGAGGTGATTTTTATTTTTTTACTTTCATGTTCTGTTGTTTTAGAGAAATGTCAAATTTACAGAACAGACTTGAGTGTAACACTGTAGTAGATAAAATATAAAACCTTTTTCCTTGTAGCTGAATATCAACAGATTTCAGTTACTAAAGACCTTTTTGGATGACTAAGTGCAACTCGTATGTATACATGGAGATAACAAAAGGTCTTGGAGAATGTTAATAGTATTTACTGGCCCTCCCTTGTACTCACCACCATGTATGGTGTTGGGGTGTAGCTGTGGGTTTGTTCCTGCCACACTGCTGCTGGTAGTAGGGGGGATGGGGCTGGACTCTCTGGCTTAGGTGGGCATCTAGTCAGGGGTGGGACTGACTCCTGAGCCCCCACAGGTTGATATTATAGGCACCCTTTAGTTCCGGTGTTCTAAGAAAGCAGCATACCCATCGGGATGGCGTACCATCAGTTAATGTGCATGCACAGCAGTGAAATTAGTGGTATCAAACAGGAAACGCACTCCAAGCAGAAAACAATAATCCTTCAACCAGGGACTCAATACAGCATTCTCCTTTATAAACACTGGTATGCAGTTTTGATAAAGTATGCTACATCAACGGACGACACTATAAAACTCAACTTCCGGTATGCTATTTTGAGAAAGTATGCTGAGTCAGCAGAACACCGGCCTCAGCTTCAGCATTAAATTCCAGTGTCTACTTTAATATATATTTAATTTAAATTTCAAGTTTAACCCTATAATACCCCTTGTATCATATTTGCTACATAGTTTTGATCATTTCTAACATGGCTGCTCCCAGTAAATGATCCACTTGTCTTTTTTTTCAGGTTAAATCATCATTATTATATGGATGAATGCATTATTAATAACTCATTTTTTATATTACAATTAAACCGTAAAAACGGCCAATGTAATAAATGTGATACAAATGATCCATTATAAATAACATGATACAGCAAAAAACGTTTGTGAATTTTGTTCTAAGGCTTCGTAAACGTCTCAGTTCCAAATAATCAGAATTATCTGGCTATTTTCTAATAAGCTGGGTCTTACAGAGTTAACTGGTCACAAAAATAATGCAATCAATAAAAAAAACAAATATCACTTTTTTTTTTTGTCACGTTCCGCTTTTCAAGGATGCTTTTATTTTGACAACCCATTGGGTGCATTTCCTCACTTTCTGAAGGTTTGACTCGCGTGTGGATCTTTAGGTAGAGTTTTAGCAAGTCAGCATGGATGAAGAGGGCATAACGGCTGTATGACATCACACCTGATAGGGGGCGGGGTAACAATATTTGTAATTGTGTAATATATTACAATATTTCAAATAGAAACACCAGTCGTGATGGGAGGAATCATGCAGACGTTTTACCAAGAAGAGCCCAGAGTGATGAGATCCCATTTGCCATGACAACAGCTTTCATCTTTGACAGGTGTGGAAGCTTTCTGGTTCTGCAGTTTCAGTAAAACTTACTAATTTGAGGGAATTTTGGCAGCAAATGTAATTGAAAGCAGACAGAAGAGGAAAAAAGTCTTCTCATTTAATGAAGATTTAAAATATTTATTGTCCTTTAATGAAAGACTGGCACCTGAAGGAGAAAGAAGAAGGACTTACTTCAGTTACGGCGTGTCAGGTTTTAAAGGTGGATTAAAATTGTACAATAAGACTTTGCAAATGAAAACAATCTTTTTGATGCTGATTTCAAGAAAAATTTCTGATAAATCAATTTTTGAGCCAGTGACGTGAATGTGGGTGCTTCTGTGGTGTAGGCAGAATGCCTCCATAACAGATGAAGGCAGGTGGCAGCAGAAAGGTGGGGAAATCCCCAAAATCGGACCATGATTAGCATAAGATAGCTTATTAGCACAAGCTAATAAAATAGCATAAACTAACTGAATAGCGTACGCTAGCTGATTAGCATGTCTATAATCTTCTGCTTGGGAGATTTAATGAAGTAAAAACATTTTAACTTTAACATTTGAAGAGTAAAATAAAGCAGTAATTTTTATAATGGGTTTCTATGGGAGAGTTTGTCCCCTGTGAGAGAAATGTAAGTCCTATAGAAATGAGTCATGCTATGTTAATGCTACAATATGGAAGAATTTTACAGTAAAATACTGGAAATGAAAAAAATATCTAAAACATTACCAGCATAGCCAACTCTTCTGTTCTTTAACGTAAACTCTACTTATAAGGCTACATATTACAGAGGGACAAAAGGTGTGAGAGAATAATGGGGAGCTACAAGTAATCCTACATTAAGACTTGAATTATGTCACTTGCATTAGTTCCCCTCTCGGGTGATCGTGTCTGGCACTGCGCGACCGAACTCAGCGTTCTAATGAGAAAAGAAAGCAGACGTGTGATACATGGCAGACGCTCAAAGATTAACAGGTACTTAATTCATAGGAAGAACTCGACTGGCTTCAGAGTTTTTTCCTGCATATGCAGTGAAGAAAGAGTTTCAGGGAAATAAAAAAAAACCTGCTACAGACTAAACAAACATGTAAACTTGTTTAAATGAGATTATAATTTTATTGCATATAAAGTCTGTTTCACGGCTCAAATAGATTTTCTGCAAACTTCAAAAGAAACTTAGAAAAAAAAAAAAAAGCGCTTCATCCGAGAGCTTTTCAGGAGACATTTCTATTAGAAAAAGACAAAAGAAAACTCAGAGACATTTATCTTCATAACTCAAACTGAAGAGTGGAGACGATTATTTAAATAGATCAATCACAAATTCGGCCGATCTGAAGGTGGAGAGGAATTCAAAGTACTGGAAATGTTCTCCAGAGTAGACATCTTAATGAATAACCGCCAGACAGTCGGTTCCAAAATAAGATTCATTTGTGAAATTGAAATAAATTGAGTAAACAGTTGGTTTAACTTCAAGACAACAAGCTCTGACTTGGCTCCAAAAAGTAAAAGTAAATGAACAGAAAGCAGATGAAATGTTTCTGCTGCGACGAGTCGGAGCCACTTTGGTAAATGTAAAATAAAATGCCTTTAGCTGCAGGTTGGAATTTTGGCATCCTGTAGATCTGCAAAAAAAGGACGGAGGCGGGACTTAAATTAGCATCAACAATCAAACAAATAACAGGAAAAATAAGACCAAATAAAAATAAAACAGCAAAGAGTCTTTTTTAAATGGTGCAAATGTTGAATTACAATTTGTAAAGAAGAATTTCAAACAAACAGAATTATTTATTCATTCTAACATACGTGAACGTGATGTGAAGATTTGGAGAAACTTTATTAAATTTTTGACAATGTGCCTTTGGTGTAAAATTCTGAAATTAGTTTTATTTGTTTCCAAACCTGCACATTTAAAAAGACAATGGAATATGATTGTAACAAGGATCAGTTCTGCTCTGTCAGAGGAAATGTATCAATTAAATATTTTTAGTTATTTTCTATAACTTGGTTGGATATTTCATTTTTATATATAATTGTGGTGTTTTTATTTAATTTGAATCTTTTTCAAGTGTTTTTCCTGCAACACTGTTGTCGAATTTGGTTGTTTTAATTATGTTTTATAAATAATGTTGATTTGAATTTCCTTGTTCTCTGATTGGCCTTTGTTATCTCAGTTTGTTAAGTATTTGTTTTTAAAAAAACATTTTGCTAAACAACATTTTTTTATTCATTTTTTTAAACAAAGCAAGAGTTTATGACGTTCTGTTTCAATGTGCAGAAATCGAAGTGATCGTACCGACAAGACGAAAATAAATTTAGCATTCCGGGTTTCACATGTGGGTTCAAAACAGGTTTCAGACAATCATATTTTAAACAAAACCATAAGGATATAATCAAAAATATTATGTTTAATATTTTTATATACAATGTTAAATACGTTTTGTGTTTGATGTGCAAAAAATTCTTTTTATAGTTTAAAATTTTTATTGTTCAAAGTTTATAAAAACGTTAACTTTAAGTTGTTTTAAACGCCTTCCCCTTCTTTATGCTGTCTGTATATTAAGGTCCTGAGTGAAGAGTGGGAGAACATGGTGGAGGTGTAGCCATGATGCGGGACTTGGCATTGTTGTGTTCTTCTACATCTGAAGCAGGAAGTACCACATCGTTGTTGCTCTACTTTAATCTCATCTACCGTGTAGCACCATCCTGACGAGGTCTGACAGAGTCGCACCGTGGCGGGACCTGGTGCAAGGTGAGATCACGAGTATAATTCAAGGATCTTTGTGGGAACTTGCAGCTGATGTGTCGAGCTGATTTGGTGAATTCTTACAGCACTGTGATTGTCTTCAGTCAACAGTGAAGGTTTCCTAAATTTCTTGAAAACCACCATCATTCTCAGAGGTTCTTAACAGTGTGTAGTGGATGTGATCCAGTGTGATGGGGACCTAACTAGCTGACAGTACCGTATATACCCGCGTATAAGTCAGTTTTTTGAGGAGTAAATTTCAGGTCTGAAGAGGGGTTCCAACTTATACGCGAGATATTGGTAAGAAGTAGTTTTTTTTTTTTCAGAGGAAAATGTCGACAGCTTGGGGACTGGAGCAAGTACACGGACGAGCGAACAATGTTCCTTATCAGCATGGATTATCAAAGACACGTTATATCTTTTTATCAATAAACATGACAAACGATTGCCGAAAGTACCGGTTTTCATTATTTTCTGCTCTCATTTTGACAAACACCCTTCATCACTGGGACTTGCTGACCCAAACTGATTCTGACACCTACTTATACGCAGGTCAATGCTAAATTCCTCAATTTTTCTGCTGAGAAAGAGGTCCGACTTATACGCGAGTATATACGGTAGTTGGATACAAAAGTAAAAGAAACTCTTCTACTACTTTAAATAAATAATAGATATGAGTGAGTCCAAGTGAAGCCAGGTGTGGAGATCTTGGACTCTTACTGATTCCTTACTGTCCATTTTCAGTGTTCACCCTGGGGAGGGTAAGGTCCGTGTTCTGTATTTGTATTTAGCCTTGCCAACCACTCTAGTGATATGCAAATCGGGGGGCTACAGGGGCTTCAGCAATTGAATTTCCCTTCTGGGATAAATAAAGTATTTTTCATTTCATTTCATCTTGCCCAAGAACACTTCGACATGTGGCAATGGAAGCCAGGATCGAACTACCAACCCTCTGATTAGAAGACGTCTGCTCTACCCACTGAGCCACAGTCGCACCAGTAGCAGATATTTGTTGAGTTCCGAGCTAAGAAGCACACAAATGTAAATATTTTATTGGTTATACATATTTTATTCTTAACAACATCATGTCTAATTTCAAGAATTTTGTTATATTACACATTTAGTAATTCTGTCAATCTTCCATAAGAAGCATGACCAATGAAAGGCTAATGATGAAGTCTGTCTTTACACAGTTTGTATATAACGATGTGGTGTTTGCTTATTTAAAGGTATTGTGGGAACTGGTGTTCTGTTGTCCAGTTTATTAGAGGAATATTTGAATTATGACAAATAAACAAAAGGAAATGGGAGTTTGAAACTACAGAAGATCACTGAACATTAACTCTGTAACAGCTTTAGCTTCTTTTTACATCCAATTTAAAATCTATAGATTATTAGGTCACCCAGATTTTTCTACAGATCATTACATTGGGGTAAACCTAAACCAGACACCAACATAAACCCAATACAAACCCAATGGCATGCAACAAGAAAAGCAATGAACTATAAAGACCTTATTAATAAGAATTCATTCATCTTCTAATGGTATAAATATAATATACTTTGACTTGTCAGATTGAAAACAGTGTTTATTATACAAATATTAAGCAGAAAAACGATCTAAACAAATAAAAATATCTCTTAAGGCAACAGATTAAAAAGCTCATCAAATATAAATATATATCCTCATATACATTCTACTGTCCCGCTGCAGTAACCTCAGATTCTGTCACTGTGAACAACATCTGTAGCTAATTAAAGGCTGGTTCACACATTCAGAACATCTCAGTGTTTCTTGGATTGTTTCTGTCATCCCAGCGTATATCAGTGATTTTTATTGGCTTTTTGGAGTGAAAATCTTTTGACATCATTTTGTTTCTGTATCAGCAACAGAATCAGGAGCAAATGTAAACAGCAAATAAGAGTTGATTTAATCAGTTAGTCTTATTTGAGGTATTCTGTGTTGATGGCAGAAGACACTTAACTCGGATCTATGCAGTGGTAGGCAATAAATCAAGTTAATGTTATCTGAATTTTAGAATGATTGTAAATGAAAGCAGTTTATGGAAACGTTAAGGCACTGAAGGACTCTCGGTTCAAGCCCTTTTTGGCAATTTTTAAATTTTACATTAAACAGATGAAAGTAAAGGAACATTTCATCCTATATTGGATTGCAAAGCAGGGGCGTGTCCAGAGAGAGGGCCCGGGGGACATAGCCTTCCAATTAAACTGGCCACCCCAGGTGCCCCCCCCCCCCACCCCCCCCCACCCCCCAAGCTGAGACAATAAAATTAAATCAATACTTTTACATTACTTAATGAGTAGGGATGCAAGGATACCATTTTGTTTCAAACCGATACAATACTAATACTTGGATCTGAGTACTTGCCGATACCGAGTACCAATGCCGATACTTCTACCACACACGCTTGTTAAAACAAATGATGGTGAACTTGATAAAACAGTAAAATATTAACGCAAATAACCACAAAACTAACATTTCAAGTGAAAAATAAAAAATTTCTGTGAAATTATTGAAGATTCTACATTTTAAGTATCGGTTAACTTACCGATAAGAGTACATTAGAATGGTATTGGCCCCCTTACCTGATACCAGTATCAGTGTATCCCTAAAAATGATTAATGAAAATGGGCCATTGATATTGTGCTTTGACTGATTCTTATTTCATTTGTTTATGGCCCCTTAAATTATGATAAAGGATTGATTTTTTTATGGGCCCATTTACTTGTGCCACCTTTTTAGAAAACTGTGCCCCTACCTAGCCCCCAAACAAAAATTTTCTAGACACGCCCCTGTTGCAAATGTTACATCAATCCATTTTGTGCACATATTTACGTAGGAATTCAAGTAAGGTCACGGGAACTTAAAGTAATTCAAGCTTTGTTGGGTTAAAAAAGATTCATTATAAAAATATGTTGCCGAGCAACTTGCGTGAGACTCTTTTCTCCCCCCATTAAACCTTCTCTTCTTGGTTGGTGGTCTGCACAGTTCTCAGCGGTAGTTCATCTGAAACGTCCACTGGGTTGCTGTAGGCCTGAGAATCATCATCCTCATGCTGGTGACTTGCAAAGTTCACAAAGACCTGCAACAAGAAGAAGCTACTTAACAGCAAAGAAAATATAAAATACATAAAGGACTGAACGTAAAGGCCTGTGGATATTTCTTTATGAATTTCATATTTGTCCCCCACTCTCACCCCTCCTCCCTCCCTCCAGCTTTTAAAACAAACACATATCAATACAGCCAACGGGGGAGCATGAGTCGGCATAAAAAAAGCTATGAGGCATCAAGTAAGCGCCTGAACTCACACAGTGAATGTCAGCTTGACATCTTTGACCAGCTGAGAAAGAAAATAAAACAATCATTCTTCTCTCTGTGATGTCCGTTTAATACAAGACAAAATCAATCATATGGCTTTCATAAGAAGCTGTCTGCATTTCATTGTGCTGTAAACACCAGCGGAGTGCATTAGTCAGAAAGCTACACAAAAACTTTCACTCCACAGAGGAAAAAAGCAGCAAAGTGGATCATATAAAATGATAAGAGCATTGCTTTTTCATTAAACTGATTTCATTGGCTGTGTGAAAGTAAAAGGATGTGATTTATGAGACTGTGTTTAAAATAGGAACAGAAAGAAAAGGAGAGTCATCATGACTAATACCATCAGAAACTACTCAGAGTTTTTAACTACAGACTTTCTCCTAACATTTACAATGTTCTCTTGTAAATGGCAAATAAACATGTTCTATAGGGTTTAATCAACAACAGCATAGATCAACACATTTTAATTATCCAGTCAATATATTCTTGATGATTATTATTATTATTGCATGTTGGTGGATTTTATTATATTTTCTGTAAAGAACCAAAAAAATCTATACTCTGGTTACTGAAACACTTCTCTTTTGTTCCATAATAAACACAATCCCAAATTCCAACAATCGTGGGCGGCTGTGTAAAATCTACATTTAAAAAAGAATCCAATAGTTTGCATAAACAACTTATCAGATAATAGGGCTGGGTTTAAAAAATCGATTTAAGAATAAAAAATCTATAATTGATTCATAAAGCACTAAATCGATTTAAAAAAAAAAAAAAAAATGATAAACATGATGTATCAGCGTCGGAATTAAACTGGACTCCAAACAGTCCGCCTCCTTATATTGTTTCCTTCTCTTTGATTTCTTGCTTGTATGTTCTCTCAATGTAAGTCGCCTTGGATAAAAGCGTCTGCTAAATGACAGTAGTAGTAGTAAAATATACATTTCCTTTTGTTACAGTTATGCCACATGCCACTGCTTCTGGATATTTTTAATGAAAACATGAATATTAAATGTATATAAAATACGCACTGTTGAAAGGCTGCTTCAGCATTTCATAAAAATTGCCATCTACGAATGTCTGATATTCAAGAAATACTAATGTGACAGAAATATCTGAAAAAATAATCGATATTGAATCGAATCGAAATTAATCGAAATCGAATCAATTTTTGCTCTTGTGAATCGAATCGAATCGATTCAGGAAATTAGGAGTGATACCCAGCCCTATCAGATAATGAGATATTTTATTATTTCATAGAAAAAAAATGTTAATTTTAAACTCAATGGCAGCAAGACGGCTAAAAAAACAAAGTTGAACGTTAAACTTACAAAAGTTATTTTGTACTGCTTTAAAGAGCTGTTAGCTGAAAACGTAACCTAACGTCTAACTCCAAACACTCGGCAGAGTGTTTTTCATATTAAATTCTCTGTCATGTTCAAAGGTTGTTGGTTTGTTTTGAGTTTATTTGTTTTATATAATGTTTAAATTGTCACTATGTTTTTTTTTTCTTGGTTTATGTCTCATCAAACCTCACGTCATTCACCTGTTTCCCTCAGTATGTTTCTTTATCCATGTACACATGCTTCTTGCTTCTTCTTCAGTGAGCTGCTTGTTTTTTGTCATTTATTTTTCCAGGTTATGTCTTCCTAAATCAAGTCAATCTTGTTTTGTTTTTGATGTATTCATTAAACAACCTTGAATTTTATGCCTGTCTGCTGCAGCCTGGTTCCGTTTTGGGTCCAACACCACAGCTACAGTCACATTCCTGGACCTCATGACAAAACACAGTGTGCATCAGTGTGGTACCACACAGAGGGCAAGATTTTAACAGTAGAAGTAGATTTCCATTATGTAGCCTGTAATTTTTGCACCGTGTGTTTCTGTTTTAGCTAACGTAAGATACAGAAAAATAAATAAATAAATATCTTTTATATAAATTCACAGAATTTAGACATAATGGATTTGTACATAATGATGTTTTACCGTAGTGGGAGAAGCAGAACCACGTTGTTACTAAGTAGACTTCACCTGCAGAAGACTCAAGGTTAAAATCTACTTGTGTGCGTAATGTCGTAGCATCAGCAGTGTGAATCAAGGTCAGTGCAGCCAAAGCATCTTGTCAGGAGAGAGTGAGTAAGAGGATCAGAATGACAGTAGCAACAAACAAACTGTCCGCCCATCTCCCTCGCACTCTGACCCCGCCACCGGCTGATACTGGCTTGATATGCTGAGGCATGCATGGCGTTAGATATTCACAGCCAAGGCTGTAAAGTTTCTCCCCAGAATATAGAATGTAGAGAACTCTCTGCTGTAACTTCAGTTTGTGCTTTTAGGTGTGATTGCTTCCTTCCTCAGTATTTAGCCAACCATCCATTCATGACATGAACGTCATGCACCACTGCTACTGAGTGGCATTTTCTTAATAACAGATGGATACAAGCATTAATTACATTACAGAGGGTAAATCTGTGTGTTGATTTGATGACCACTGAGGCAGAAAACGGGAGGGGAAAGACGTGATTTACACTATTAACCTCCGTTATATATCGCTACACTTCTCACAGACGGAGTGGAAAGCAGTGTTTATTCTTATTCACACCTTCATGCTACACCTAAATACTATTTATACTTTAAACAAACTTTATTCAACTTGTTTTATTCTGTCAAAAACAGAACGACTTCAGAGTTTTGAGTTGGAACTGATATGAGTTTTAATGTAAGCAAAGGGACGTTCGACTCTTGTTGGTGTAAGTAGTTCTTAACTTGCTGCTTCAAATATGAATTTATCTTACCAATTTAGCTGTAATCAGTTATTTGATGCTTTAAAAGACACATGATTGCATGGGGTGGGGGTGTGTGGGGGGGATGTGCCAACACTCTGACTCCAAAAATACATGATGGCAGTGCGTCTGTGAACAGGATGTTATGACTTCCATCATGTTAATGAGAGCAGACAGATGCGTTGTCCACCTTCACATGCAGTCCTTGATTCTAAGCTAACAGCAGTAGATCTTTTTTTTTTTAGTTTTTTACAATTTCACTCTCTGTAAATAACCTTTAAAGCACAAGGTTGAAGTTTAATAGTGGCTGGATGTGAATAAAGTCAGCTGGATTTAGAAAAATAAAAAGCACATTTAAACAGGAATGTTGGAAGTTATGAGGGTTGTTCTTTCTCATACATACAATTAAACTCAAATTAACACTTCGCTATTAAAAACATAGTTATTATTTTTTCATTTTACAGATTTTTAAAGAGAAAATATCGTGTTTCTGGTGGATGAAATGTTTTCACACAAAGATTTGACCTGTGTTTTATTTATAAGATGGAATGAGACACAACCAGGAGGATTCTTCTGGGGCGTCATAAAAATAGGAAATTTAATACAAATTTAAGATAAAAGCATTAATTACAGCATGAACTTTCCTACAGACAGGATGAGGCTTGTAAAGCACTCAAAGTGTTAGTTGTGAGAAATAAAGAAATCCAACTTCCATTGCTGATTGTTGGAATAAACAGGTTAAACAACTTGACCCAATTTCAAGGTCTTCAAATAGACTTTAATGACCATTAAACTTTCATTTAACCCAGTTTAAATCCATTTTAGCAGAATAATCTGGATGTAACTGGACTAAATCAATATCGAAATGGTCCAATTTAAATATCTTAAATCTGATGATGCTCAGAGAGAAAAATCTGATACACTAAACCCGAAGGGACAGAACCAACTGGGATGTCTTCAATAGAAACTGAAGCTGAGATTTTCAAAATATAATTCCAAATACTGGTGATAAAGTTTTAGTTACAGCTGCAAGCAAATGGATTAAAGACCCACTCTGATCATATTTGAGTTATTTTAAAGCGTCTCAGTGGTCGTTAAATTATAATTATGGTGTTTTTGTTCAAAAACACAAAACCTGTGCTGTTTTCTAGGTAGTAGTTTCTGCATAGCGGCAGTAGCTCATTAGCATTTAGCCTCTGTGCTGTGTGTGGATGATTCTCTGCCCCTCCCCGTTGATGAGAGCTCTCTGTTTATGCTAGTGCTACCGCTAGCGAACAGCTAGCAGAGCATGATCTTGTGGCTCCGCCCAGTGGCTTTTCTACATCACAAATCCAGTCTTTTTTAAACACATTTTTGCATCTGCTGCTGGTTCACAGCGATTTGAGTGCAGAAATACTCAGAAATGCAATTTTGAGCTTAATTTTCTTAAGATACGTCCTCTAGCATCAGAAATATGACACAAGAACATGTTAACAACACAAACAACATGATTTACAGTAGGTCAGAGCGGATTCTCTTAAACTTTCCTCATCAAATGAATCTTTCTGTTTTTTAAGTTAATTTGTTTCCAATTTTCTTGCAGAGTTAAAAATAACCTTTATGATGAATACAGCAGAAGTACCAGACATAGTATTTCTATCAATCCAGTCAACACAAGTGTACAAATACCCCTCCACACCTTTTATACCACGTGGGAACAAATCAATACATCCTGGTTAAGCTGCTGTTGTACAACTTTATATTACTTATGTATGTTCAGAAGGAAATCAGATCATGTGATTCTGAAATGCTGCTGGTTCGGAAGTGCAAATACATCTTGACATTTTTTGCTACTAAATGCTTCATCAGCCCTTCTAACACCAGATCTTCATTCTGTATTTAATGCAGCTAAAAGGTGCAAATCAGCATGAATAAAAAAAAAGTTGGATGGTTTAAAGACATAAAGTCACATTCTTCCTTCAGATCTGCTCGACACGGTTTCTGTGATCAGCATTAACGCCTGAGCTCCAGTCTGTGTTGATCAATATTAATGGTAGTGCAAGTTGGGTGTTAGACTATAGGTCAAGGCTCTTATCTATAAATCACCAGCTGAAAGGTGACCGTCTGGGTCTCCTGTAGGTTTCTCCAATCTGGACCCTTTATGTTTTAATACAGTGACCTCTTGGTCCAAGTATGATTTATTTACTGCCTCTGATCTGGTAAATATTGACCAGTGTAGAAGGTGTGGAAGATGGACACTACAGTTAAAGGAAAAATATTCAAGGTTAGACCCTGTAGGATGATTAAACACCTAAAATGTCTGAATTAGAAGTGTTATCATTATTTTAATGGGAGATAAAGTGGGACTAATAGTATCAGCTCCTGATATGTTCTGTTAGTGGTATAAGTGACTCCAGAAAGATATTTTATACACTCTCAGAAATAGAGGTACGAGACAAGGACATTTTTGTACCTATAGGTAAATTGTTTTAAAATGTTCCCTTAAAAGTACAATATTGATCTTTAAAAGGCCAGAAATGCCCCTTAGGGTGTTCAAATTGATATAAAGTACAAATTTGTACCATTTCAACTGCACCTGCAACCCTGGTCAAGGCTGGTTAATCTCCCTTTTATTAAGTTTCATCCATCATTTTCAATATTATGTTTCAGAATGTTGGTTTAAGACTTCAAAATGTGGCATAATTTTACTGTTTTAGTGGAACAACTTCATAAGGTACAAAAATGGACCTGGACTACAGGGTACACCCCCAGCGACAAGAAGGGTACAAATTCTTGTCGCTTGTCTCGTACCTCTATTTCTGAGAGTGTATGAATAATGCTGCTGCAGATGATTTAATTTTGATCAACGCTAATACAATTATAACAGTAAAATCCTGGATATGGTAGCAGTGTTCTTTCTAAGCTGAGAGATCTGTGTCTCTTTTTGCTTTTGTTTTCCCCCACTTAGCAGTGGGGGGGGGACTCATGACCTTTCAGCACCTTCGAGAGGTCATTCTCGCCTCCCGCCTGGTCATCTGCTGCTGTGCTAATAGAGGGTTTGTAAGACTCGACACACCAGCACTCACCACTCACTGCCTGATTGTATCAGAGCTCAGAAAACAAAGAGTGAAGACACGTCTGCAACACGAGGGACTCCGTTTATTTACCAAACAGGTGTGGAACGATGGATGGAGTGTAAAAAGTCCTGGATGAGATTTATGATCAATACTAGAAGCTCCATTAAGGCCAAACAAACTCAGTCAAGTCACCACCGATTATTCAGAAAATCTCATTTTGGGATAATTATAATCTTTTACATGTTCTCCAGGAGCAAGAAAATTTGCACAAAATCCTTAAAATACTAGCTGAATTGACTGACGAGCTAATGATCCATTAAACTGAGCTGGTACTCTGCAGACATGTGAATGGAATGTGAAATGATCCATCTGAAACCCGTCTCGCTCCTCCTGCTGTACAGTGAAACCAGCTGAAATCAATATTTTCCTTTCAAGCACAAACAGAAATTATTTACCTTTTTACCTCCTAAACTCAAAGCAAAAATTACAGAGTAAAAAAACAAGACAAAAACAGCTTCCCAGGAGGTTAAAGAGAAACTCTGGAATTGATACTGCTGAATTTGGATAATGGAAAAGCTATTACGTTTCATTTAGTGACTTCCTGCAGTTGATAAGTGGTTCATATTCGTCTCTTTGAGTTTTAAGTGAAAGACGTGTAATTTATGTGAAAATGTCAGATAATTGGATGCTCAAAAATTCAATAAAAAATAAAATCAAAGCCTGATAAATATTCTAAAATTGTAATTTGGTTAAAAAAAATCAGTCAAAATGATTTTCTGACCTGAGTATGGAAATTCTTTAAAAATAATGAGCTTTTCTTGTGTTTCTCGCAGGTTGTGACAGTTTATCAACAAATAAATAAAAACAAACTTCTTTACATTAACATCGACAGCAGGAAATGTGTCTTAAATATTAAATATTTAATATAGTCGGTTGCAAACAGTCAAGTCTTTAATAAACACAACGTTAAAACTATAAAATTATAGTGTTTAAGTAAATTAAAATAACAGCAAAAGGGGGGTATATGCAGCTGATCACAGAATATGTTGGACGGGACCCATACCTCATGAAGATGAGTGAATTTTCGTCTGAACCGAAGGATTTGCCAACAATCGAGGCAGTTGACATCACTAATTATCTGGTCCTGCAGACGTCATACTACACAAAACATCAAATGAAAGCCTACAAAAGTTTGGAGTCCTACAACTTTTTTGTGAGTGGATGGGTCCACAATCTTGGAGTAAAACGTCTCCGGGACGATTTTCGTTTGGTCTTCGCAAGGGTAAGTGTTTTATTTATTTATTTTCAGTGTAAAGATGTTAGTAGCTAGCACTAACGGCTACAACGTCAAACATGCAACACATCTTTACAACGTCGTTAGCTTAACGGTCATTCATCATTCAATAATTCATCATTCACAATAGGCACTGACAGGTATAGAAACCTCCATTGACAAGCGCCGCATGTTTACTTCCTGCCCTCCATCTGTACTGCGCATGTCATCCAGGTCACGTGCCTGAAACCCACCTATTACTCAACAAATCCAAGCTACGTTTATGATTAAAAGTGATTATGTCTAAAAATTGAATACTTTTTTTATAGTAAGCTTTTCTTTTCTTCATGTTTTTATTATTGAGTCCGTTAAAGAAATTTGGGGAAAAGCTTTGAGAACCAACGTAAACTGCTTGTTGCTTTTGATTCCCTATAAAAATTATACCATTAAACATTTTCAGGTTATTTTCCACAAAGTTTTCTAACACTGGTGAACAAATAAATAATCATGTCGGTAACACAGTCGATCTAAAACCCACTTAGACACAGTTCATTATTTGGGTAAAACCAAACAGGTTTGCATGTTGGTCTCACCTGGTCCAGAGTCGTCTGTGACACAGAGTAGTCCTCCAAACCCAGCCTCTGCTGATGGCTGGTGAACTGGCTGAAGATGTTTGCCAGAGCTCCTGGTGCGTGTGGAAGCTGGTACTGGAGTGTGTTGTGGTGTTTCTCCTTAAGAACGCTTCCAGGGAAAGTCTGCTGGATGAAGTCCTCAACTGGCTTCAGGGCGGGAGGAGAGCCACTGACCCGTACGATCACTGTGTATCCATCACCAAATCTACAAGAGAATCCAGAACAAATACTGATAATAACACCTAGAACTGCAGGTAATTATGAAAAGGGTTCAAACCCCTCCTGGTTCGTATTATTCCCATGCCTCATAGCAGATGTAGGTCATTGGGAACTTTTGGACCAAACAGTTTTTGGATTCTTTGAAGAGTATCACTCAGACGTCTGTATTGAGCTAAGAAACGGTCTACTCTGAAGCAGGAACATCTTCAGTTGTAACCATGACGATCAGCTGAACCAAATGGAAGCATCAATGAGTCCAGGTGGTGAGTCTAAAGACACTTAACATATCACAAACATTCCACTGGCTCTAACTGTAAGGACGACGGTATTAAAAAGTTCTATGCACAAAACTGCTGGACATGTTCCCGTGTAACAGAGAATCCATACCCTTATATGCATAGCGTTGATGGATATATACACAAAACATTTGGAGGTATCCTACATGCATCTCACTGAATCCTGTTATTTCTCACTAGTTGCTTGACCGTGCACCTCATCTGGTGTTCTACCACACACCGTTGATGTCAGGTGTCTAGACTGCTCTGACGTTCCCGCACACAAGTCTGACACGTCTGTTCTGTTGCTTACAGTGTCATAGTGGATACACTCTACAAGTATAACTCAGTTTGTTTGAGTGTTTGGTTCTCTGGTTCGTTTGTGTCTGAATCATAGCTTTCTTTTACCGTAATATATTGTATTTACATCATTTCCGATTATCTGTTATTAATACCGAACACTGCTACCCGTGTTTACAGTCCAAATGAAGAAGAAAATCCACTTCAGCTTAAAATTTTCAACTAAAATGTGCCATTTAGCATTTACAAAACACACAATTACATGCAAATGCCTTAATAAGACATACCATAAATGCCCTATTATAACAGCAACCATATTCTAAAACATGTCACCCTTGGTAAAACTTTACAACATAAACAACATCCAGAACAAAAAATACTGTCATGGATAACAAAAAAAAAAAAAAACAGAAATGGGCTACAGCTAAACTCTGAAACTAATTAGCATCCTGCATCTTTGAATATGTCTGTTAAGCACCAAATAAAACTCGGTGCCTTGTTATTCTGTCGTTAGTACTCTTATGACCTCTTGTTTTCTGCCTAATTAATTCCCTAATGTTGGATTTACTCTCAGAAATGTCCATTGTGGCTTGTACTGAGCTACATGCAATGAGAGTCGGAGGCACCCTTAGTGGCAATTAGAGATATGGTGAATAAACTGCAGGTTTGCATGATCCCAAAGGAAGGGAGAGAGTGAAGCACAACTGAGAAATACAATGAACAGACCTCCTGGGTAGCAGAGCCCCTTTGGTTAAATCTGCTTGAATTTAAGACAATGTGGGGGGAAAAAAATTGGCTTTTCTTGCCTGAGTAAATAGTTAAAGCTCATTTTTCTTAAGAAGTTCCAAATTAATTTGTAAGTTTAACACATTTGAGTTCAAGTGTGCAACCGGGAAGAATTTTATTTTCAATATTAGGACAGTGCAGCTGTGTTGTAGGTCTATTGGAGCAGGAAAACATCCAAAACTCAAACATTTTCAGCAAATATACAGAAAACACTCAAATGGAGTGTTTAATTTTTCTTGTAAATGTAATTTTCATCCTCCTTCATGGTAATTTCTGAGCAGGAAACACCTCATGTCATGTAAAACCTCCATACTGGAGGATTTCTGTAGAATGCATCCAGATAAATATCACCACAACATAACAATCGTCTCAATCCACCATCTCTTCTCAGGTAGCACCACTATCCTCGTGTATTTATGATGCTAGTTTTGAGATATGCTTTGCCCAAGGACACTTAAGCTCAAAGAAGATGCAAAAACCTCTGTGTGAACTATCCAATGAGACAGGAAAGCCTTGCACTGAGCTAAAGGCTGACTGTCAGGGTGAGCAAAAAGCCTTATCAATTAGCTTTTCTTCATCCTCTCGCATTCCCTGCCTTTTATTTTTCATTTTTGGTGCAACAACAAAAGGACTTCAGGCAAGACTTTGACAATATTCTTTCATATGTTCATATTTTCATTTTCCCTCTTAATCCAAAGCAAAACAGGTTCTTTCATGGTGGAGACAGCGTCTGGGCTCCCCTCAAATAAACTCTGTCTGTTTACAGAAAGGTAAACTGGAATATCAATACATTTGAAGCTGCATTGCTACACATCAATAGTAATAGCAGCTAATGTCTGAAACAATAAATCAGCTTTCAACCAGTGATTCAAAAAGAACCCGAAGCAAGTTCTTAGCAGCTTGAGGCTGACTAAAGTCTGAGAGAAAGTAATGAATGGATTATATTTACAGTCATGACTGCACACATTGTCACAACTAATCCTTTCAAAATATTTTACATTTCAGATATGATACAGCAGCTCAACACAGCATGGCAGAGATGCTGTAATTTCTGCGGTGCAGTTCTCCCGTCTTCATTTTCATTATTCCGCCTCAATCTTCCCCTCCACTCTGGACCGCTAGAAAGTCGTTCTTCCATGTAATTTAAAACAAACAACGGCCAGACACAGATAAGGGCATGACAGGCAGAAAATAATTCGCCTGCCTTTCTTCATCTGAGGGAGTCTGGAAAGGTCACCCTCACCACTGCCAAACCTTGTGTTTGTGTGCACAGGAGGGGAGGGCGGATGCAGGGCGAGGGGTCAGAGTGTGGCTAGGGTGGTCTGACACTTTGATCAGGCTGGATGTCATCCAAAAAACATTTGAGTGCCAACAGAGTTATGGATGGATGGATGGATGGATGGATGGATGGATGGATGGACGGACGGACGGACGGACGGACGGACGGACGGACGGACGGACGGACGGACGGACGGACGGACGGATGGACAGGATGGATGGATGGATGGATGGATGGATGGATGGATGGATGGATGGATGGATGGATGGATGGACGGACGGACGGACGGACGGACGGACGGACGGACGGACGGACGGACGGACGGATGGACAGGATGGATGGATGGATGGATGGATGGATGGATGGATGGATGGATGGATGGATGTCATTGTGTTTTTGACATGTTTGTTGTCTACTCCATAATTTAAGTGGAGACATATTAAATAATATTTCCTGTATTTGTGAGACAGCATGAAGACTTGTTTTAAAATGATTTTCACTGAATTCTACAGCTCATTCAGCTCAGCTGTGACTAGAAACAGCATAGAGAAGATGTTTCTTTAGGACTACTAATGTTGATGTAGCTTGTAAGCACAACATAATCAGCAAACTGTAATAGCTTTATACAATTACATTTCCAAAAAGCTATCAAAGCCGAAGATGTATATTTTGAATGCCGGCAGCTTTAAACTGCACATTAAATGAAGTGCACACAATCTGTCCATCAGAGCTTTATCTGTCTTAATTACACCTACGACTCTGATGCATTGTAAACCTAAAGAGAATTATTTTGTCGTCCATCTCTGAGTTTGACAAGCACTTAAAAGCAGCAGACTATTTATATAATGGCACACCTGCAGAGCTGATGCACAGCGAGTGGGAAGGAGTTTATTGGACTTCAGGAAGTGATCCAAACTTTCAGACACCACTCTTGTAAAAAAGGAAGAAAAAAAACCTCCCTAGCATCCAGACAGCATTACCTTAATGCATAAAGTCACTTTATACCCTCGTTTTATATCGTGACGTCTTCTAACCAAGGAGAAAATAAGACTCTGGGCTGTTGGGTGTACTTTGTGTAGGTACTCCACGAAGACGGAATATGAATGATATCAATCAGAGGAAAATCCTCCAACTGGCAAGTGGCTGTCCTTCCTAACTGACAAGATTATAGGGAAGCTTTGATGCTGCTTTTATTGGTTCCTCAACTTCATTTAGGTTTACTTAACACCTGGGAGCTTTCATACGAGGACACTGCTATACTAAAAACCTGTTTACAGCCTCTATACTGCTTCTCCTAATATATATATATATATATTTCTCTTCTGCTAAATCTCTCTAAATTCCTAGAAATGTGAGTGATTTAAGGGGTTCAGAATGAGGGGATTTTTAAAAAAAAATTATGTTTTTAACAACCGTGAGGAAAGATAATGAAGAAGTTTCTTAAAACGGGAGCTTTATTTCCCCAGAAAGGGACACTCTAAACCAATCTTCACATGACCACCACCTCTCTAGTGGTGAAAATGGGCTATCTGAGTTCATTTAGGGCCTGACTGATACACAGATGCGGGGTTATTAAAGCAGCAGAAGGGTATTCTGGTGACAAACACTCAGTCAACTGGGAACTAAAGGGAGCAGCACTAACAAGGGTGCCGATGATCGGAAGCTTTGAAAGTACAGGGAAGGAGAAAAGGACATATAGGGGTAATAAAGGTTTTTGAAGGAGATGATGGAGGGGCGGGGGGGGGGTGAGAATGTTTGAGGGTAAGCATGTATTACATGTGAGCAATAGGGGGTCAAAATGTGAGAGCCGCCCCCATGGTGAGATCCTGCACTCGTTTCAGGGCTTTGTGATGAAAAAGCGATGAAGAAGTGAGGGGCGAGGGGAGGAAGCAGCACCCCCCACTTTGCAGGTCAGCCGCTCACACCGCGTGACAACGGCGTGCACCACCTGCCTCTGTCGCAATGTCTCCCCTGCTGTCTGATAGATCCCATCTGCAAGCCACCAACCGTTTGTGCATTGGTCAAAATAAGCTCCTTCCCTTTAACGCTGAAGAGAAGATTCTAAGATGTACAGTATATATATTTAAAAGGTATTTTCGTGTGTGTGTGTGCGTGTGAGGGGGGATGCACAGCAGCGCAAACATGTGGCGGGAAAGTGACAAGAAAAGAAAACAGAGACGGCACTTCTTAATTGCCTTTTCAGTCATTAACAGGGTCCCACACCTCATGAAACATTAATTACACCGAGCCGCTGCGGAGATAGGGATGCTTAATTAGAAATTATTCACCGCGCGGTGAGAGCTGAGCGATAGTATTTCAGTGGCGTGTAAATTGTCCGTGTGAGATCTTAAAATAAGCACGGAAAAAAATCTGTGTCGACGCCGTCCTTATCTGGTTTCCTCTCACTCAGTCGTCTTGTGAAGTGAGATTGCCTAATAGAGAGCGGAGTGAAGTAGGACATGTGCTCACCCTCTGATCTCCTCCCTTGTTTGCTGCACTTTGGCGATCCGACAACTCTTCCATACTTCATAAATTATTTACACCAACCTTCTCTTGCCCCTACATTCAGGATGTAATTGACACAGAGAATCTGCCTATTACCCTAACATCTAGGAAGGACTGATTAGCACATCGCCCTCCTACTTTAGTCCTTCACCTCAACTCTCCCTTCCTTTAAATAGCACCATCTCCTGCACCGTTTTCTCCCTCCACAGTGATCTCAAACCCCAGTTATTCACACGACATTAACAATCTTGATGGGAAATACCCTTGACTCTGTCGTCTCCACCTTGCCGCTTCACGCATTCCCCCCTAATCCCTTGCACAACCTGAAAAATGGTCTGCTCCGCCCCCTCATCCCCAGGTGTATTGATCCTTCTCTCCACCCAGCGATTGCCACAACATAATCCTGTCAGGTGTGTGCAGCACGTCCTTCCTGTTACAGGAAAAAAATAGAGGTAATAATATCACCAGACTGTAGCTAAGGTAATGGATTGGCCTCCCTGTTACTAGCAGGGTGCTTGCGGTATAAATGCTGGCCTCGGTAAATGTCATGCGAATTAATGTTACATGCAAATAGTTCTCTACAGGGAACACCGGGGACGTAACGAAACAATGTAAAGGCTCAAAGTTTCCTGAGACTGAGAACAGGAGCAGTGATGGTGGAATTAGAGTCATTAAGTCTAGAGAGAAACAAACGTTAAAGGAGAAAGTTTTTATAAAAACTAAAAAAAGTGGCTGGTTGTACTCAGTTTAATAACTAATTAAACTGGTAGTGTTGAAGGAAGTTTTCTTCTGCTACTTCATTGCAGCTATCCTTAAAATCTGGACCATTGAGTCTGGAAAACAATTAATCAAACTACAAGGATAGGAAGTAGAGAATTCACGGCAGGACAGACAATATGATGCCTGAAAAATAAGTTCTTACATCATAAAATAGCAGAAAAGTTTGGCTTCAGAGGATCCATCGATAAAAACTCTAATCCACTTCTGTATTCTTTTTATTGCCAATACACTAAGTGTTCTGTTATTAATAACAAAAGCAGAGCCTCTTTCATCTAAACTGCAGGGAAAGTTTCTGGTTTTTAGGACTTTGTCTTGATAACCGGTGGTTAAAACTGAGAAATATACTGACCTGTTCTTCAGATGCTGGATGCTGCCGAGGCATTTGAAGCGACCGTTGACCATGATGGCCATCCGAGTGCACAGGGCCTCACACTCCTCCATGCTAATGGAGGAAGAAGAGAAAAAATCTGCCATATTAATGAGAAATATCCATAAAGCTCAACGTTTGGTGAGTCTTTCTTACCACATAAATGGTGTGCTCTTGTATAGCGCTTTAATTAGGTCCTACGACCCCAAAAGCGCTTCACACTACAGTTTTTTGTCATTCACCCATTCACACGGGAGAGGGGAGGGGCTAACACTCACACAACCCGATACGCAGATCAGGGGGCAACATGAGGTTCAGTGTCTTGCCCAAGGACACTTCGACATGTAGCGGTGGAAGCCGGGATCGATCCACCAACCTTCAAGCTGGAGGACAACCACTCTAACCACTGATCCACAGTCGCCCCACACATAAAGACAAAGTTATTTTAAAAAAAAAAGACTTAGATGCTTCTTCAACTCTTTCAGCTGCTAAAATGAGGTCTAGTAAAGGTAAGATGTTATTTTATACAAGGAGGAACTTTAATGACATCGTTTCTTCTTTACGGTTTGGGTTTGAGCACTTTACATGTCCACTCTGGCATATTCAATAGAGGGGCAATTTTGGTAATTAGAGGGAGAAGAGACGACCATCTGTAGTTCCATTATCTCATTTTTCTCTCTTTCAGGCTGCAGCTCGAAGCCAATCGAAGCAAAACATGTATCTCTGAAGGATGGTGCAAACACCATCATGATTTGGTATAAACGGGTGAATTTGCCACTTAACAAAACACAGCCACCTGGTTGTGACATGGACAATTGGATGCAGCTCTGCCACATTGCCTGTGACAACAACAACAGCAACAAACACTTTAATTTCTCCATAAAAAGGAGCACGTTGTAATGAGGAGATTATACTCCGAAATAAACTGATTATTCACTGAACTGCATCGAGAGGACAAATCTCTGTTTGTTCCAATGAATGATCAAATAACAGAATTGTTCTTTTTACAGCTTTGTACAAAAATCATCTTCTTGTAAATTGGTGCTGAAACGACAGAAGAGAGAGAAAAAAAAAAAAAAAAAAACTTGGGAAACTTAAGTTTGCTTCAGGAAGCGTTGGATAATGAAAAGACTCCAGCGCTGATATTGACAGGCTTTCTTTTCAAAGAAGAAGAAGAAAAAGCAGCAGTCAGTCGATACGGCCTCACGCTTCATGAAAGCTTTATAGCAGCCGGTGTGTTTCTGGCAGCCGATAATAACTGCCACTCTGGAAACAAAAACCCTCTCAACAAAGTGCAACTCCAATCAATTATAATTACAATATTTATAGCTGGCGTTCGTTTATGAGTGGTCTGTACAAAAAAAAAAAGTGTCCAAATATTTTGACTGGCTGAATCTGTGAAAAGAGGAATCGATAGTTGAGTGATGTTGCACCTGTGTGATGTGAGGATAACTGAGCGTCCCTCTTTGATGACACTCAGGATGCAGTCCCACAAGAAGCGCCGGGCTTTGGGGTCCATCCCGGTGGTTGGCTCGTCCTGCCATGAATAAAATCAGATTTTCTTTCACTTCAAACTGAGGATACTGAGATATGAACCACTTAGCAGGAAAATAAAACCCACTTTGGCTGATTATCTAATGATAACTATATTAGGGTGCAAATTAATCATCATTTTATTTCTAGGATTTACATTTCAGAACATAATGAAAACCTGGTTTTTAACAGAACAAACAGGTTCCTCGATGTCATTTAGGAAACAAAAATCAAGTCAAATTGGTAAAAAACTGGGCGACAAACTAATTTCACTTTTATTTTTTGCAGAGGATTTAAAAAGGGAAGTATCAGCCAGGTGTTGCTGATCATATGTATTGATAAAATGATCAATAGTTACTTTGAGCACCTCTTTAAAAGTATTAGTTTTGGTAGTTCTGGACCATACAAGTAACATAATACAGTGAAACCCCGCCATGTGGACACCCCTCGACAGTGGACACCCCTACAACATATATAACCCCTCTGGAGTGGACACCCTGCTGTTCAGGACAACGGACACTTATCATCTGCGTGATCTGTGTGATTCACAGTTCCTTTGACCTCGGTTATCAGTATTATCATAATAAACAAAACAAACTCACAAGTCTCCATTAAATTTTATTTGAAGTTGAGACATATACAGAAGGGGATTTGACCGTTTGCCAGTTCATAAAATAAGCTGATGTACAGAGGAAATGTCCAGGACAATGGTTTATGGACATTCCTAGATAACAGGACACCTGGGCATCCTAGCCCTCTGGGACGGACACCCCACCATATTGGACAAAACGTCTGGTCCCATCAGTGTCCACTATAACGAGGTTTCACTTTACCAAGAAGGAAATGACATCATTTTCCTCCGTCTGAGTTCAAACCCATGAGACACTAAAAGCCTCAAAAGTTCATGAAAGGTCATTTATAAAAGACTTCACATTTTTGGCTTCCTAAAAAAAATCACGGCTGCATGACTTTGGTTTGGAAAACAAAAAACACCAGGATCAATGTCCTTTGGACAGATCAGATATAAGTAGAGATGTTTACCAATAACACACAAACACCTCATACCAGCTGTCAGCACGGTGGTGGAGGGTTAATGGTTTGGGCACCTTCCAATCACTCGTCTGTATCCCCAAATGTTCTAGACACTATGTGAGACTGATTGTCCAACAGCTGAACCTCTGAAACAGGACAGCAATTCCAAACACATCATCAACTCTACAGATGCTGCAATGAATCAAAGTCCAGGATCTGATTTAGGTGCTGTCCATAAACAAATGTCTGTAGGACAAACAGAGTTCTTCCTGCTGAAGGAGGTTCTACACAGGTTTTTCACACCCAGTTTTTTCCTTTTGGCTTCATTTATGTTTAATAATACTGACATGGGAGAATCGGCTGTATGTTTTTGTACACATATTTGAGTCATCTTAGAAACTGGAAAATATCAGATCGTTTTTTATTCTGTATTTATACGTAAAAAAAATTTGAAGGAGAGTGGATTTTCTTTTTCCCATGACTGTACGTGTTAAATAAAAGCAAAAACAAAGAAAGAAGACGAGAAACTTTGTGATAAACAACACAGAGAAACTGGATTTTCAGACTAAACTATCAAAACACCCAAGGAGGGAATATTTTTTGGAACAATGGTGTTGCAGCTGTTCCCACCGCATGTAATATAATTAATAAGACAAAAAAGAAAAAAAGCTTTTAAAAACACAGGCTTTCAGTGGATTTTTTTTTGACCATGTGCACGTAACGAGGGCACATTCAGGCAGACCCACAGAGCGCCACACTGCTGTTTCCTTCTTCCTCAGGGCCGGTCTGTTCATACACGATTAGAGCGACAGAGCTCAGTCTGACTGGTTTCATTCCAGACATCCCTCACTAACAGAATTCTACAAATCCCACGGGGTTTCTCCGTCAGCATGCCCAACGCAAGCCTTTACAAAACCCCTATGTGACTCTGCCTCAAGGCCAGCTGGGCTCCCTGGACTAACACACAACACTTAAACTGACACGATGACACATTCTCTACGCGGCTTCAAACCCAAGGCGAGCGAGGTTTCAGTTTGGAAATGTGCACAAACGGATCCGTGCAAAGCTGCAGAGATGATCCTATTACGTCTAATTTATTATGGATTATTCATACTTGAGTCAAGTTATTAGAAACGTAAACCAATGAACTGCTGTAAATTAGAGCAGGAAATTTATTACAGGAGCAGCAAACGTCTAATAAAGTGAGACACAAAGAAATATTTTGTTATTAAAGCTTGCAGGATATCGGTTTTTTGAGGAAACTACTTAAAAACTCCTATAACCCTCTCCACTTGAATCTCTGAACCACAGAAAATAAAATGCAATATATACAACCTGTTATCTAGCATGGTCGTAACACGGTCAGAAAACTCCTCTCTCACTCGCTCTGTGTGACGTAGCTACGACCGAACTGTGCGCTCACGTTCTTAAAGGGCTAGTAACCCATTTACAGGATATACATTTTCTATAAAAACATATATCACGCATGCATAACGATTCTGCCAAATAAATATAACTGAGATTTATCATATTAAACATACTCAAATCTTCAATATCAACTTAAATACAACAAATTATCTGAAATTTCCAAAAAAAAAACAAATTACACCTTTGGTACCTACAAGGGAAGCAAAATCAACAAACATAGAACAAAGATAGAATTAAGACTAAAACGATTATTATGTCAAGAATTATTAACGCATCATTAAGCTCAAGCTAATTTCATAAAACCCTGATAAAATTAGGTAACAACGTCATAATGCAGATAAAGCCCCGCCCCTTTTTGGGAGAAGGAAAAAAAGTAATTGTAACAGTGTAGGGGTGAAATATTAGAGTTTTTGCATTGTGTTTGATAAAATATAAATGCAAATACTTCATTACAGACACATAAAAGTAGTTTTCGGTGAGCCGGTCATAAAATTAGATCTATTTTAAAGTTATTTCAAACCATTGTACGTTTTCACAGAGGTAAAAGTCGATCTTTAAAAGTCTGCACCTATTAGTTAACATGCCTTGAAGGATGCTAGTTAGCATGCTAAATACTATTGATTTAATTAATGACTAAAAAATAATTGCTGATAATAGCAAATAATAGCCTTAATAAAACACATCAGGCCACTGGGTGGCGCCACTCATTTGCTTTAAATCAACTTAAATCAATGTTAGTGAACTTTTTTCTACACAACGCAAGTGAATGTGGTATGAAACAAATATTTGCAATATGCAACTCTTTATTTTGGCATTAAAAGCTTCATAGTATTATTTACTGTTGTTTTATTAGCAAATACTTGACCGCCAATTAAAGAGTCTTAGTACCCAGATGTGTTTATTGATCTATTGGTAAGAAAATACCTCAGATCTCACTTTTCAATAGTGATGAACATGTGAAACAGTTTAAATGATTACTTCCTGTTTTATAGAAACTCATGAGAATAACACTTTAATTTAACAAGAAGGTTTGTTCCATTGGATTTAGTTTAGCATGTCATTCCGAATTCTGTTACACTGTGATTTTAGCACTCTGTTACTGAGCAAACACAAAGTAAATTATCAATCTGAATATCTGTAAATGTTGATAGAAAGTATTACACTGTTAATTCTGCAGAACACATCAGAATTCTAACTTTGCAGTATGGGGTGATAACAGGTTTATCTCACCAGGAAGATCACCGGGGGACTCCCGATTAGCGCCATCGCCGTGGAGAGTTTGCGTTTGTTCCCGCCGCTGTACGTTCCTGCTGACTTGTTGCTGTATTTGGTCAAGCCCAACTTCTGAATCCCCCACTCCGCCACCTTTTCCAAGTGAGGAGAAGAAAGCGACAGTTATGGTGTCAGGAGACGTGGTCTGTATAAGCACTGGCACTGAACTTATCATCACATGATAGATGAGATTTTTGCTTCGGTTCTCTGCTGAATTTCAGCTCTGTGGTTTTCAAGGACGAGACATGACAGCTGGCATCTCTGTTAGACCTTAATCACAGGCTGCTGAGTGACTTTACAGCTATTTCCACCAAATGTCCTCAAATACGAGGCATTAGGAGTGTTGCAAAAAGTGCAGGACAATCGTTTTAGGACAGTGGTGTTCAATTCTGATCGTCACCACAATTCAGCACGTTCCAGTAGTTTTCCTGCTTCAACACACCTGATTCAGTGGTTGAATTCCCTCATTATGTCATCAAGTTCTGCTAAAGCCTGTTAAATTTCCATTGATTTAAATCAGTTGTGATGGAGCAGGGAAACAGCTAAAGCTCCCTGAGGTTACACTGATGTGCTGAAAACTGCCAAATCATTTGAAATGGCACTTATCTGATCAAACTTTTCTGATTAATAAAACTTAGTAGCTACTTTTAGCTTTCATGTCTATGGAGGAATTTTAAAAACATGTTTGTGCAGCATTTTGCACTGTTAGTTCATATATATCCCAGTTTAGACAATATATAATATTCAATTTTATAAAAACTCAATAACATAAAATGTCATTTAATCAGGGGTGTGTTCGGGGGGGGGGTTGGGTGGGCAAGGACCACCCTTCCAATTAGACTGGCCACCCCCAAGCTGAGACAATCAAATACAATCAATGCTTTTACATTAATCAAAGAAAATGATTAATGAAAGTGTACCATTGACTTTGTGCTTTGACTGATTTTTATTTTATTTTGGTTTATAATAGCCACTTAAATTATGATAAAGGGTCTATAATTTTGTAAAAACTGGATTTTTAAGGTTATGGGCCCATTTATATCCTTTTATACCCTACCTGTCCCCCCACTAAAGATTTTCTAGACAAGCCACTGCAGTTAATTAGCTTACTAATTGCAGATGTTTTTGAGCGTCCCAAAATATTGTTAAAATTTCAGACTAAGCTGTAATATTTGTGTAACTATATATCTTGGATCAGCCTCAGAATCAACTGTTGATAAACTCATCAATTGAACTTGACACAAAACCTTAGAATCAAACACATGTTCTTACTTTTTATCATAACTACACATGTGCAACAAGAACATCTAGTGATTTGCAAATAAAACACTTTAAGAAATTAGTTTAAACTGACTGACTCCCCAAAACGTGCTTTGATATGCTAGCAGTACAGAACTGGGTCCCTCTGCAGTGGAGTTCAGACATGAAAGCCCTGGCGCTGGTTCCAGGACCTGTGGTCTCTGCCAGTCCCCTTCCTCTTCAGATTTTACAGCAGCAGAAGGAGGTGATGTGAGAAGAGAGCAGGGAGTCTGCCCAAGGCAGGACACGCCACTGAGCACTGGAAATAGTGTAGCACCATCACCCAAAGCTGCTTCTGCTGCCGCTTTGCTTCCACAAGTCATTTTTTATTTCTTATAGCTTATTTTATCTCCAAGTTCATCAAATATTTCTGTTACAACAGTAAATGAGTAGTTTAATGCTGAAAACAAATCCTGACTTTTGTTTTAGTTTTGATTAAATGCAACACAAAAGACTAGTGCAGTAATTACCATGGCAACCTCTCTTTCAGGTACCCCTCTCAACCGAGCATAAAACTCCAGATGCTCTCGTCCCGTCAGAAGGTCATTGATGGCGTCAAATTGTGGACAATATCCCAAGTTCTGATGAACATTCCTCATTTCTGTTCGTAGGCTGGGGAGGAAAAAATAAGAGCACAATTAAAGTTTTGACAAAATTGATAGCTCAGAACTTTTGAAATATGTTGTCTGTGAAAAGGTTCTGAACAATTAATATCTTACATGAACAACCTCCGTTTGGAGAAACAGAAATCAGTTCTGACCAGCTTGACAAGCTAGTCCAAGCATGAGACCAAAAAGAATTTTAAAGCAATCTTGTAGCAGGTAACAGTTAGACAGAGATGTATTTCCAGTCTGTTTCTAGATATTTCTACCAGGATAATAGTTTAATGCTAGATTAAGAGTAATGCTAAAGTTTTTTTTAAGCTAGCTAGCTAGCGCCTAGCTTCTCCAATTAGCTAATCCAAATAAAAACAACTTTAAGTAAATAACTGCAATGTTTGACTCTTGAGGATGAAAATGACTGAAATGAAGCACTTTCAAATATTTAGACTTGTTTTTAAATAGTAGCAATCTACATTGTTCTTGCGCCAGCGCAGGCTAACCGTTAGCTTGTCATTCGTGACTCTATTTCTCCAAATTCAAGTTGTTCAAGTGTTTCATAACGTGTGAGATATTAATTGTTTGCAACCTTTCCTCAGAAACTCTACTTCAAAAGATCTTTTCCCTTAAATGACTTAAGAAGGTGAGATAAGTTTGAAGGCAAATAGGCATTTGGTCCATGCTGTGCTGTGATTAAATCTGACTCAGAGAGCGAGTCATCAAATATTCAAAATAACTTGAGAAGAAACAGAAAATCAGAGCTGACCCAGTAAATGCTTGTGTTGCTCTTTGAACATTCTCCAAACTCATGCAAGGCAGCAAAATGCAACATCTCCCATCCTGTAGTCTCAATTAAATGCCACAAAAAAAATATCCTATTTGAAGTAAACAAACACAAACCAACACACAAACACGTCTATCAGATACAGGAATAAAGTGGTATAGAGAACTTTCTGTCATCTTTTCACAGCCGCTTTGTTTTGAAAAGATCATTTTTTTCCTAAATGTTATTTTTCAGGAGGACCAGTCAGCCTCAGGGAGGCTGAATGGGACTTGATGTATCTTCAAACTGATAAATCCCAACAAGGCAGACGGTAAACTGAAAGCTGCGGCCGTCTAATACCGTGTTTTGTTTTTGCTTTGAGAAAAGGTTCGAGATAAGAGCTGGAAACGGGTTTTAGCTGAGGCACAGACAGGCCGCCAGAGCAGCTCAGACGAAAGGAAACACATTGGTGGAGAATATTAAACATATTGTTTTGATTTTTACTCACAGATGTTTTAACCAGAACAACTGATTGTTTAAAACAAAATAGATTTTTGCTTAGTGAATTCTTTTAGATTTATCTGTTTATTTATGGCAGAATGAGGTAGAGCTCTTTGCTTATGTTCATTCTTTTTTTTTAATGCTTGTTTTTGTACAGGGTCATGGGGGGTGTCTACTTCCTGTCTCCAGAGGGGTGGGGTTACACCCTGGAGACAGGTCATCAGTCTATCAAACACTCAAGACCAATTTAGAGTCACCAATTAACCCAACACGCATGTTTTTGGTGTTTTATCATTGACCAGAAAAACACCAGCTATTTATCACTAAAAGTCATTCAAAGTTTATTCTGACAGTCAGTGAGTCCTTTTTTTTAATCGCTTATTCCTGTGCAGGGTCGTGGGAAGCTGGGGTCTATCTCCAACAGTCATTCAGCAACAGGTGGGGTCACACCTGGACAGGTAGCCAGTCCATCAGAGGGCCACACAACCTTTCTGGGTCTGTGGGAGGAAACCGGAGTCCCCGGAGAAAACCCACACATGCACGTAAAGAACATGCAAACTCCATGCAGAAAGGTTCTGGCCCGGTTTAAAACACAGAACCTTCTTGCTAAAATGCAACAGCACTACCAACCGCACCACCATGCAGCCTTCTGTATAATTTATTCTTTGAGCTGTTTTAAAACGTTCTCAGTGGTCATTAAATTATGACTATGGCATTTTAACCCAAAATCACACACCTGTGCCGTTTTCTATGAAATAGTTTCTCCATACCGGCAGTAGCTCTTTAGCAATTCGCTGTGTGGGTGGAACTGTTGATTCAGAGGTTGCTGAGAGATCTCTGTTTATGCTAATGCTTAGCGGTTATGCTAACCCAGTGGCGTTTCTACGTCACAAGCGTTTTTCAAATTACAAATGAGTCACAGCGATTTAAAAGCAGAAATATTCCAAAATGCAATTTTGAGCTTAATTTTCTTCAGATATGTCCTCTAGCATCAGAAAAATGCCACAAAAACATGTTAACAATCATTGGAGTGGGTCTCACTAAGAACATCCGGGTTTTGAGGATTTTTACTTGGAAGAGACGTCTCATTCAAAGTTAAACAAGTCTTTGCTGCAGTAAACTACTCTCTGGACCTCGGAAAAAAAGTGATATTTTGTGCCTTTATTCAGAGACAGAAAATACTCACATGTTTCTGCCTGATTCACCCAACACAACCACCAATCAGGTAAAACACCTCGACTAGCAGGAATTTTTTTATTCATCTCTAACAACCAGAGACAGTGAGTGAGTTACCACCCAACGTGAGCTCGGCAGCTTTTTTCTTTTGAACCATTTGACAGACAGTAACACCAGGCAGCTAAAGCAAGTCAAAGCCAGGCTTGAATTCCTTGTGATCCCAAAAATTACTGATAAGAGAGAACGAATTGCCACAAGAGAAGAAACATTCATTTGTTGCTTTTTCCTCTTCTGTTGATCGTTCCTCTTGCCGACGCTCACACACAGAGTATAATAAGATGAAAATAGAAGAGTGGGTGTTGCCTGCTCTCATCTGTTTCTCCTCTCTTTCAATTGCACCCCCCCCACCCCCCAAAGGTCGTTGAGATTTTTCTTTGATCGCTATCACCCACATTAATCAACATTAACAGCGTTGTGTTAAGTCTCGCTCTGTACAGCTCTGCTTCTTTGTTGAACACAAAGTCAATTACCAGATGTGTAAATGAACATCTATAGCAACTGCTGTGTCTCTCTCACACACACACACCCACAAGGATTTACCGACACAGAGATGCACATCGAGGGGGGAAAAAAGGAACAGAGTTGTTTGTTCCTAAAAATAAGAAACAGCAAGCCTACTTTCTCTCAAGTTGCTTGTGTCACATATTTCTGTTGTCAAGGTGGTTTTTATATTCTGTGTGCAACAATTCTTTATGGCTGATTTTTGTAAGGCTGAGACAGAAAAAAAAATAACTGAGCCAGGTACAGGGTGAGAATGTCAAAAGGAATGAAATATGTGCAAGAGAGAGAGAGAGAGAAAGAGCAGAGTCTTCAGCATTGCTCAGAATATTGCAGCGAGGAGACGAGAGAGCACCAGAGGTGGGGAGGAGGGTAAAATATAGAACAGAAAGTGAAGCTATGAAGAGGAAATACAAAAGATGGAGCAGAGAACCGAAAAAAAATACAGCTCGATCCCCACCTGAGCAGCTTTCTTGGGTGGCTAATTGTGATGAGTTACTCTGTGAACAAGTGGGACTCGGCGCCTCACCTGTATCCGTTTAGAAAGGCCTCTCCGCTGGAGACTGGGATGTCTCCTGTCAGCATCTTGAACGTTGTGGTTTTCCCAGCGCCGTTGATACCCAGCAAGCCAAAACACTGATGTAAACAATGAGAAAGGCATCCATTAGCAGATTTTAGTCTCTTCTGACGCTGCACAATATTATGAAAACATATCACTTCTGAGATATTAGTGTTGAATAATGTGGTATTATTGGATATTGAGCTTTTTAAGGGTTTTTCCCCTGAATTCAGTAAACGTGGATTTGAATAAGACAATAAAGATGAACACTTCTTTCTATTGGATGCTTACGTAGCGCATTTTTCTCATGAACTCAGCTGCGTGTCCCTTCCCACCGGGAGCGTTTCAGACGCGTATCAGTCGGGAAAGTGTTCGCTCCAGCTGGTCTCGGGAGATCACAGGAGAATGACAAAAACATGTATGTAGAAGGTATATGGTTTATTTTCACCCCGCCTACAGATTTCAAGCCCGTCGCAGACTCTGTATTTTTTTCATATAATCAAACAAACAAAAAATCTGCACGTGTCCTTTTATTTTGAAACTTCTGGGTATTTTACTTTTCACAAACATCTGATTTCCCATCTGGTCCAAACTAAACTGCTGAGCTTGATGCGTTTTAGTAGCATAGTGCGTAAAAAATAGAATTGCCGCGTAAAGGCCGCGACACTACGCTTATGCGTCTGATTCGCACGACTTCGAGCCCGGTGGAAACGGTCCCATTGACTTTAATGGCAGCTATCAGCCGCGTATTACGGTTCACTGACATCACGTGCTGCTTACGTGTCCGGTGGAAAGGAGGAGTGATACAGAGAACTTGTGGAAACTCATCTGATTGCTAGTGACAAACTGTATAACCAAGAGGAGGAGCCATGTTGAAGTGGACTCAGCAGTAGCTACTCTGTGAACGTAGGATGCACAGTTAAGAATACTGCTCAATTTGAAGTAGTTTAGTACTGTAGCACTAAAATATCTGCATAGTACTGATTTTGAAAGCTTATGTTAACTGCATCAGTCCAATGTGTAGAATGCCTTTGAATTTTTCATGTTTCCTGAATGTGAAGTGGTCTGTCAGTCAAGTTTGCTCACCCTGTCATCTGAAGCCCCGCCCCTTTTCCAGATAAAAAAAGAAAATTCAAGTTTGTAAAAAAAATTAAAGAAAAAAATTAAAAAAAGATCTAAAAGGTGAAAAAAAATCTGAAACTGAAAAAAGTTTGAAGTTGAAAAACAAAGATTTAAATAAAAACAAACTGACAACAACAGAAAACGTGTTTTTAAAAATGTGAATTCACATTCAAATTAATGGAAAGTTAAGTCAACTTTTTTGTATTTTAACACAATTCCTAGATTTTCTAAAATCAATATCAAAATCTGTATGTCAGTTTTAACTTTTACGTCTTCACTTTTCAATGTCCTTTTAGAAAAACAAACGGACCTGGATTGTCTCCAGACGTATTTTCATCTTGATGGGACTCATTTTGCAGCATCCATGTAACAGGAAAAGTCATCTCTGTAAAGCCCAGAGGTCATGTGACCCGCTTCAAGTAACTTTGGCTTTTCCATAAATAATTGATTGCTGTCATTCATTGATCCCAGCTTGTTTGTGACCTGCTCTTGTGAACGCATGGAGGAAGGCTAAGCTAGATGTAAATAATGCATGGAAATGTGGTGTGTGATCAGCGGAGCCCCGTGAATCACAATATTCCGCTGGCATTTACACTAGGCTTTGGGTAAACACTGACAGGAAGGATGGATACGAGCAGGAAAGCCCACGGAGCACGAATGACTGTCAGCTTTTCAGATTGTGTTTATGTAAATCAGGCTTTGAGTGCCACACTTTGTATGTTTGCACAAGAGCATGTTTTACTTCTGTAAAAGTTTGTTATTTTTACATGATGCAGTTTGAGAAAAATTATGTCTTCTTATGAGGACATTCATTTTGTACAGCAAAACTGTCCACATATGTGGAAGCCATGTCCTAAGTGGTTAAATAATAATTGATTGTGAATAAAAATCAGCAAACTTAATTTTATTTTGAAAATATTGTCAATTATCTTCTGATTTTCAGCTTGAAGAGTTTGATAAAAATGTTTAGCTGCTAAAAACTGGTTTACAAAGTAGATACAGTATATTACAATTTGTTTTGAGTTATTTATATTATTTTTGTTGGGGACTTTTAGTACAAATGTCTCTGTCCAATAACCTGGAAGACATTATTTGTAAATTTCCATTGAAAGAGAGAGAAAACCATGTAATTTGATAAAGTAAAAAATATTTTTTGTATAAATTTAAACAATATTAAACATTTAACTATTCGATTTACTTAGAAATTATTTTTAAAAATGCATTTGATTCTAATTTTTAGGGAGAAATTCGCCTAAAATCCTTATCAGCAGGTTGGACTTCAACAAAAATCAGATTCTTCCTGAGAGAAAGAGCAAATGATGCATCTGTGTTGATATTATTACTCAAACTGCTGCTTCACATCTTTTAATTACTCAGTTCTAATGATTTAAATATAATTTCCAGAATCAAAAGAAACCAGAAGGCTTTATCTAAATGTGCGAGAAAGTCCTTTGAAAATGACAAAATTCAAACCAACTTTCCGGCTTGAAAAGTTGCATTCACGATCCAGAAGCATCTGGCTCACCTCTGCAGCAGGTACACCCACACATAGCCTGTCCACAGCGGGGGTGCTCTTCCGAGGGTATACCTGCAGTGAGCAGACAATACAATGCATCAACCAAGCAGCCAGAGAGAAGGCAGGAGGCAGGAGGAGGGTGGGCAGCAGACGGTGAAGGAGATAGGAGAGTGGATGGCATTAGAGAAGAAAAGAAAAAAGAAAACAACAAAGCGATAGACCATAGCAGCAGGGAAGAGGAAAGATGGAAGAAGCAGGTGGTAAAAAGAAGAAGAAGGGAAAATGGGGAAAATAAATTTGAACAAAAATTGATAATTTGCAAAATTCAAAGAAAGACAGATGGGACACACCTATAAAAAGTTCAATAGAAGAGAGAAGTAGAGGACATTAGTATCTGTATTGGTGACTGCAGCAACACCATTTATGGGGTAATCTGCTCTGACTTTGAGTAGCTCTTCAACAGCACCTCAATAACCTGCAGTCAAAACCTGCAGCTATTTAATAAATACAGCTGCAACTTCAAATACGGCTCATGGGTTTTTGACCTCGGAGGAATGAAAGAAAACAAAAGATTTGCAAAGAGGAAAAAGGGGTTCATGAAGCAGAGATCCAAGCTAATTGACACACTCTTATTTCAGTAACAGACAAGATGATACACCAACAGAGAATAAACGTGTGAAATTACTTACCTTGACTTTGTTTTACTAATATTATCATTATCAATAATGATAATCATAATTAATGTTTGCATTTTGATTGAAGGTGTGAGCAATAACAATAAGAACAATAAGAAGAACCTGCTGGTGAAGGTTCTCAGGTCACAGCAATCTGAAGATCTTCATCAGATCTAAATAAAAAGTGCAGGTTGAGTTTTTAAACGTTCAAATCAACCCCTCCCCCCCCTCCTCCTGAGGGTTGTTTTTGTTCTGAAGGTGTGAATTGTGATGAAGCTGTCAGGAGATCAGATTTGGTGCTGTGTTGTAGGTTTTCGAGAATTGGAATGAGAAGGAGAGGAGTTGGTTTGCAAGCCAGTTTAGAGCTTAAAAACTAAAACTCTGCAGATGTTTCTGGTTTGTTTAATTAAACCCTATTAAACTGGTAAGACTTTCACAAGATTTTAAGTTTTCTACTGAAGTGTGCTTCAGTTCAGTTTTCAGGACCATGGATAGCTCCTAAAAGAGATTTTAGGATACCATCTAACTGGGCTGTGACTGTTGATAACAAACTGGAACAAAAATGGCAGTAAATAGTCAGAGTTTCAGTTGAATGACACTTAATAGGTGTAGTAGTATCATATAAAAAGTTTTAGTCCAAACACTGAACCCTGAGGAACTCCATGATAAACTGATGTATATATATATATATATTAACAAACCGGAATCAATCAGATAAATACAACTTAAACCAGCTGAGTTCTGTTCCTTGAATCCTAATATCATTTTCAATAGGTTGATACACTGTACAAGTAGTGCTGAGTACTGAGACCCTGCAGAATCGTATTTACCCTTGATTTTTTCATACCCTGCAGCGATAAATTTAGTTTTTTTTTTTACATAAAATTGGACTGTACCTATAGAGTAGCTGAGGCCTCCTCGTCTGGCTTATTTTTGTTTACATTCAAGCATTGTGGCCTTTATTCATAAACAGTAAAAGTCATGTGTAAAGTAGCGGTGCGAGTCTCGACACCAGCAGGATTAATGTTTCCTCCACTGGCAGATGTTCCCTCCCTGCGGGCAGCATGGCAGCAGGAAGCGTCACGACGCCAGCCTGTTTTTCACCTCCGATGGTTGGCTGATCTAACAGCCATTTGCTTTTCACCACCTTTCTTCACTTCTTTTACTCCCTATGTCTTGCCAGTCTCACCGTACTTAATCTTACACTTATTGCTCGCTCACACAGTTGCACACTGCGCTCTCAGGGATAATTACTGAACAAGTGTCGGCTTGAACAGCCGGATGGGTAATGTATTACTAATCATCGTTCGTGGTGAAAAAAAAAGGTGTTTCTTTTTAAGCTAAAGCTCGTTCAGCCTGATTTTTACCTGAAACTTTAAAAAAGTACAACAAAAAGATCTGCTGTACTGCATAGAAACAGAGCCAAAAATACATTTAATTTGACTGAACTGCTGTTTATTAGCAAACAGCTAAACTATTGTACACTCTTCTAGTTTGTTTGTGATGTGACGTCCCACAGATGAGAAAAACAGCTGAAGACATCCGGATTCTTCATGCAGTGCCCTCATTGACTCCCACAACAGCTGTGCCCCATCCATTTATGGTGGGTTTTGGTGGACACCCGCCGTAGGTTGAAGCCTGTCATAAATCTGAACATGCTTCTGAAGCGATTGACAGGTCATCAATCATCCATCAGACTCCTCCCCTTTCTTTATCCCGTTCCCACCTGTGAGCCTCTATTAGCTTTAGCTTCTCTGCTGTGATCGATTATGACTTGTTGAGTGCAGCTGTCTGTTAAAATCACCCAGGCCCATCGATGTCAGTTTAAATGTCCTGACAGCCATTAGGCTGACAAGAAAATTTGGGACAAAAGTCGAGAAGATGACGGGCAAACCTGTCAAGCTTCAGCTTAGTTAATTTGATAATATGAGCCTTTGAACATTAAAAGGATTTTGAAGCGTTTTTCTGTGTGAAAGGTTTAGATAATGAACATGTTGTCATTGTAGGAAGTTTCCTGAACTGCCTCAGTTTGGAGAAATGGAGTTTACAACTAGTCTAAAAATACAGACCAAAGTGGATGACAGCCCTCGCTGGGGTTTGGCTCGTCTCTCTACGACACGTTACTTGATAGGTGCTAAAATGAAAATCGTGTTTTCATGTTGTTAACATGTTCTTGTGGCATTTTTCTGATGCTAGAGGACGTATCTTGAGAAAATTAAGTCCAAAATTACATTTTTGAGTATTTCTGAAGAAAAAAAAAAAAAAAAAAAAAAAAAAAAAAAAAAAAA
>SSNP01000043.1:2571999-2723552 GCA_006937955.1 Pachypanchax playfairii
ATATATATATATATTTTTTTTTTTTTTTTTACAACAACTTGTCCAATAAACTTGAACATCGCTAATTTTAGCCATAACAATATGATTTTAAATTGATATTTGTAAATCAATTGTACAGTATATGTTGAAATTGTTTGAAAAATATTTTAATCTGAGCAGTTTTTTCCTTAAAAAGCAACAATTAGCAGTGTAAATCGACGTCTTAGCACTGGAAAAGTTGCTCAAACCAAATCATTTCTTTGACTCATGCAAAAAAAAATTAAAAAATCCCATATTTGATCCACTGTAACAAATCTGTGTGAATCTCATTGTATATTTTGCTGAATTATCATGTTCAAAGATCAAAGCAAGTGATTTCAAAACCTAAATCTGTATTCAAGAGCTGCACACCTGCCACCTTCTGATCATCTGGTGAAACTCTGGCCTGTTTTATCATGACAGCTACAACGGTCCTCGAGTCGGAGAGACATTTTCCCTGTAATGGAATAAATTCATACAAACTGTTGCTGCTTTGATGTAACTTTATCACTGAAAACTATCACTTAAGGTAGTTTTATCCAAACTTGATACGGACCGTGTGACAGATCAAATTCTGCTTTGATCAACTGCTTTTTAAATGTCAACTCTTTAGTCAATGTAATGTCTTTTTTGGGCTTCAAGTGGAAGTTTACATTTAAATTTGCTTGTTTAAAATGTAGCTGAGTGGTTTAAATAAAGGTTTGCAGACAGAGAATACAACACGGCAACATTAGACATGTTAAACGTGAATAAAATGCCCCAAAATAACTGCTTTATGTCAGTAAAGGACACAGTGTTGTCTTTGACTTTGAATGCCAAATGTCATAACTGTCACTCTCGACAACAACAACTAAAGCCTTGTCTTGTCTTTATATGCAAAATCCTGACAGCGCTGCTTTCAAACCGGTTTAAAAACAGACTTTATCAAACCTTACATGTTCTTTAGGTGTTGAAAAGCCAAGTACTAGTTACTAGTATGTTGTTTAGGGTCCTAGAACTGTAATTAAATCAAGTTATAAAGTCTCTAATGCAGCAGCCTTGATTGGAAACTAATACATTTTAATGAAACTATCAGAAAGTCTTCAGTGTATCTACATCGACCACTTGTTAACATCTGGAGCTAAACCAATTCAAGATGGCTACCACAGCTAATCAACAGTAAATAGCTCTATAACTCAGTTTTATTGTTTCTGATCTACATCTTGATGTTGTAGCAGCTGAGACTCGATCACAACTTCTACTCTAGTGATACAGATCGATACTGGGTGAGACGGTGCGTAATGATGTCATCAGTCAGTATCTGTACCTGTTTGTTTCTGTTCAGGGTCGCATGGAGATGGTGTCTATCTCCAGCGGTCATGGGGCGAGAGGCGGGGGACACCCTGGACAGGTCGCCAGTCCATCACAGGGCCACACAAACAACCACTCACACCTAGGGACAATTTAGAGTCACCAATTAACCTCTTGAATGATTTTGGACTGTGGGAGGAAACCGGAGTCCCCCGAAAAAACCCACGCGTGCACAGGGAGAAAACTCCATAGAGAAAGGCCCCAGCCCAGATTCAAACCAAGGACCCTCTCGCTGCAAGGCAACAACTCTACCTACTGCACCACCGTGCAGCCCAGTCTTGAAAAACTACATATAAAATCTTAATGGACATCAAATCTAAAGTTGGACTAAATTTGGTCTAAAAGGGAAACTTTTTCTGGATTTTGCTAAGATTTACAAGAACAAATAGAAAGTTGGACTCAAATGTTTCTTACTTTTAAACTGAGCCAGCTAGGCGTCACCAGACAGGCAGTGTTAGACATCACATAGACATCTGCAAAACTGTCAATAATAAATAGGAATGACGTACAAGGGGTTCAAATCAAATCAGGTCAGGCTTTCAATCTTTCATCAGAACTTCTTCAATCCTACTGCTCTAACTAGCTGCAATAAGAACCTGGTTATTTGTTATTTAAAACTAAAACTAGATTCAATGTTGAAATGAAAGTCTTACTGAATTATTTCCTGGTTTTTAGCTCACATGCTTTTAGCCTTCCGATAATCCTCTACTGAAGTGGTGAGACGGAGAAAAGCTCTAATATAAAAGTTCAAAAAAATAAGTTTCTAATTTCTTCAAGAGAGGTAAAAATGGCAAAAAATGACAACTGTATTTAGTACCGAGGCAGCGTACCTTAGTGAGGTCACAGATCCTGAGGAGGTCGTCCTGAGCTCTGCCTTCATACACTCGCCTACGTTCCTGAGCAACATCAACGTCCTCCTCCTCTGTAGACGGTGGCTTCACTGAAATGAGTCTGGCAGGGAGAGAGTCACACACAGTTATAAACACCCCTCATTAAAAATAAAGTTAACCAGCGTGACTAATTATCTCTGTCAAAGTTTAAGCTCACTGAAACATTCGCTGTAATTTTCATAAGCAGCAGAAGCCACAAACACTAGTTTCTATGGCAACTTTCTTTTTAGAGAAAAACCACATTCGCACACATAAAAAACACACAACAACACAAAAATTGGTAGTTTTGGCAGATGTAGTGGAACAGATGTTTTACTGTAAAATGGATAAACAGTTATTATTAAAATGCAAAAGCACATACAGATAGCCCTAAATATGTATTTAATATTATATTTATAGAATATTAATAAAAAAAAACAGCTTTTAATTAATTAATTTGTTCTTTTTGTATTTGTTTACATATGTGAGGTTATTTATTTTATGTAAAGCACTATGAATTGCATTCTTTTGAAAAAAAAAAAAGCATTTTATAAATGAAGTTTGACTAATCGATTGATTGATTATTTGAAAAAAAAAATTGATGATTTCATGTTGGTAAAATGTACAAAACAAGTTTTTTATTTTATCACTTCGACCTGCATCAACTCTTCTACCTTCAGTCCTAAAATCTTTATTTTCAGTTCCTCATTTTTTTTTAAAAAGGTTTAATTTTAATCACAGACTAATACATCACATAAAATATGAATGTCTTAAAATTAGATTTCAAACTTTATTAATAGTACATTACGTACAGTTAAAGGATTTCTGATGCCGTTTAGGATTTAAAATAAATAGGTAGAACTTTATTTATATACCACCTTTCAAAATAAAAATCACAAAGTGCTTCACATATAAAAACAACAGTGTGATATATAAAAACAATAAAACAGGTGAAAGTTTAAAAAGATGTATTTTTAGCTGTCTTTTAAGTGATCACTAAGTCAACAGATCTCACTGTGTGTTCACACCAAACGCATCTGAAGCGACCAGAGCATCAGGTTTACGTGTAAAGTCAATGTAGACGCGCAACTGGGGGTCACGCAATGCTTCAGAACCAGATTTGTGACCAATTCGCGTGAATCACGTGAAAAATAAATCATGTGAATTTTTATGTTAAAACCAGAAGTTTAAAATGAACTCTGTAATGAATGAGGGGTCTGTGCAGCTGGTTTTGTTAAAAGCCTTGCAGCAGCGTTCTGGACAACCAACATGTAACATCCATCCACTCAAAAAATGGAAATTGAACTAAAATGCAGTTCTACCTTGGCTTGCAGAAGAACTTGTACTGGATGAGGATAGTCAAGGCAAACATCACAATTCCCTGGATGGACATAGCACAGAGGTTTTTTCCCACCATTTCCCAGCTCAGTGGGTTCTTAAAACGGTCTTCCCCTGATACAAGGAGGAAGCACAGAGGAAAAAAAAAACAGAAAACATGATCATTGGTCATTTCATGTCAAATTTCAGCTCATATCAACAAGTTCTGAGAGATGTTTTGGTGAGAAACTGTCAAAAAAAAAAAAAGATGCAACTGAATTCATTTCATTCATAGACAGTTAAATTACAGTTTGTGTTTTAGCAGAATTTTATAAATTGAAAGGCTGAAGTTTAAAAAGCCACTTAGCCGTGAGATGAAAAGTTAAAAATAGCTGACATGCGTGACGTGAGTAAACCTGTTGACATCCTGAACTTTTCACGCTGAAGCCTTTTTGGCTAATGAACGCGTAAGTGGAGCAGTGACAGCCCTTCACACCAACTTTCACCCTCCTCTCAACCTTTACAACCCAGAAGCCCATGAGGTGGTGTGTGTGTGTGTGTGTGGGGGGGGGGGGGGGGGGGGGGGGGGGGGGGGGGGGGGCATGTAAGGAGACAAGAAAAACCAAAGCGCTTTCAGTCTCATTCTTTGGTAAATAGCCCCTCTCCACATCGGCCCTTTTAAGTTGTGATTGCCTTTCGCCCTGCCGCCGCAAATTATTCCTCAAACTGCTATTTCCTGCTCCATCTCTCCACAGATAAGACTCCTCTTCCTCTTTCATGTGCCTCTTTGCTTCTTGATAGCTCCCCTGAAACCCCCAGCTCCACCTCCACAAACCACCGTGCCACTCTCACACCACCGCCAGTCTAAATTTAACTTGATAGAAGAGCCTGAGTGCAGGTTTGGGAGCCATGATACTGGTCAAACATTGTTCCCCTGGAGAACCAGCATTTTGACAGAAACCAGATGGTGTCACTTTAACAAGAGGACCAGGGTTGAATCGAGTGTTTCTTTGGGAAGCAGAACACAGTGATTTGTTGCATTTGCACTCCATCAGTGACTATTGTGATCAACAACAAACCTTTACTGTACTGTGGAGATACTCAGGATTTACATAATATACTGTAGAAAATGTTAATTTGATTATTTTACCAACATGAAACAGAGGAGTCTAAAACTACCATCACTGACTTCAGTCATCTAAAACATGTTTAATGCTCCTTATTCTAGATAATTAAAGAATAACAGGACTAAAAGTGAATTCAATGTCTTTGTATTGTTGCTGATGACTTTTGAAACCAGGCTGTATATTTATCTTTGTGTTTTTACTCTGTTGAAGCTTGTTGTTTTCTCGTCCCATCTTGTCTTGGTCTGTAGCTTTAATCAGGGATCTCTGTGTGCAGCTGTACAAATTTTATCAGTGTTGCTTGTCTAAGGCTCGTCTTTTTTTTTCTCTCCCTGCTCTCATTTGAAACCAGCTGATGGAAGACAAGTCTGGTTTTGTGTGAGAGTTCCTTCCTGTTAAAAGTGAGTCTTTGCTCCTACTGATCTCCAGTTGTTATTCAAAGTAATAATATGTATATTTATTCAAACGTTGTACTGAGATCTAGTGTACACTACTTTTTAAACTTTTTTTCCGAGATTTCCTGCAGCTTTTGCGCCTGCTGTCCACACAAACAAGTTTTCAGAAATCTTTTTGGTGCATATCTGGGAAGCGGCAGTGTGATATTATTGGGAAACATTGACGTGCTCCAACTCTTACTAACAAATGCAACAGATGATGTTTGTTTTCATTGTTTTTATTAGGGCTGGGTATCACTCCTAATTTCCTGAATCGATTCGATTCGATTCACAAGAGCAAAAATTGATTCGATTTCGATTAATTTCGATTGGATTCAATATCGATTCTTTTTTTCAGATATTTCTGTCACATTAGTATTTCTTGAATATCAGACATTCGTAGATGGCAATTTTTATGAAATGCTGAAGCAGCCTTTCAACAGTGCGTATTTTATATACATTTAATATTCATGTTTTCATTAAAAATATCCAGAAGCAGTGGCATGTGGCATAACTGTAACAAAAGGAAATGTATATTTTAAAAAAATCGATTTAGTGCTTTATGAATCAATTATAGATTTTTTATTCTTAAATCGATTTAAATCGATTTTTTAAACCCAGCCCTAGTTTTTATCCCGTCTTGTATCATCATGATCCTGTTTCTATTAAAATCTTATCAAGTGCTGAAACAGTTAAAGACCCACTCCGATCATCTTTTGATGTATTTTAAAGCGTCCCAGTGATCTTTAAATTATGATTATGGTGTTTTTGCACAAAATCACAAAACATGTGATGTAGTTTCTGCATAGTGGCAGTTACTCATTAGCAATTCACCTCTGCGCTGTGGGCGGAACCATTGGCGCAGAGGATCCCCCCCACCCCGCCCTTGTTGCTGAGAGGTCTCTGTTTATGCTAGCTCCACCGCTAGCCAGTGTCTTTTCTACCTCACCAACGGACTCTTTTTTTGGACCATATCTTAGCATCTGCTACTGATATACAGCGATTCGAATGCAGAAATTCTCAGAAATGCAATTTTGAGCTTAATTTTCTTCAGATACAGAATGCCCTCTATCAGAAAAATGCAACAAGAAAATGTTAACAACAATAAAAACATGGATTTATGGATCTATTAAAAAAAAAACAGGTACAAAGTGAGTGGTCACAGTGGGTCATTTAAATTGACCAAATTCATAAAGAATGTTACTCTATTTTGATGTGAAAAATTATTTTGTTCATAAAATTGTCTTAAGAGTGTATTTGAGTTAACTTCAATTAAATTTGTAACAGCCTTAACTCCATCATTGTGTAACGATTTCAGAATTTATTTTATTTCTGGATTTCTCAGTTTGGGATTTAAACACTTTAAATCATTCATTGTGCTTTTTTTCTTAGTTTTCAATGTCTGTTTGCTGTTTTTAGTTCTCATTCTCTTCCTCTGATTTCTACTAACACACCTGCTCCCCATCTGTTAATTAACCCACCTGTTCTCAAGCAGTAATCACCCTCCCTTCTGATCTTCCTGTTCACTCATCCGTTTACATCTTTTTTCTTTTGCTGTTGTCTGTTTCAGCCTTGTGAGTTTCTGTTTAGCTGACTTTACAGTTTTAATTTTGTTTTAATATGAAATTCATTCAAAAACACTGAATTTCCTTAAAATCTATAGAAAACAGAAGTTTCATTCCTAAAAAAAAGTCATAGGTAATTGAAAAGAAAAGACTGTTCTCTATTAAACATGGTAACACAGTATCATGTTGAGTGTAACTTGATTTTAACTTCAAATTTATAAACTTCCACACAAACATGAAAACTTTATTTTTCATCATGTTTTCATTTTCAGTTGTTATTTAAGCATTAGATATACATTTAACAACTAAAAATACAATTCTAAAGATGGTATAAAGAGTATTTGTGTAAGTTTTCTATAATTTTCTAATTTAAATGAAAGAACTGTGATGCTTCTTACCAAAATTAATGAAGAGTGTTGCCATCGCCTGGTTCTTGGCCATGTCAATCAACCCTCTGCCCAGACAGAAATGTGGGAATATCAGCAGCACCTGCTTCACTATGTTATTGATGTAAGTGACATTCTGTTGAGGGAAATTTAAAAACAAGTTCACATATTAAAAGCATGGTAAATTTCTGAATATTAAAGCTCAGCCTGAGAATTCAAGAAGAACAATGTGTTGAATCTGCAACCAGCAGGAACAGAGGAGCTCAAAGTTCAGAAGGCGGTGCAGATAATTAACAAACATCCTGCACTTTAATTTGCACACTGAGTGCTGATGCGTTGCCAAGCTCCAAATGGTGTGCTCATGAAGAAAAATGCCTCAAGTTTGTATCTACCGTCTCGATGCGGGAATCCAGCGGATGTTAGGGAGCGTACTGTGTGATCTGTGAGGAACAAAGTGTGTATAAACACAAACGGATGAGCTGAAGCTCAGGCAAGCAGCTGTTCATCCTTAAAATCATAACCGAGGGAAGAGGAAGCTTCCTGACACCTGGGTGGGATGCATCGCTGTGCATGTTTTGATAATCTAATACAATAGTAAGCAAATGAACACTTAAATACAAAGCAAATACATGTTTAAAAAAAAAAAGAGTATATACAAACTGTGTTTCATCTTGGCTACAGTAGTCATGATATTAGAATTTCAACTTAATCCCAAGAAACTAAAACACCTTTTTAAGGTGGGTTCCAGATTAACTTTCTCCATTTGCAGCACTGGGAACTTTATTTTTCTTCTGCATGAAGCTGTGAGTCAACCAGTGGAGACAAACACTGCACTTATATTGATTTGTCACAAACATCAACAGATTTTTTTAAAAAAAGGACAACAGGTTTGTGTTTACACCCATTGTTTAAAAGTGAAGCCATAAAGCTGATTAGTCAGTTGTGTCTTGGAAATAAAATGCACTATACAACATAAGGGGTTAATTGAACTTTAGAGGTTTTAGAGTAAATCTGTCCTGATATAATAAGGAACAGACCAGCATGTTTGTCTGCCAAACAAATCAGGACAGGGGGAAAAAGTTCAAGGCATAATATCCAGTTTATTGGTTGTTGTATTCTTGGAGACAGTCAGTGTATTTAAGCATGTAATTGTGTTTTTAATCATTACAACTAAAAGGTATTGGAAACATGTATTTTTTTTTATCATAAAGCAACAGGATAAGATTAATCAACAAAGCTGTATTTTTATTTTTAATAATGTCCTTTATGTTTACATAAAGGGGCGAGGCTTAAAACTTCTGCAGCCAACCACTAGGGGCTCTACAGTATATATCTAGTTATAATAAATCTAAATGGTCACAAATAAACATCTAAAAAAAAATGTGTTGACCAATAACTTTTCAGTAAACCCAAATCTTGTTGATGTCCTGGTCACTAAAATGTTCCTGTACTTTTAAATTCACTCCCTTGTGGCAACAATTACATGAATTTTTAATGAAAACAAGGCACTAATCAATTTAATGAAGTAATATAATAACCCAAAGAAAGAAGTCTTGGACGACAGAGTACAACAAGGGCGAGACAAGAAACGAGGAAGATGAGGGACAACAAGACATTTGGCAAATTCAGACATTATGCGTACTCATAGTCTCCAAAGCTCCTGCAAACATGGAAGGGAGTTGATTTTGCAGAGGTGGTGCAGTTTTATTATGCTATGCAAAAAGAAATCTGGATGATCATTAATGTCATGATGTTCCTGTGTTACTGTGCAGAGAAACTGGTCTGCATGACTGAGCTTTCAATATGCAGTTATGATGAGCGAGTGCATGAAGTCTTAAAGGACTGTCAACCTTAAAAACACTGAGAATATAAACCCCAGGTTTAGAAAACCTTCCATCAGATAAATCTCCTAGATGTTGTTCTTCATCATCGTATCTGAATCAGTTTGTTAAATCTCAGCTTTATCTTTGTCCGGTCTTTGAAGGTTTCATTTAATTCTTATAAAATGGAATTCACTGGAAAGATTGTGAACTTTTAGAGATCAATCTGAACAACCTCAGTTTAGAGAAACAGATTCTAGTTCTGAGTACACTGATGAGGAATCCGTGTATCATTCGTCCTTCCTATTTTTAATTGATAAACAAAAATCAAAGAATGAAAATCTGATTTTTTTTTGTTAAGATATCGCGGCAACATGTCAGCGAAAGGTAACACGCCTCTTCATCTAGCTGAGTTTAAAAATAACACAAAACAATATGATAATGTCACACTCAGCAAAAACGTACCAAATAATTCCTCAAACATGTCGGACTCATAATGGTAAAGGGTTGTTTATTGTTACTTTTAGCAGTACAAGTGTGATTGACAATCTAGTAGCCAATAGATAACGAAACGGGTTTGTTATCTACTGGCTACTTTATTTCAAGCCCCACCAGGTCTATGGTTTATTAATATTATAACTTCATCTTTTGAAAACCATAGGTACAAGACCACTACAAGTCAATAAAATGATTTTAAAGTAAATTTGACATCTAAATTTGCTACAAAATCCTCTTTACCACCTTTAAAGAGGTCCTTCCATTAAAAATTGTTTTTCTGAGGTTTCTGTTGAATATTTTAGCTCCACAGGTGTTCTTACCTTCATAGTGGGTGTGAAAACAGGTCAACAACTTCTCTTTCAGTTTTAATCTCTCAAACTACGCAGGTGGCGATAACACCCGAGTTCTCCCGAGTCCGAACGGCCTGTATCTGTTTCGTCACAACTCCTTTGTTCGTTAGTATTCGGCAGCTCCCACAGTTGAAACCACACCTAGCATGCTGCTGGCTAAAAGCTGTAGCATAAGACGTAGCAAACAGGAAGACACAATGTCTGACGTTGCCATGCGCAGCGGGGCAGGAAACAGTATACCTTGCTCTGATAGGCTAGTTTGTTAGCCAATCTGAGTCCAGCAAATTCGAACAATGAATATGAACGAGCTGCTGACAAAGCAGCCTGACGGAAGGAGCCGGAACCAGCCGAATTTTAACGCAGACATATTGAAAGGTCTGTTAATCAGTGTTTCCTGACGTTTTTTAGATATAAAATGTTTCATATTGCTGGTTAATACTTAAGAAATAACCACAAAGTCCTGAAATGTGTATGAAATGGCCTCTTTAAGACGGCAGAGATCCACTTTGATCTTAGACACATTCAAACTAATCTAATCACCACTACTCTCAGTTTCTCCATGCTGAGGTGGTTCAAAGAGCTACTGTATCTGTAACAGGTAAGATATTGTTTGCAACTTTTCCACAAAAAATCTCTTAGATTTCTGCTTGAAGGTAAACTTTCTTTATCTTCTTTAATCCTTCATAATTTACCTGATAAAAATGTAGCTGACTATCACTGAATCTTAAAACTAAAGAAAATCTGCTGTAAAATCTTTTATTTGCAGTCCAGGCTGCTTATTTCACATCATCACAGAGGTTTGGACAAATCTGGCCCCAAAGGTGACGAAGCCAGTTCTGTACACTCTGCAAATTGAACAGCTTTGCCGATACTTTGTATGCAAAGCAGTGTGGCTTCATCTTGGAAAAAAGTAAAATTAATATTTATGCAGCAAAACAATTTAAAACCAATCTTTTTGATGCATATATTTTTTCTCTTTTTGGAACAGATTTCACTGCACATATAATATTGAGAGTGGGCAGGTCAGTGAAAATAAAGTAGTTTGACTTAATCTTCCTCTCTTATGAAAAAAAAAAATAAAGTAATGCTGAAGATCAAAAGTGGGCTTGTGGAAAAATGCTTTTTTTTAAAATTTTCTTACGAGTAGGTGGTCAGTAGAGTTGTTTCTCTGAAGCAGATTTCAGAACAGGAGGACCAAAGTTCCCCAATTATGTTCATGAGGTCAAAGTAAATCTTCAAATGTGAAGCGGAACAATAATTTGTTGCCATTCGCCTCGAAATTGATGCATCTGCTTAAAGACTAAAATATACTGAATAGTAGAATAATAAACCACTCAACTAGAATCTATTATTTCTTTAACAAAGCTTAGAAAAGACAGATTACTGTGGAGGAGTATTTATATTAGGATTTTATGTAACACTGCTTTGAAGACATACAACACAATATTTTTCCTGAAAACAGAAAGAAATGTTTACCACACATTCATGGGATTTACTGAAGTCAGCTGTGTTCCTTACATTCACCGGAAAGCTTCCACAGAGATAAGAAAATCAAACAACAGTGCTGACCTTGGCTGAAAGAGACTCGTTTCTACGGAGGAACAATACAAACAAAGCAAGACTTAACGAGGTATTTAAACATCTCAAAAAGTACATCTCTGAACTGGTTACATATCGAAGAGGTCTCAGAGACCGTAAGTTTGGAAGGATGAATTGTTGGTGATCCCATCCTGTTTTAGTTTATGATATGTACCGTAAATCCTATCTGAATAGGTTTAAAGGTGGTAGAGTCTTAGGGGACCCATATCACAATGTGGTTTGTACTACCACCTAATCATAACGACACAAATAAAGGGTTTAAACAAGATCTGAAGATCTATGAGATGATTGAGGATTTTTCAAAGTCACATTGCACAAGTTGAGTACTCCCTACCAGGCCTTCATTGTGTTATCCATAGGAAGAATCTGCCAGGGCCTGTGGTTATCTCTGAGTGGCACGTGGTGGAGGTATTGACTCAGACAAAGCTCCAGGCATAAGGGAGGCTGGGATTGATGCAGTCTGCCGGGAGTTGGACAGTCCTAAGGGGTAGAAAAATCTCCCAGTGGTTTCAAGACGAAACTAGGGCACAAAGTCTGTAAAAGTGCTGCTCTGGTTCCGCACTCCGCTACTTTTTCTTCTCTCTCTCACTCATAACCCAGAAGGGATCTACATTCACCCGGCGCCTGAGAACAGTAAACGTACTGAAGCCCGAAGCTTTACTTTTGAGCGACACTGTTTAACTAATGCCTGAAAAAGACGAGACAAAGCTTTGAAGCTGCCGGCGTTGCATAAGGAGAGGGACTGGATTGAGCTGTCATGTGTAGGATCTGCTCTCTCCAGTGAATTATGTCGACTTTAGTTTCAGCCAAGAAATCAACTTCCAACTAAAATGAGTGGAAACCCGAAGAGTTGTGACTTTCTGATGGTTGTTGCTGACCCGACACACTATCCCACACCATCCTGGAAATGCTCGCTGCGTCTCTTTACGCTGCCTGTGGGCGACATGCTGCCCGTTAAATTATTTACAAAGGCAAGTCTTTATGAGCGATACGCTCCACTGACACTGTATCAATAAATAAAGAGAAGGCGAACAGCAACAAAAGAGATGCGCCAACTGGAAGACACAAATTGATAATGAGTGCCGGCGATAACGAAATCACAATGCAGATGAGGCAGCCCTGTTGGGAGACAAGAGACATCCTGTCGGGTCGTCGTGGAGCAGCGCCGGAGGAAACATCAAGTCAGAGGCATCTGTGTGTTGGAGGGGACAAACTGCAGAGTGGAAGTATGTCAGCCAACTGTTTTCCACATCATTCACAGTGACTGTCACAGTGGAGTGAGAAAGTCTGATCAGCAGCAAAGCATTGACAAAAAAAATTAAAATCCCATCTACGCTAACTGTGTAACTAATAAATAAAACTATAAATCAATTTAAATATATTTAAATTCATGGGGGAAACAAGTAAAAAGAGTGTAAAAAAGTAGCTAATTTCCCTGTTATTGACATTCTTGAGACCAAAACTTCTTAGCTGGTAAAAAAAAGGCTAATTTTTTCATGAAATTTGATTTATTATAATCAAAAATAAAATGATTGACAGCCAGCATCCTTCTTTTTCCCTCTCTTTAAACCAAACCCTCAATTTCTTATTTAGCTCGTTTTTGGTGTCTTTGTCTTTTGATTCCTTTGAGACACGAGCAGCTTGCAGTCAAAACGAACACTCCCTGAAAGATGGATGAACGAAAGTTCTCCGAAGACCCAATTTTGAGCAAAGGCGATTAAACATTAAAAAGAATAGGGAAAATAAGTTCTTTGAAAAATCCTTGAGAGGATAAAAGACGAGTGTTAAAAGCAGTACCAGGTGGGTACACATTCCACCCACACGCGCGAAGGAAGACTTTGTTTCAAAAACACACGCCGTTTATCAGTGATTCTAAGACAATTAGCCGTCTTCTGCTACATATTCTGCATAAATAGAGTTTTTCTTTAGCAGCTATGGGAGTTTGTACCTGCTGTTTGGTGGGAAGAGAGCTGTCATGATAAAATTACATTTCTATTGTACACTCTCAGAAATAGAGGTACGAGACAAGAACATTTTTGTACCTATAGGTAAATTGTTCCCTCAAAAGTACAATATTGGTCTTTAAAAGGTCAGAAATGTCCCTCTGAGGGTTAAAATTGATATAAAGTACAAATTTGTACCATTTCAACTGCACCTGCAACCCTGGCCAAGGCTGGTTAATCTCAATTTTATTAAGTTTCATCAATCATTTTCAATATTATGATTTACATGTTGGTTTTAGACTTCAAAATGTGGCATAATTTCACTGTTTTAGTGGAACAACTTCGTATGGTACAAAAATGGACCTGGACTACAGGGTACACCCCCAGCGACAAGAATTTGTACCCTTCTTGTCGCTGGGGGTGTACCCTTTAGTCCAGGTCCATTTTTGTACCTTATGAAGTTTTTCCACTAAAACAGTAAAATTATGCCACGTTTTGAAGTTTTAAACCAACATTCTGAAACATAATATTGAAAATGATGGATGAAACTTAATAAAAGGGAGATTAACCAGCCTTGGCCAGGGTTGCAGGTGCAGTTGAAATGGTACAAAATTGTACTTTATATCAATTTTAACCCTCAGAGGGACATTTTTGACCTTTTAAAGACCAATATTGTACTTTTGCGGGAACAATTTACCTATAGGTACAAAAATGTACTTGTCTCGTACCTCTATTTCTGAGAGTGTAGCACCAAACAACCGACAATTTTAGAAGACCTGCTCATTATTGTGTCCACGTTGTGCTAGCAGACTAGCTCTGAGCTGTAAGGGGATGGACGGAGACCTGGCAGCGTCTTCAGGGACCTGTTGAACTCTATAAGTTTGTGTGATTTGATATCCATAGAAGAAGATGATGTGCAATCACAATGAGAGTCTTGGTCATTTAAAGACCTGTTCAGATCTTAAATTTTGATTCCTTGTCGTGTTCTTAAAGTTGGAGATCAGGAAACCTCACTGCTATCAAGGGGTATTTTTGTCATTAAGATGTATTTTGTCTGTGTCAATTTGTTTTTTTTTTAAATCCAAATAAAGGAAAAAATCCAAAATAATCCCATCTTTTGTTATATTGATTTTAATGAGTCAGTTTTTTTGTAATCTTTGAAAGAGATTTTGATTAAATAATTCTTCAGTCTCAAGACTTTAGATGTATTTTACTTACTTTCAATCCAGAACCTGAATTTCTTAAAATAATGTTGTTGCTTGTTTAACTTGTTTATGGGTGAAATATGTAAAATTCAGTAATTTTTTAGTGGAATCCATAAAAGCACCAAACTGTTTACTAATAATCAACAGCTACTGAAAACGTGAGTAGATAACCAACTTATTTCAGGTTTTTCTTCTTCTTTCTTTAAGACTTGATTTTCAGACATCATTGATCTGCATTTCTAGGCCTTCTTTTGTCCTCCACATGTCCACCTTTCCATTTTTTAAAGCGCACACTGAACAATATGCTGGCATGGTCAAGTTCAAGGGCTGAACAGAAAATGAGTAAAAAAATCAGCGAAAGACTGAAGAAAAACTTGAAAAAGACCTTCAGAGCACCTGAAGTAATTTAGATCAGGACAACTTCAAAAGATTACAAGAAAGTCTGGCCCATTGGAAGGAAAGTTTGAAGAAATAAGGCATGGCTTGAAAATTGTGCACACTGATAAATGGGTTAGTAACATAAATGTTATGGTTTCCCAGCAGAAAACTACAAATACTAACCATTTCACAGTGGTGTTAAAGACCCCCGATCATCTTTTGAGCTATTTTAAAGTGTCTCAGTGGTCTTTAAATTATAATTCTGAAGTTTTTACCCAAAATCACAAACCTGTGCTGTTTTCTAGTAGCTTATTAGCAAGTTGATTCTGTGCTGTGGGCGGAACCGTTGGCAAGGAGGATCCCCCACCCCTTCCTGTTGCTGAGAGCTAGCTGTTTATGCTAGTGCTACCGCTAGCTTACAGCTAGCAAACAGAAGCTTGTGGCCTGACCAGTGGATTTTCTAAGTCACAAATCTAGTCTTTTTAGGTGCATTTTTGCATCTGCTACTAATTCCCAATGATTTAAATGCAGAAATACCCAGACATGCAATTTTGAGCTTAATTTTCTTAAGATACGTCCTCTAGCATCAGAAAATGCTACAAGAACATGTTAACAACATGAAAAACATCGGAGTGGGTCTTTAATAATGTGGGTAATCATAATGTGGATGTATGTTCTTTTAATCGGTCACTTTAACAAATAAATGTGTTTGTTTTACATCATTTATGTAACTCACATCATCATCAAAGAGCTCCATGATAAAAGTGGCCACGCTGCCGTTAATCCCGATGAAGAGGTTGATGCAGGTCAGCACCACGTAGGCCGTGCTGGGCACGCTGAAGACAAAGGAGGCAGGATACATCATGGGAGTGATGGCCCACCTACAGTAAACACACACACACAGAAACTTAGAGAGAAACAAGAATCTCATTGTGCTTCAACTTAAAACTGTACTGTCTAAAATCACAAAGGTGATCTCCTCACTGACCTGCTCTCATTACCATAACTGTCAGGGTTAATACTCATGGCACATAAAATTAGCAGTCACCGAATCTGTGCAATTTTCAAATTCATGAATGTAGATCACCCGGTCAGCTGCGCTTTTTCACGACACCGGCAGCTTCCTCCTGATCATTTGCATTTCAAGTAAGTGACCCACAAAAGCGCTGGAAAATAAATGCCGCCCACACTCGGCAGGCAGTAGATCAAGTTCAGTAATAGAAGCAGCTGAAGTGAAGAAGCGGTGAAGTGGTGCCGGGGTGGGTTTTTCACTGCCCTCTTAAAAATATAACCTTTGCATTTAATTTGAAAGGAATTATTCCTATTTAGCTCATATTTTCTTAAATAATCATTAGAATCAGATACTTTAAAGCATATGTTTATTTTTGTTTTACAGATAGTTGCTTTGCAGAATTTTTTTCCTTTTTTTTAATACTTAATCTCTAGATTTATTGTTAAGTTACACACCAACATTCAAGCTACAGCACTGATTCTATTAAATCAAATATCTGTTAGCGCTGAGATAAAAACAAAAACTAAATGTTTTTGTTAATGGAATCACTTTGAACTTTAGAGGTAGGCGACTTGACTGAATACAGTATTTATGGGAATGATTTACTCAGGTCTTTTTATAGGTCAGCCCTGAAATTTTTTTTTTTTTTTGTCACTTTCTGTGTGTTTTGTCGTGTGTGTAAACATGATGGATATTACGGGTGTCTGTATTTGAACTACACATTGAAAATAAAATGTTAATCAACACTTCTGAAAAACCTTGAAGGAAACACTGATGTTCAGAAGACCATCTGTATTTTTCTATTTTTTTTCCAAAAAACAAACTACTTTAATTTCTACTTTAGTTCAATATTTTTCTGCAGTCACTCAAATTTCAGCTTCAAAGACAGATTTACATCATATGGTGGTAAAACTTAATCAGCATGCGTGGAGCTTACATCAGCAAAATCAAGAATCGCTGAGTGTCCATATACTTACAAGCTGAAAATTCCTAATTTTTCTAAAACTTGCCCAATAAATAGGTCAGAACAAAAGTAAATAATATGAAAAAAAGAAAAAAAAGAAAAAAATTTCTCAAAAAATCTGTATGACATCGATTAAGTTGCAAACTTGTGTTATTTCAGCAGTGTTAATTTTGTTGATGAAAATATTTCGTCATAATTTTAGTCGCGAATATATTTTTGCGGACGACAACGAAACGAAAACTAAAATAGACGGCCCTATTTGAGACGATTATTATGACTAAAATTATGTTGATTTTCGTTGACAAATAAAAGACGACACGAAAATACACAGCGACGAAATCCAGTCAGAGGAAAAGAAAGATGCAAAAAGCTAACAGCTGGAGCTACTGTGAAAAGAACCAATCAGAGCTCGGCTTATTGAGCGGTGAGCAGAGGCTTCCGTAGTTGTTTGAGATGCTCCCGGGAAGACGCCAGATGAAGTGTGGAATGGTAAGAAAATGTCCATACTATATTGCAGTTGTTAAATTAATACTTCAGAAAATATACTTATTTTAGTCGACTAAAATTAGACTACAATTAAAACTAGTTTAGTGACTAAAATTGAAAAGAATTTTAGTCAAAAGACTATGACTAAAACTAAATTAAAATTTCTTGCCAAAATTAACACTGTATTTCAGAGCCAGTAGGAGGTGATGGGATTCTCACCCTTGTGGTGGTTGAAGGACTCAATAGTAACTTTATACAAGGAGCAGTTAGTCATATCAGTTTTTCATAAGATCCTAAAAATCATGTTAGTTTTATTGCTGTTGGAGAGCAGAACAGAAATAATATAAAACCAGTAACAGAATCTTCATTTATTGTTTTTGTTCATGTACAGAATGCAATGCTGTAAAAAACTCCCATGAGTCATTGCCACCAAAGTAAAGAAATGACCCATTAGGTGATTATTGCAATCTTTCAGAGAATTATTTAGTTCTGAAGCTGTTGTTGCTGAGGATGTTGTTTTAATACTGGCAATTAATTGCCACCAAGATAAAAGTTCCTTTGGCAATGAGTGATGTTCTGCATCCATCATATGATCTCAGCTGTAAAAGACTGAACGCAGTATCACTCTCCTGTCGTTTAACTCAGTGGAAGCAATTTTATAAGTTCTAATAGTTCATTACTGCTACTCCTCCTTGGAAAGGTCATCATCAGATCCAACACAATGGGTTGCTTCAGACAAAGAGGGCAGCAAAAAACTATAAAACCTTTTAAGTTCATAAATTTGTTGGAATTTGTTTTAAATTTGACATGAAGGGAATGTTATAACTGCACCAAGGTCGCTAAAAAACAACAATGAGTTAGAAATTCAGACCTAGTGCAAATCTTAAGCGCGTTAGCTTTCATATCCTGAGGAAATGTTTTTTGATGTACTTACCCATATAAAATAAGCAGCAGAATCAAGGCAGGCAGGTTAGGAGGAGAGACGTAGGCTTTTTGTTGGAAGGAGAGGAAGATCACGATCACAATAACGCAGGGGATGATGTAGTTACACTGTCAAGAAAACAAACAGAACATAAACAACAGTCTCCATTAGAAAAGCATGTTCTGTGTATTATAAAGAAGCTGCTCTGAAGGGCATTTGTGATGATAATATAATGTTTTAAAACACCATCTTTGGGTTTTCTAAAACTGATTCTGTAGACGACCTTCAAATAAACACTTTCAGCAAATTACAGGCTCATCTGCTTCTCTTTAAAGCTTAGTGACACATTAAACTGAATGAGTCTGTTGAAATGTTTTGTTTCAACCCCAAATTACAAAACGTATCATACATGAAACGCAGTTCTCTCAGAGCTCAACCTCTTTAAGATAATTGGTACTTTCCTACAAAACCCACTGTACTGAATCCTTTACTGAGTCTTTTGTCCTCTGGAGGAGGATCTAAATACTACAGGTGCAAAGTGCCAATTATTATTTTATGATTGTTATGATGGTAATAGGAAATAGGAGGATTTTTGTTTATTTGTTAAAGAACTAGAGCACACATAATTTCACTGTAACCCCTGCTTGTCCAGTGGAAAGGAGCCTTTAGAGACATTATCTAATGTTCAAGTGGCTTTTTTAAATTTTGGGTTTATATTTGTTCTATAGACAGTTTCTCAACCATCAACACAACATAAAATATGTCTTTTCAAAAAAAAACAAAAAAAAAACAAAAAAACACGTATACACAAATGTTTAATATCCAACAATTTTCGAACATTGTATGAATATTTTGTTTACATAAGAGTTTGTGATCTATAATGACAGAAAATGTATTTTTCATAAACTCTTTCAATTTCAACATAATTTAAAGACCCACTCCGATCATCTTTTGAGCTATTTTAAAGTGTCTAAGTGGTCTTTAAATTATGATAATGACGTTTTTTGCTAGTGCTACCGCTAGCTTACAGCAAGCGGAGCAGGAGCTTGTGGCCCGCCCACCGGCTTTGCTACATCACAAATCCAGTCTTTTTTAGACACGTTGTAGCATCTGCTACTGATTCACAGCGATTTGAATGCAGAAATACTCAGAAATGCAATTTTGAGCTTAGCTTTCTTAAGATGTGTCCTGTAGCATCAGAAAAATACCACAAGAACATGTTAACATGAAAAACATGATTTTAATCGGAGTAGGTCTTTAGCTTAAACATTTAACTTAAATATCAGACGTGTTCTCAATTTTGTCAAATGCCAATAATGGATACCTTACACTGTAAATGTGAAACCACTGTTTGACTGTAATCAGTTATTTATTAGTTGTTTTAACTCATTCTTTTTATATCCATTATAGATCTTAACGTGTTACTTTAATCTGGAAACACTTCAAGTTTTAACATAGTAGTTACAGAACAAACATAACATAAAAACAATTAATAACTTGGGCCCTTATAAGGAACCTTGTGGAACACCATACAATATTGATTTCTATAAATATTATTCAATAAACAGTGCAATGTAACAAATTGAAATTTTAATCATTTTGTAAAAGTTTCATGTTTCATATTCAGTTCACTTAAAAAATGTTCACACTCAAACTGAAACAGAAGCTTTCTGTTAGTTTGGTTCTTGATTAAATTCAGTGTAAATTTTACCTATTTAACATCATGTTTGTCCAAAAAATTAATTACTACCTAAAATGATAAACAACAGATCAAAAATAGGGATTCATGTATATTTATAGTTTCCTGGTTACATTGACACGCAGTAATTTGAGCCAGAATGAATGCTAAAGCAGCATGCTTCAGGAAAGAATCTTTAGTTACGTTTGTTTTCCACTCAGACAGCATTTATCCACCAGAATGATGAGTGTCCTGATAGCATTTCTGTACCAAAGGAGCCTGATGAAATGTTTACTTCCAGGATGCCTGAGGGAAACTACCGGTAAACCTGCTGAGCATAACCAGCGGGGGCAGCTGCAGTCGATAATTACGTCTCAGCCAATAACTGTGTTTTTTAGGTGAAGCCTTTCCCTGCAGCCAGCAGCATCAAAGCCACATTATCAATTACAGTGAATGGATATTTTTTACATTTAGCCTTAGGTGGAAATAAAATCTGCAGCATTGTAGCAAACTGGATTGTAAAACTGGGGGGAAAATGGGCCATAAAAACTTATTTGAGTGGATCACAGATGCCATCGTGTTACATGTTTTCAAGTACTTAGGAATAATTAATCTAGCTGCTAATAAAAGTCTTAAAGTCACATCTGGAAGAAACTATCATTTGGGATGTGTGAACCCTGCAACACTCACCATGTCCCAGGCAAAATTGGAAAACCAGTAGACAGCTGGGTTGACTCCACTGACAAATTGCAGATGTTTGGCTTTGCTCACCCTCTCCTGGATGAGAAAGAGGACAAAGCTGGCAGGGATGAAGGACATGGCGAAAATAACGCAGATGGACACCACTACGTCAGTAGAGGTTGTGGCCCTGTGATTCAAGAGATAACACAAGCAAACAGAAGGTTGACTGGAGAGGTGAGTGTATACTAGAAGAAAAAATAAAAGTCTCGATTCAGCAGTTTGTCCATCTTAACAAAAGATGAATGTGAATAGCTTTGGACATATCCTATTATATTCCAGTTAAACAATGTCTCCAAGAAATAGAGAAATATCTTATAAAAACAGTTGATAATTGTACTGCGGGGCCGACGATCCAGCTGTATTGGGTAATAGATTTGGTCAGTTTTGGCTTTATGTGGAAATGATATAAACTAGTAATACCTCACCTATCACACAACTCTTTGAAAAGACCTCAGTTTGATAAAAACAGATAAGTACTAACGAGTTAATGCTAGTCATGGTGGGCAAAGACCAAAAGGGATCGCTTCCCTCGTAACCAAACTCTAGTATCAAATTTTAGATTTGGTTCATGTGAGATTTATTTTTTTAATCTTTACACTGCTGTCAATTTGCATGACAAGGTCAATTACATTATTTTTTTTAGAATTTGCAAGAGCAAACAGTGGCAGCAGCTGCTAGTTTCAGCTCTTCTGACAGTGTTTTAGTTGGATATGTGTCGACGCAGGTCAGTGTGAACTGCTAACAGCAAAAGAAGAGAGAGTATCTTTACATTTTTTCATTAAATTATCAAACTTTTTCCCAGTTTGGAAATGATACATTTCTACATTCTTCATTCTGGCAGCAAAATTTGTTAGTGGAGCTCCTTTGGGAATGCTCTTAAATTTTCTCCGTTTGGACTAAATCTGTCTTACTAGAGACCCTTCTCAACCTGATGAGCATCTACAGCTCGGTTTCTGAGGTCGTCCAGAATTCTGTCCTATTTTTGTAACAACATGCTTCCGTACACTTTATTGCTGTTTTCAAGAGTTAGTAACACTTGAAGGCTTTCAGACCTTTTCTGCTCAATGTAAGAATTTTTTATTAAGTTTTAGACTTTAGAAGAAAAAAATGTAGAACTTCGGACCAACATGTAATAGTTTTTCTTTGCAGGAATGTTTATTAATGTTTTATTTCTCATTCCGTACGCTGACCTTCATTCCACTGATTTCACTGTCATACATCCTTATTCATGCAATCCTTCTTCTGTAAATGTCCTTCAGTCCGTCTGCTCAATTAGCATCGGATTAAATTGATTTCCGTTCTTTTAACCCCCGCGTTGCCCCGACTTCAGCCCTGCTGCATAATTAGCATATTAAATCAGCTGCTCTGTGTTGTTGCGTGGATGCATTTATCATCTCCAAACAGGCACAATTAGAACGTGTAAATATAAAATCATTTACACAAACTTTGTTCCAGCCCACATTCCTGCCGGTTTCAAGGGCTGTGGGGAGGTAATGCAGGGGACAAAGCTATGAATGATCGAACTCCGAGTGCTTGAAGGTGGTTAATTGCTGTGAAAAGAGGACAAGCAATCTGCTAATTAACAAATAATGGAAGAACAAAAAGAGATGAACAGTGGGAGTAAAACTGTAAATATTGCTGTCCTTTAGGCATTTTTTATTGCTTTGGGCTGCAGAGAACTGTTTAAAATGTAACAAGAAGATAATTGGTGGTACATGTCAAATCTTAAGGATCATGAACAACGTTTGAATCAATACTTGTTGCATGTGTGAATCACACACTGTTTTGTGTCAGCTTCAACTTTTCCAATTAACTCATATGGTCCCAAATAAAAACATGAATTAATGAATCTAAAATGTAATAAATCAGGTCAGGTTCAGATAATGTCTGTTTTGAAACATTAACCCCCTGCAAGCCTCGATTATTTTGTTCCACTCACTAAAACAGAGGTAGGTCAGTTAATTAGAAAACAAAAGTGGTTGATTTTTGCCGCCTTTTTTAATAAATGGGTTATCAGCCATGTTTGTGCATAAATAACTAACTGCAAGCAGAAAAAGATGGACCCAGTAGCAGCCGCTACGGTGCAGCCCATTAATGAGTTCATTGATTGAGAATGCTCTTCTATAGGTAATTTAAGTTCTTGTGTTGCTAAATACTATTTATATAGGTTAAGCAATTAAAAATGAGTTTAAATTTATTTATTTTTCTTTTAAAAAAGAAAAGCTGCATCATGAATCAGTCAACTTCCACACTAAAACCAAAGTATTTACAACTTGAATTTGGAAATCAAATGGAAAATACAGCCTGACGTCCAGCAAGCATCTATTAGTGGTTTTGTTTCTGCCTATCTTGTAAAAATTAAATATTTCTCACTGGGTTTTTCACATTTTGGGAGAAACAATCTCCCTTTAGCTGTTCAATGTGCAGATTTACCTGCTATTTACAGGGTTTTACACTTTTTTTAGGGTGCATGGGCATCACAGGGTTAAATGGTCAGCTAACACATCTGTAAATAGTTATGTAGATGAGACTGTAACATAGTGCTTAGTCAGGTGCTAACCTCTGAAACTAGCTTACTATTTCAACTTCAGAGACCATCCAACCTAATCTGGAAATCACAGCTCCTAAATTATGTCACTAAGAACCGAGAGGTAGCAAAGAAAAGAGGCCAGTGCTGAATCTACCTTTGGCAGGATGCTGTAATTATCTCCAGGTCTGGTACAGTGTCCTCCCTAACTCAAAGCTGCCATCAGCTCTCAGTCTCTACATAAATACCAGACTGAGTACAGACAGGGAGCGTGGAACCATGTGGATGGACTCTGCGTGGCCTGTTTCTTGTCAGAAGACATAATCTGACCCAGCTACCAAATATTAAGAGTATTACTCACACAGATAATTTATATGACAGTGAAGGCACCATATCAGCATCTAATGATAATGAGAAATACCCTATAATCACAAAACAGTGTGTGCAGTTAACAATTTCTACTTTAAATTTATGGATTTGTTTGTTTTTTTACTATACCATCTGTGTATAAATCAGTAAGGAATGTTTAAAAAACAACAAAAGTTTTATTCTGTGAGAGTACTCCAAGGTTTCTACATCTACTGCATCTTTAGTGTTTTATAGAAACTCATACATCTATTTTTGCAGAAAATCCAACAAAACAACATGAGAAAAAAAAAAATCAATGGAAAAAAAATTTTTTTTTTGTAAATTTCGTTTCACAAAAGCGTTCTTTTATTTCTAAATGTCTCATATTTGATATTTCTGAGCGCTCTACCTTTTTAACGTGATAGGTACTTTCTCAAAAACCTTCCAGATAGAATCCATGACATGTTTCTGCCCTCTGGTGGAGGATCAAAGTACTTCAGGTGAAGAATGCCACCGACATACGCGATCAAATATGACGACTGAGCAAATTATTTGATCATTCTTATCCATTAAACTTTTAAATCTAAAATGTAATTGGGTCATTGTGTCATGTATCAGGCTTTTAAAATAAGTGCTGAATCAAATTTTTGATGTTATATTCTGTAAAATGTTTTTTTCTTACAAATCATTGCATTGGGTAAAGCGTAAACGCATTCTCCATTTTTGCACTTTGATTTTGGACCTTTCTATGAGCAAGTTTACTTGAACAAAACACTGAACCTTGAGTCGGCTCAGTAGCTGTTATTTTAACCTTGCATGTCAGTTCTGCTGTCACCAGTGTGTAAGTGGGTGTCAATAAATAAATTAAAAATAAATGGTAAAGCACTTTGTAGAACCTTGCCAGGGGTAAACCTCATATGTTGACCGTGAAATAGACTTGTGTTTGACAACTCAGGGACAGCAAAGTTTTTTTTGAATCCCACAATGCACAGTCAAAAAAATACCCCAAACAAATCAATATGTTCCCCCAGTACAGTGACTGCACAAGTTGAAATTCAAGGAAGGAAACAGAAGGCTTATGCATCAAACCGTAAGAGTTGTTGACAGCTTGTGTTTGCTAACACTAACAACTGGGGATTTTTTCTTCACAGTAGGTGATGGGTGGGGTCCACTCTGGAGAGTCGCTAGTTAGCTAACAGGTAATGATAAACAGCTCCTTACATGCATATCTATACATAGTTAAGAATCTTAGTTTAACCAAGTTTGTATGTCTGTGAGAAGAATCTTAGGAGCCAACCAACATCAGTAAGCAAGTTCAGCCCACACACTGTTTGCTTCTTGCTGTGAGGCAGCAGTATTTCTCGTTGTGTCACCTTGCTGATGGGCTGGATCTGTAAATCAGTCCATGTTTTCATTGAAAATATTTCAGATATAAAGGAAACAACATTGTAACTTCTTTTGACTCACATGGCCGCAAAAGAGAGCTGCTCCTTGGTGAGGTTGAGGGGGTGGTTGGAGACTGAGATGCCATACTGGCGTGGGTTTTGTCCCACAAGCAGCTTCCCTCTCAGGATGGCGTTATTAGCCACATTCAGGAAAGACACAACACTGTGCCATGCCTGGTTGTAGAACCACACCTGTAACAGAAGAAAAGAGCACATAAAATTGTCATTGTTGTTCATTGATTTCTACACTTAAAGTTTCTACTCTTGTTTTGTCTTTGTATAAACTGCTGAAACATCAGGATTTTATCAAAAGTTGAGTTCCTAGCAGGAATTTGTCAGTATATTAAGTTAGCCTAACCTGTTCTAACCCAACCTAATCTAGTCTAGTGTCTAGTTTAAGATTACCTACAGTAATCTAATCCTGCCCAACCCAATTCTGCCTTCCACACCATGACATGACATGACATGACATGACATGCTCTACCTTAATCTTGCACACCTAATCCTAAAACTAAACATAATAATTTGTTCCATCTTCTATCCCAAATGCTGATTCAGTTGGGATTGTGGGTTAGGAGTTCTGGTTTTAACTTGTTGTTGGCACAAAAGGCATGAATGTGGTTGAGAAAGTCACACTGATCATGAACATCCCTTCCGTTACCTGTGATCTGCTTACGTGATATGTTGCAGTTACATGTTTCATAGTTTGAATGGTTGTAAAACGGCCTGAGAAGAATCAATACTACATCGTAGTTATGAGATAAGTGAAACCCGAGGCCACCTCCTCTGTTCACTGTTGTTTTTTTATTTGACATGCATGAATTTCTTCACTCATTTTTCATCTAATCATTTTAATTTAGCATAACTTATTCCAATTTAGTCTGCTTTAACCTAACTAAATATAACCTAATCTTGCGTAGCATTCAAACCAGTCTACCCAAGTGTAACCCATGTCTCCCAATGATCCCGGAGTCTGCCACTGTTTCCCGCCGCAATGACGAGCCTTGCCACAAGTGGCGCTACAATAAAAACGGCTGCGCCCTAGCCACTTCCTGTCACCATTGCTCGGCACCGTGGCTGGGACTCGAAGCAGAAGAACTACAAACTCCGCTCAGAACTGTGACAAACCCGCATAATAATTGCTAAAACTCAATGGTCAGGTTTTTTTTCCACCCCAGAATCCTCTACAAGAGGTGGCGAGCTGATCTGGTAGGACCTTTCTTTTTTTTTTAAAGTTATCTCCAAGCCTCCGGACATCTTTAGTTTCTTTTTTTGGAAAAAAAAACTGAACTTTGCGTTTTCCACAAGGATCGTAAATAAAACTGAACTTTGCGTTTTCCACAAGGATCGTAACAAATGGAACTGTGAATAAAAAAAAAAAAAATCCAAAAGGAAAAGTACCTTTTGGTGAACTCAAACCTTGGAAAAAAAAATTTGACTGGTATTTTGTGTTTTGTTTTCTGTTGTGTTATTACAAAGATAAATTATTTAATGTGCTTTAGTTGTTCTCCCAGTGTTTTTACAATACAATTTACTTTAACTTTAAAATTCTGTCTCCTCTCATCATTCATTCACCATACAAGCTCCCATAGCGTATCTGGTCTTCTGTTTTTCCAATCACCATCCATTGCAATACTCAGTCCTAACGTCTCTAATATAGTAAGCGTTACACAAGCATAATCCAAACTGTTCAATGAATCCAAACAAAAAAATATTCATCCATGTTGCAAACTGCTTGTTCCTGTGGGGGGTTGTAGGTTACCAAAACCACACAAGAACAATTTTTTTGTTTTGACAAATTCAGCCTATCCTAACTTAATGTAGGCCAACTAAACAAAAACAAACCTGGACAAACTTAACTTAAACTTGCCCGAGCTAACTTAGCCAAATCTAAATTTGCCTAACTATTTCATCCCAATCTTTGTGTAGATCTAACTTAACCTGGTCTAACTAATCTTGACCTTAAAGCAGCAATCCGGAGTTTTGTGAGGCGAAAAAATGTGTTGTACCTTTAAGTTCGCCCCACTGTTTCCGCGATAGCAAAGCACGCGGGCCACCTTTGTTACGATGCACACTTCATGAGTAAATTACATTTATACAATTTATAGGTTTATTTATTTAGACATTTAAATGCCGGCCAGTCGTAGTTCTTCAGGATATGTGCGCACAAATGCTTGGTTGATTGACAGGTGCAATATGCAAATGTAGAGCGCTACTGGCTAATGATGAGCGGTGCCTAGTAAAAATTTAATTCACCTCCATGGGACAAGGAGGGGTCTTTGTGAAAAAAATGACGTTCTTCTGACATTTTAATACAAAACCGGATCAGGCTATCACTTTTATGGAATTTAAAAAAAATCACACAACTCCTGAAAAGGGGAAAACTCCAGATTGCAGCTTTAAGTCATCTAACAAAACATAGCAAGCTAAGAGGGGAAGGAGGCTTCAGAAAGAATTTAAAACAAGAATATTCTGAAAGCTATTAACCATTTTTAAACAAAGTTTAGAAAACTACAACTCACTTTGACTCTTGGTAAATACTTCTTCCGCTACAAACTTTGTGACTATTTTTACTTCAATACTTCTGTTGTGCAAAAGAAAGTGCTTACATTAGAAATCATTTGAACTGACTTCTGGTGGCCATTTGTTGAGAAAAGGAAAGAAGTTTAATATAATTCCATGCATGGAATAAGAGCGGTCATTGAAATGTTGATATATTGTGATGAGGCTGTGCCTGTAATGTTGTTTATCAAACAGCAACAGCGAGTGTTATGTATTATATACTATGATGTATAATGCATTACTGTTGATGCAGCATATTTTCACAAGAGTTTCCAGCCACATATTGTGTTTATATCTTAGTGTTCTTAATCCACGGGTGAACAAAATCTGTTCAGAGGTCAAATTATCTTCAAAGCTTTTTTTGAGGAATTATGCATATTTTTTTTTAAAAGCAAAGTAAGTAAAAAACATGACTTTTGATTAACTGGAAATCAATGCTTCTCACGATTGCAAAACCCTAATGTGACATAGCATGCAAGCTGCAGGACTAGAAATAATTTTAACACATTCTTTTTTATGTAAGTAATTTTCTGAGTTTGTGGTTGCTGGGGTGCAGAAGAAAAAGACTGGATGAAAGAAAGTGGGTGTGAAAGAGGACTCCCTGCTGGTGCTGCAGCGATAATTAAGAGTGGTTGGTGTCTGAGTGCCAGCCTAACATAACATTGCATCACAAAAGGAGCATGTGGAGGAATTAAAGTACACACACGTGCACACATGCGCGTCTTTCTGCCTGTTTGCACCTCTTTTTCTGATGCGAAAAAAAAAAAAAAGCCTTTTAGCTGTAAACCTTTACAAACTGAAATCTGATTAATTCAAGACAGCAAACTTGAAAATGCATAAACATTTTGGAGAAACGGTGAAAGACCATGTCATGATTTTTCATTTCTGAAAATAATCAAGGTATTGAAATATATTGGAAAAAAGTAACGAAAATGTTTGTATGAGGTATGAACTTAACATTAGAAACAAATACGCTCCGCAGTGCATTTCCTCATATTTTCATCAAAGGGTACCAAGCGCTGACGCATCCCTGTGATTAATCAGCAGATATTTTTCTGTGTTTGTCACCTGTTTTGATTCACTCCTCCTCCCTTAGCTTTGGGAAAACACAGACAACAAATATATCAAACTGTACATATCGATCAGGAATAGTGTGCAATGACTTTTAGTTGCTGGAGCCCATTGGCTCGGTCATACTTCACAAAAGAAACATCAGTCAGACTTGTAACGGTTGATAAAACGTTTAATTTTAGGTGAATAGAAACTAGCATTTTGATACCTTGAATGGTTTTTACGCAATTGCAGGTAACGTTTAATGATTTTTGGAGATTTTACAATGGAGTCTTCAATTAGGTGTAATAAACGTTACAATAATGTTGCAAAACCTTTTTACTCCCACAAACTTCCTATTTCTTATACAGATTTTACATCAAAACAGTCATTTTGTCTTTGTTCCCCAGTGTTTCACTGCTATAGGACTTATGGTATCCTGAGCCTCAGACTCCTGCTGTTTTAAAGCTCTTTTTATCTTTTGGAAACAGGAAGTAAGGCTCTTTTAAATGTATCTCTTCTAGATAAAACTCTATAGACACAGAAAGACTTTTGTTTGCGATTAAAATATGTTTCTACCACTTACAGTTCAGGGTGTTTTTTTAAATGATGACTAAAAGTTTTCTCCCATTAACTGTTTTTGTTTTTGTCTGCTTCTCTCTTGTTATGAGTTCTGTCGGAGAATGAGAGACACAGGTGTGCGGTTACCATGGTGACCCTAATGAGCCACTGGCAGCAGCTTTAGCCTTTTTTATCTTAGTTCTCTGTACACTTGCTCAGTTTAAACATTAACACACTGGCATTTTGTCAGAGTTTAAAATATTAAAGTAGTGACTCATAAATGACTGTGGGGTTGATATATGTTGGGACTTTGGCCTCACAATCCCAATTTCTTTAGAATTTATTTGTTTCCATATATTAATGCTGGATGTTTAAGTCTAACTTCATTTAATTTTGTGTTTGTCAATTATGGACTGAACATTTTTTGAGCGTTTCACAGGAGACTCGTTACACAAGCCCATTTTACGTTACTTTAACTGTATTTCTCTTTTTTTGTAAGAAAGAAAAGTCTAAGTATTTTGGATAAAAGATAATACACATAACTGTAACTTCTCAATCATTTAGGCTATTAAAGATGAACAAAAGCTTTATGGAGCTTTATGTTATGTTTAAGAGGTGGTTATAGTGGACCCAAATGCAGAGAGGCGACATAACCAAGAGATTTGATTATTAAATTAAAATTTAATAAGGAAACCAAAACAGCTGACGGGGCAGCGAAACAAAAACTTACATGAAGACGATGAGGGACGGAGGAACCAGAGACAGCAGGGGGAAAGAACAAAAGTAATCCACAAAACGAACATCCAGAAAACGATCCCGACACGACCACGAACAAACAACAAAACGAGACTTAAATACAAACTGAACTCATTAACTAAACTAGAAACACCTGGAACACAAAACAGAAGCTGAACACACTGAGGACTGATGAAACAGGAAGTACAAACCTTACCAAAATAAAAGCAAAACAGGAAACCAGTACAAGGACAAAATAAAAGCTGAACCTAATGACAGGGAATGACACCAGACTAAACATGGGGACACGAGGAACTAGGGGAAAACACAAAATCACAGATAAATATCTGGAATAAAAATACTACAAAAACTCATAAATAAACAAACAAAGCCCAAGATCTGACACTTTAGGTGCACCAAAAAGAAAGTCATAGGACATTACGTGTAACTACAGTCCAATCACATGTCAGACTGGATGCAAGACACAGAAGTAGGTGTTCAGAAGGTAGCAGGTTTGTCTGAGAGGAACTGGAAATTTGACCTTTTCCTTTAAATTGAGAAGGAAAATCTCTGGGAAAATTAGACTGTATGACCGAATTATACGTCAATGTTAAAGGGTTAACTCGTATACTTCCTTTGACTTTTCTGTAACAATACATGAATTTTATTTTGGATTGAAAGGTACAGTCATATTAATTAAAAAGTTACCGCATCACAATTCGCAACCAGGTAATTTGCACAAAAAAGACGAGCAGAAAGGTTTTACATTCATGCTTCACAGCTTCTACGCACCCCATTTTCTTTTAATCACTGCTGTTGCTCTCCCAAATTCCAAACTAATTTCACCTCTTCTACCCCCAAACACTTTCATCTCATTCAATTTGATGAAACGGTTTCAGACAATTAATACAATACCTTGACATTGTCCCTGGTTCCCAGCTTCTTCAGTAGCATCTCAGCCCGCTGGAACGTCTGATCAGTAACGTTATCCTAATAAAGATGAGGGAGGAAAACAAGAGTGAGAGGGAGGGAAAAAAAACAATCCAGAGTTAGAGACTTAATTGGATACCCTTGGAAAACCACCACTACTCTTTGAAATGCAAAGCATGAAACAGAGGGAGATGAGAATTAAGACTTCTAGAGAGCACTTGGGAGTGCTAAGCCACTTATTTTCCACAGACTTGAGGGGGGAGACAGAAAAAAAAAATGTGCCCTCCATTTTTCTGGCTGCTTTTTTTCCCCCTTTTCTGACACTTCTGTTTTATTAAATAGTATAAAATAATTAAAATCACAAAGTGCAACCGAGTTAACAGTAATTGTCTAATTACCCGAAGTACCAATCAGTTAAAGTAAGACTGCTGAAGGGGTTCATAAAACAGATAGAGATTAAACAGCAAAGAAAATATTTTTAGAGAATGTGTCTTTGCCTTTTTTTTGTTCCGTTTTTGGCGGTGAGATGAGGAGATGCAAATCATGGTGAGACGGTAGACTGGACAGGTTGCATTAAAAGCTGCTGCTCTCTGCTCGTGTATCATGTGAAATGAGCCTTGGGATGAGGGCTTGAGATGACAGGCATGCGATTTCCAAAGTGGCATGTTGATACCACGCTGTTCAGCCCAGCTGTAAGAGTGCTGAGGACATTACATGTGTGATATAAATGCAAATGGACCTCCTGTTGGACTCTTCCTCCATCAGAAGCAGAGTAACGGGAGTGGAAAAGAGTAGAAGGAGAGAGAGGAAGTGAGGAGAGGTCGGAGGAGGTAAAGTGTAGCTGACAACTGGTGAGAGGGGTGGGAGGTGGGAAATATGAGGAGAGAAATCAAGAAAGACATCCCAAGAATGCAGGAGGGTGATCAGGTGCACATTCACGTCTGGGCAGAACGTGGGAGAATCAAATGGATGACAAAAAGACATCTCCCACCCCTGAGACAGTTACAAGGAACTTATATTTTTCCTATCCAACAATCTTTCACTCATCCAAACCTGTAACACATTGTGACATTCTCAGAAAGGCAATATTTTCTGTATTCAGAGCACTTCTTATCTCTTTCTTTAGAGTCAGTCTGCTTGCATGACTCAAGGAAATGTTTACACTTGATTTCAGTAACTCAACACAAACTCCTTTTCTCCCTCCAGATCAGTGTTGAAAAAGAACGAGGAAGAAACTCCAAAAATCTCCGCTGACAGGAATATTTGTGCTGAGCAACATTCTCTTTCTATTCCAAGAGAGAATATAAAGACGTAAACAAGACTCAAGACTTCCTGTCTTGTCTGTGAGGCATCCCATAGCATAAACAAGAGAATCTGTATCGTGTTTAGCCTTTTCACTTCGCTCCAGCTCCAATCCTGCCAAGCGAAGAAGAGGCAGAATTCCTGAGGATTAGCGGAGACTGAACTGAGATGAGAAGTTCAGCCAGGTGATGTCTGATCCTTTAAGGAACTCTTTCCTGTTCAAGAACAATGACAAGACCGGAGTTAGGGTCAAGATTCATCAAATAGCCACTTGAGAGTTCATTGGTCAAATGATTAAAACCATATAAAGTTATGGGAAGAAGAAAATCCATCCTTTAGAAAGTAAAGTAATACTAACTATATGTATTGATTGGTCATTATCAGTGTGATTATCTCTAAAGATAAAGAAGCTACGGTATTTTGCTGGTCTAGTGTGTACTAGGGATGGGACGACTTAAACTCACGATACGATGCACCTCGATATATCAGAATCACGATACGATACGTCACGATACGATACGTCACGATACGATATCAAAAAAGAAAAAAATATGAATAAATAATAACTTGTTTATTTTGTTTCAGTTGCACACACGAAAACACAAAGCCTAACAGGCCAAACACAAACAAGAACACTCCCTTAGTGCCGCTCTAAACCCAGGTCAAGTTATCTCAGGACTGGTTCTTCTTCAAAAAACTAACATATCAACATGTTCTGGTGTAATCAGTGATCTCTGAGCAGACACAATGTCTCCTGCCGTGGAAAAGACACGCTCACTGGGCACTGACTTTGCAGTGTCTTTATTTCGCCATCCAATTTTTTCGTACTTGATGCGTTTCGTCACGTTTTGTATCACGATATTTCGTTCCATCCCTAGTGTATACACGTTAACCTGGCTCTGCTAGATCATTGTGTAGCCCCATGTCGAGCACCACACACACACAATGATCTGGAACTGCTCCATCTGAAAGCATCTATAAAAGGGAGGGACATCTGGTAATAATATTTTAAGCTGATTGGAGTACCAGCAAGTTTCGGCCTACCATGAGTCGTCTTTAGCTAATCACAGTAAATCAAGCTCTTGCCAAATCCAGTCGGGAGAAAAGCACACACATCGTTACCACTAAGAAATGCACAAAGTTCTTACCTTTGCTCATTTTTTAACCAAGAAATCTTCTCGAGATCTTCTAAAACAGAGTCAACAGCTACTCCTACATGTACGTCCACCGGCGTGGCCATGTTTGTTTCGCTTTGCTTGGGCACTTGCTGCTGTCGTCATACCTGAACACCCGCCCCAAAGCACAATGCTAACACATGATTGGTCTGCACCACCAGTGGAGTCGAGTCAGACGGTTTAGTTGGAGCAGTACAAGATGGATTTTCAGGGGTTTAAAAAATTCAAAATCTCGTGAGAATCCAGTTTACAGTGCAAGGTTGTACACGTGTTTTAATACAATTAACAATCATTTGAGCAAATCAATAGTTGCTCCCCGTCAATCTAGGAAGGGTTAAAGGTCAGTTTTAAAGATTAAGAGATTTTTTACAAGCAGAAAACTTTTAAGGTTGCTGTTACCGGGAGCGGACGTCCCAGCAAATTCACCCCAAGGTCAGATTAAACGCCTGAGCTCCATCTCGGACCTCAGTTAGCAGGTCAAAGGTTAAAATTCATGACAGGCTCAACCAAAAAAAAAAAGTCTGAACAAATATGACTTGCTTGGAAGAGCTGCAGGATTTCCAAACTATTTGGAGTGTATCATTCTGCAGTGAGAAGGATTATTCAGTTGTGGAAAGCACTTAAGACAGCTGTCAATCTTACTAGGAGTAAACGTTACCCCAAAGAGAGACGGTGAAAATAAAATGTGAATCAAAAGCTGCATTTCAGACTCTACAGTCTTCAGTTAGCAGGTTAAAGTTCATGAAAAAATAACTAGAAAACATCTTTGGTACTGGAATGAACCACAAGACCTCTGGATCAGTGCTCTTTGGACAGATGAGATCAGAGCAGAAGTCAAGGTGTTGCAATGGCTGCAACTTTAAGACAGCAGCAAATAAACAGATCTCAGCAAATTTGAATAACCTAAAGCTTGTTGTAAAGAGGACAAAATTCTTCCATAACAAAGTAAGATGCTTATAAACATATAACATTAAAGAGGCCATTTCATACACATTTCAGGACTTTGTGGTTATTTCTTACGTATTAACCTGTAATATGAAACAGTTTATATCCAAAATACGTCAGAAAACACTTATTAACAGACCTTTCAATCTGTCTGCATCAAGATTCGTCCGCCTTCGGCTGCAACTCATTAATATTCATTATTCAAATTTGCTGGACTCTGATTGGCTAATAAACTAGCCTATGAGAGCAAGGCTTCCTGTGTCCTGCCCCGCTGCGCATGGTAACAGCAGACGTAGTATCTTCCGGTTTGATACGTGTTTATGGTAACAGCTTTTAGCCAGCAGCATGCTGGGCGTGGTTTTAACTGCGGGAGCTGATGTATACCAATGAGTAAAGGATTTGTGACGAAACAAGTACCGGCCGGAAGAACTTGGGTGTTATCACCACCTGCGTAGTTTGAGAGATAAAAACTGAAAGAGAAGTTGTTGACCTGTTTTCACACCCACTATGAAGGTAAGAACACCTGTGGAGCTAAAATATTCAACAGAAACCTCAGAAAAACTGTTTTTTATGGAAGGGCCTCTTTAAGTTCTAGGTAGTTCTACAGGCTGCTGGATTTAGTTTCTTATAGTTTTCTATTTTAACTTAATTTTTGATAAATAAATAATCACATAATGTTTGTTTTTTTGTACACCTAAAGTTGGAATTGAATAACTATTGAGTTTATTATATCCTGATATGTAAAACCTTAAAACTGAAAGAGGGTGGACTTTTTTTTCTTTGACTCTGTGTGTGTCTGAGAATGAGAGAACCTGACAGGAAGCAGTTAAACTTTATCAAAAGATATAATTCAATGAGGGAAAACTTGCGTGGAAGGGTTACAGAGGCACTTCAAGGAACTGGCACTGACATCATCTACATTTACGTACCTTTTAGACACTAATTATGTCATTTTCAGCACTTAGGCTTTCTGGTTCTTGCCATTCCCGTCGCCTCTTTCAGCACGTAACTCCATTTCTACCTGCTAGATGCAGGAAATGCAATTAGACCAAAATTTCGGTGCCTGCTTCCCAGTCGTCACCGATGGGCTCAGAGTGCAAAAACCCACTTCCAGTTACCGTCTCACATCGCAACGCCTGCCGAGCAGCAGCAGCAGAAAGCCAGACATCTCCCAAGGACAGTGTAGGATGTTAATAACAAGGACTAGCAGAGCTGGGGATGGCTAATGCAGGGTCATTAAGGTTACATCACTTCTGCTGCTCAAATTAAAGTCACATTAGCATCAAGATCCGGGAGACGCAGAGGGGGGGGGGGCGTGGGTAGAACTCGAGTAGCCCGAGGGGCAAAGCAGTGTGCTGATCTCAAAGTCCGTCCCAAAATTTGAAATGTTAATGAGTGTGTTTGCTAGAAAGAGACTAAAGGAAGATAGAAAAAGACGCAAAATAGGGACAAGCGAGTCAAGAAACACCAAGAATTTTAATGTTTGAACAGCTGATGAAAGTGTGTTTATGAAGTAAACCGACTGAATTTAAGATTATAAACAAAAAACACAAATTTAAATAAATGTGCATGTGAAAGAACTTTCCGGACTGAGAGTGACTTTCCTTTTAGAAACTCTGATTTCTTGATCCTTTCAAAGCCAAACACCAACATCTGCATGCAGTTGCCACGGAGACTTAAAAACAGATCTGAATAATTTCCCCATCCTTGTTACTTTTTATTTTGCCCTTTAATCAAGCAAGGTCAAGAAGTTAAAAACAAAAAGAGTCATAAGGTACAAAGAACAGCTGAAAAAAGAATGTTCTGTTAAAATTAGAAGCCGACAGCAGATTCTAAAAAATCTCTTCACTTAAAAAAAACAGTGATGAATTAAGCTCCAGGATCATTTACCTTTTCTATTTATTGTATTGATTTGATCATTTCCTATTGATTTAGACAACTTGATTGTATTCTTATAGAAATATGTGATCTATTAAAATGTGTCATGGTGTCAGTTTCTTAACTAACGGTTGAATTCAGAGAAAATAGTAAGCAAGTCGAAGTAAAAAAAGCAAAAACACTTGAACTGTATGAAATTCATCAGCTTTGCATTTCAAAGTCTTTTACAGAAAATAGAAAACACTATTCCTATCATGTTTCTTTGATAATGATTGTTGTATTTTATTGGAAAATGTCATTATAAATAATAATAATAATAATATAAAAAATGGGTATTTGTAAATTGTGATTTTTAGATCTTCCACTAGAAGACAGAAGACATGTATAGAGTTCAATACAGCAGAATTTCTATTCAATTCAAGAGATTTGTACTCCTTTAAATTAAACAGTGAAGAATTTATAATTTATCCAAAACTGGCTGTTCATGAAATTTGTCTCTGTTTTATTACAGTTTATAAAATTAAATCAGGCTGTTTCTCCAGTTCTCATGTTTATGGTTTAAGGAAATAAGTATGTTGAAGCATAAAAATCCCACAGATTTTTTAAAAAATGGGATTCCTACTTTATTTTGGAAAGAGAATCGTAAAGCAGTGAACTCAGTCACGAGGCTTTCAGTTGCAATTTCCAACTTCTCTGAATTAAATATTTACAACCAAGTGAAACAAACAAGTTGGACTCTGTCTATGTCTGTATGTATTACATACCTGAGATGAACCAAACAGGTCTTTTAAGTTCCTGAATGCATCTTCGACTCCTGCCTCTGTTAGTCGAACTTGAGAGTTGATCCCTCCAACAGAAATCCCTCCGTACCTGAAGTCAGAGGAGGAACAAAGAACAAACAGAAAATCATGTTCCGTTGAAGGTTATAAAAAGGTTCCTCTTAAGGACGTACATTAGGGTGTGGAGCAGATTGTTGGACCCTGTTGAACTACCGTATGAATTAGCCATCTAAATGCTAAGATGTAGATTCAAACTTAACATGACAATCGTTTTAACCGGTTTTTTAGTTGTCAGGTTGAGGAAAGTGCATCTAAGAGTGTGCCTTGCTGGATCTGTCGCAATATGGCAGCTGCACCATGTATATAACTAGATTTAACAGCACAACATGCCAAACTGCGTCCTTACATTCGTGTTACATTCATCTTTTATCAGCTGATACTCAGGCAGGAAGTTGAAGAATTAAGCTCTTGAATGAAGCAATTTAATTTGTGTGCTAATATAAATCTGGTTATAACGCAAATAAAAAACTACATTTAAAAAAGAGGTTGTGTTACCTTTTTTTACCCAAATGCTCAAAAGTCTTGACCAAGAAGTCGGTCATGTTTCGTCCGGTCATATCCAGCAACGTGTCCGTTGTGTTCTGTATCCTCTGTAATGAGACGAAAGTGCAGATCATCAGCTGATGGCAAATTCTATCCAGGAGAAATTATGTCTCTCCATTCCAGCTGCAAAAAAGGAGAATATGAAATATAAAACATCTAAAAACCGAAGGGAAGCTTGGCATTGTCAGTCAGTACGTTTCCATGCACATCTAAACCGAGCTTGTGGCAGAAATCAAACTGGAGCTCGGTCTGTGTTTACATGTCACTCTCAGAAGCAAATTACTGAAAAAAAGCGCACTCACCATCGCTCCAGTAGGTGGCGACATGCAACCCTTCGTGTGGTACTACTTCCAGTTCATATCACACAAAGTACAACCAAGTGAAGCAAACGGAGTAAGAAAACGGACGACAACAACGCTGCAGCGCAGCACATTTGTTACAAACTGTACTATTTGATGTCTACTCGTCCGCACAATTATACGACCATATAAGTCGATTTTGAAAGCTTCAAAACACGACCTGTTAGAGTGTTTTTGTTTCTGACAAACAACCTGTTGAAGCATTCTGTAGAGACTAACGACCTGTTGGTAGTTCCCAGAGGTGCTGACAAATAGGCATGCGCGAGGTTTCGCTCTGTTCAGCTGAACAAACACAAATTCTGCAGCAATATATCTCATTTTAATATAACATTTAGCTTTAAAATGTAAAGATACATATGGACACACTGTAAAACCGAATATGTCACGTAAACAAGCAGTGCAGTTAAGGGTTGCAGATAGGGGTATATGGAATATAGTGTCGTTTTTACGGATCACAAAATTGACCAATGCCGTCGTGTTTGACGTGAAGTCGGGCTTTTGATCCTTTTACACATAAGATACCCGCAGAGTCTTGAGGTGACGATTTTTCATAACTGATTACAGCTTACGCATCACGTCATTTCCTGAAGAGGCGGAGCTTTGCTCCAGAGAGCTCAGCTTCTCAAAATGGCTGTTTACATGCAGAGAAATTCTAATTTTCAACCGTATTATCTGGGTAGCTTAGTCACACTTTTAAAAGAAAAGCTAAGGTGTATACATGCATTTCAAAAGTCTGATTTCAGTCAGACTAAGGCAATAATTACAATTTGTCTTGCTGCATGTAAACGTACTGAGTACAAACCAGTGAGTCTTCTTTGGTTTCAAAGACATTTGAATGACATTTAATCAGTTAATCGATGAAAAGGTTCAAATCGGGCTACACCTGGCCTGAAGGAAGACTCTTTATATTTGCAGGAGAGCGTCTTACATCACTGTTAACTAATGCCTGTCTCTCATTGGGCTCTGACTGATGGTGACCAGTTGTAACTGTGGCATAATGTGAATTTGCAGTCAGAATCACACTGAATTGGTACAATCTTATTTACAATTTACTTGCCAAATCCTCCCAAAGTTTTAACCAAATTTTTGCACTTCTGATTTGCAGAAACTAAACGGAGCAGCGACAACTTTGCAACTTTTTTGTGATTTGTTTAGAAGTTTTCTCCCTCCTTCTAGTTACACACCAGTAAAAGCCTGAAGACTCAAAGTAATTAAGAACATTTAAAAGTTCTAGTTGGCAGTTTTGATTCATGTCAAACAGGCCGTTCGAAAATAAATTAAGGCTTTTAGGTTCTTCTTTTTTTTTATATATTTTTCTTTTTTTGTTACATAATATTGAACTTAAACTGGTTGAAACTAGTTATTCACCCTTCAAAGAGCAAACTGACCTTCTTAAGCTGTACTTTAGTTCCTGTTTGTGCTTTTACAGCACTTTCTGCAGGATCTACAAACTCGGGCTGCGCGCCTCACGTATTTCCAGTTGTGGGTGGGATATAAATGATGGATGGGGGCTAAATGTGGTTGAAATTTTGATGGAAATACTCAGATCTAAGTGAAGACTCTGAATAGACTCAATGTTGAATGGCTTCATTCAGTTAAATTCAAACTTCTTTTTAAATCTTTTTATAGGCACAGAGTTTTTTTTTTTTTTGGACAAAACAAAATGGCTGCAACGCCTTTTATTTGTATGTTGCAACCTCCTGAGCAGAAACGCTTTTCAGAGACGCACTTCTGTAGAATCAGCCTACGCACAACAACTTATCCAGCAAACACAACAATAGTTAAGAGCAGGAATATTGTACAGGTGACATCTGTTTACACTGCTGTGAAACATTCTCTCACCTCTTATCATTATAGTCAATTAAAGCTCAACTCTGTGAAGCCCAGCTGAAAGCGAGAGCCCCGCTAAAATTTAGTAAGCTGTGTCTAATGTCAGAGGACCCTAATTAGATGCCCTTCTGTGGATAAATGGGTACATTCAAACATCCAATTAAGAAAGGGTGCGACACACTGCTATGAATACACTGCACCTCGTGTGGAGTGATGCTCAATGCACACACTTACACACGCCTTGTATATGCTCATGTAGACACGTAGCACTAATTACAAAGCAGTTGTCTTTTATACAGTGAGGTTCAGACCCCCGACTGCAATGCAATTTACCAATATACCCCCCAGTTCCAATGAGTACGCATGGTATGTTGTTTAATCGGTTACCACTGAGCCAATTAGCTTCGTATGTAAAGCGGTTTCTCATGTTTACTATGTTAAAAATAATGTGCATAGAATTTCTGAGATTATAATAACTGTAGATGGGACTAAAGAAAGGCAAAGACGTAAGAGGAGAATTTTCCGAGAAACTGAAAAGTAAGTTCAAATGTTGAGAGCTGAAACCAGAAGGTGACAAAGAGAAAGCAGAGGAAGAAGAAACAAGAAAAAAGGCCCCATCTGGCTTATGAATCAGAGATAGAGGATGAACGGCAATGCAACCTTGGCTTATCGCTGAACAAACATGCTCCTCTTTCTAAAAGCCACAGGAACTGAGACACAAATGAACAAAACAACAACAACAAGCTTTTACATTTCACCGTGTGTACAATGAGTTCATAACCAGAAACACAGTCAGTGTGGGTCTAATTATGTTGGCCTTGGTCCATAACCTCCCCTCCATCAAAAAGCTTGAAATGGGAACATTATGTGTTGGTAATACCTGCGTTCGCTCATTACCTGAAAACCTGGCATTCTGTCCAACACATCAGCTCTCCAGCTTGATGGCTGAAGAAGCGAGCACCAGCAAAGCAAATGTAAACCAAGAGGTAATCAAATCTGCTGAATGAGCTGGCATGCTCTAGCACCACAGAGATAAGTGTTCATATTAATCCTGGCACACCTCATACTGTAGCACTAAGGTAACATTCAGGTTTAATCTTGCGTGTGCAAATAAAAACATAAGCTGGATCTTTTTTAATAAAACATTTGGTGTAATGTATTTAAACAAGTGATGGATTTTAGGATCATGTAGAGGTGTTTGAAATGCTTCAGCCTATTATAACATGATGTGATGGTGACTGTGGCAGATAATGGGTGTTATCCATGTAATAATCCATGTATTGGTAGCCCATCTATTGTTTTTATTGGTCTTTTTACTTTACTTTACTTATTTTTTTCATAACTTTTTTGTAAGTTAAATCTAAGGTGTAATGTATTTTTTTGGTCATAATTATGGCCAGTTTACATCTTTAAATTAGCACTTCTGATTTTTTTTTTTTGTTTCCTGAAGACCCACGCTGATCATTTTTTGAGCCATTTTAAAGCATCTCAGTGGTCTTTAAATTATAATTATGGCGATTTTACCCAAAATCACAAAACCTGTGCCGTTTTCTCGGAAGTAGTTTCTGCATAGGGGCAGTAGCTCATTAGCATTTTGCCTCTGTGCTGTGGGCAGAACCAATGGCCTGGAGGACCCCCCCACTTCTCCCTGATGCTGAGAGATCTCTGTTTATGCTAGGACCACCGCTAGCTAATAGCTAGCAGAGTAGGAGCTTGTGGCCCACCCAGTGGATTTTCTATGTTACAAATCCAGTCTTTTTTTAGACACATTTTACCATAATTTTTACATGATAGGAAACTTAGCAACTCTTTTGCCTTGTTTCTTGGGTCCCGATTTACCAGTTAAAGAAGCATACAAAATCAAATGCAGACTCACGACTGGTTAGCCTATTTTGCACTAGTTTGTTCGCTGGTGGTACAGTACCTGTGGTTGGGCGTAGTAGATCCCAAGTCTATAGACAGCTGATATATCCTGGCTCTGGAGGTAGCTGAATAAAGGAGGGTTTGACTGTTGTCGATGATAGGGCTTAACGGATGGGCTGCATGGCTCCTCTGCTAGTTCTCTGTTCCGCTGCCTAGCCCCTCTTGATGTAACTATTTCTGAACCACTTGCCCTGGTCCCAAAAATCTTCAGTAAACCAGGATGTATCCGCAGTGTGGCCAGCCCACACAGCTAAGTGTGGCAAGCCCAAGGCCACCAGGTCCAGGTGTGCCATAAAATGCTGATCCAGTTAGTTCACATTCTTTCAAATTTGGTAGTTTTCATTCTTAAAACTTTCTCATTGCAAACTGATAAAAATAGTCTTTTAAAAAAAGAGGAATACTAAGATATTTGCTAGATTGTAGAGAACACACTTTTCAGACAAAGGAGGCAGCGGCCATCTTGGATGGGTGGGGTTCCAATGGGGCTATTCCCTATTCTATTTTTCATCACATTGTGTTTAAAATAGGCCTATAGCATTGAACCTAACCCTACAAGAAATGAAATTCCCAGAGATTCATATCTACCATGCCACAAAGTTTCACAAACCAATTTGTAAAACAGAAATATCTTTTGTAGCCATGTTCTGCACTGCAGAGTCACCACTGGATGGTTTTGATTTGTTATCCTTTCGCTGAACAGCATGACAAAAATATGGTAATCTCATGTCAGTTGTCTTAAATAGACACTAGTAAACCACATAAAAGGGCATCAGAAGAGCAGCATTAGATTGCAAGACTTACAAATACTCCTACAGTTTTGTTTAGCCAGTTTAGCAAGTATTTACAACACAGACGCTCTCCTTTTATCTCCACACAAGTAGTAAGCTAATGGCTGACCTCAACAGTTTGATAGATGAGTCCATGCAGAGTAATTTGCAAGCAAACTATAGTTGGACCGGCTTCCAAATGATAAAGACATCAATTGTAATGTTGGGAATACATCGGCTTTATCAATTCCTCTGCACGCATGACGGCCTATTCATCTATGAAGGTTAAATATCACCAATGAACGAGAGTCAATACCTCAGGACTGATAGCAGGCTTACCATTACCATGGAAACAATGATTTCACATCACCACCTGCGGTGCTGCATCCAGTTTTTTTCTTTTTTCCCCTCTCTCTCTTATTTTCTGTAGTTTCTCAAGGGCATATTGCAAGGATTGGCAGGAAAAAAAAGATAAAAAGGAAAGAAAAAACTTGTGTGAAGCAGCTTCACTTTGTCATGATTTATTCAACAGGGGGAGGCTTTCAGGTCAAAGGGAATACATCGTCATGATGTGCTCTACTTCCATAGGTGGTCTCTGCAATGGGCTTGAATTCATTTAGAACCTCCACAGCGAACCACAGTGCACATGTTGGCAATGGATGATTAAAGGTAAATACATTGAATCAAATGAATATCGGTGACGCTGCATCTGTCTGTTGTTGCTTCTTTTCAATCCCACTCGAGCATGTGTGGTCATGTATTTTTGAGAACAGTCCTTATTTCATCACAAAATCTTCTCACCATCTGAAATCCTTCATTATCACAGCAGCATGAATCTTTTAGCACTTCAGGTGATGAAATACAAAACTGGAGGGCTCGTTGCTTTCACCGTGCTACAAAATCTGACCCCTGCCAAATAAATAAAGTGGCGTATTTCACAAAAGGAAGGAGGCAGAACAGTGACTTTGAGTTCCTGCAGCTACAACGGGAGGTGACTGGCATCAAATCCCATTGCTCAGCGTCCTCTAGGTTGCTTTAGTGCAAAAATTAGGGTCAATTTCATATTTTTTATCCAGGATCTGAAATGAATCAGCTAAGATACAGTGAATAAATAAGAAAAGGTTGCAAAGGACTGAAAAGTACTCTTCATAAAAGGTATTTTTACTAGAGCTGAGAGTTCTGAAACCACCAGCAAATAATGGCACGACATGATAAAATAGGACTCGAAAAAAGCAGCAAGGACAAAACATTTCTTAAGAGACTAAGACTGCCTCCAAATGAAAGAACAGAGGAGATAATGGCAAAATATATATAAATAATCAAGTGTGTGTGTGTGTATATATATATACAGTGGGGCAAAAAAGTATTTAGTCAGCCACCAATTGTGTAAGTTCTCCCACTTAAAAAGATCAGAGAGGCCTGTAATTTTCATCATAGGTAAACCTCAACTATGAGAGACAAAATGAGGAAAAAAAATCCAGAAAATCACATTGTCTGATTTTTAAAGAATTTATTTGCAAATTATGGTGGAAAATAAGTATTTGGTCAATAACAAAAGTTAATCTCAATACTTTGTTATATAGCCTTTGTTGGCAATGACAGAGGTCAAACGTTTTCTGTAAGTCTTCACAAGGTTTTCACACACTGTTGCTGGTATTTTGGCCCATTCCTCCATGCAGATCTCCTCTAGAGCAGTGATGTTTTGGGGCTGACGCTGGGCAACACGGACTTTCAACTCCCTCCAGAGATTTTCTATGGGGTTGAGATCTGGAGACTGGCTAGGCCACTCCAGGACCTTGAAATGCTTCTTACGAAGCCACTCCTTCGTTGCCCGGGCGGTGTGTTTGGGATCATTGTCATGCTGAAAGACCCAGCCACGTCTCATTTTCAATGCCCTTGCTGATGGAAGGAGGTTTTCACTCAAAATCTTACGATACATGGCCCCATTCATTCTTTCCTTTACACGGATCAGTCGTCCTGGTCCCCTTGCAGAAAAACAGCCCCAAAGCATGATGTTTCCACCCCCATGCTTTACAGTAGGTATGGTGTTCTTTGGATCCAACTCAGCATTCTTTCCCCTCCAAACACGACAAGTTGAGTTTCTACCAAAAAGTTCTATTTTGGTTTCATCTGACCATATGATGTTCTCCCAATCCTCTTCAGGATCATCCAAATGCTCTCTAGCAAACCGCAGACGGGCCTGGACGTGTCCTGGATTCAACAGGGGGACACGTCTGGCACTGCAGGATTTGAGTCCCTGGCGGCGTAGTGTGTTACTGATGGTAGCCTTTGTTACTTTGGTCCCAGCTCTCTGCAGGTCATTCACTAGGTCCCTCCGTGTGGTTCTGGGATTTTTGCTCACCGTTCTTGTGATCATTTTGACCCCACCGGGTGAGATCTTGCGTGGAGCCCCAGATCGAGGGAGATTATCAGTGGTCTTGTATGTCTTCCATTTTCTAATAATTGCTCCCACAGTTGATTTCTTCACACCAAGCTGCTTACCTATTGCAGATTCAGTCTTCCCAGCCTGGTGAAGGTCTACAATTTTGTTTCTGGTGTCCTTTGACAGCTCTTTGGTCTTGGCCATAGTGGAGTTTGGAGCGTGACTGTTTGAGGTTGTGGACAGGTGTCTTTTATACTGATAACGAGTTCACACAGGTGCCATTAATACAGGTAACGAGTGGAGGACCAAGGAGCCTCTTAAAGAAGTTACAGGTCTGTGAAAGCCAGAAATCTTACTTGTTTGTAGGTGACCAAATACTTATTTTCCACCATAATTTGCAAATAAATTATTTAAAAATCAGACAATGTGATTTTCTGGATTTTTTTTCCTCATTTTGTCTCTCATAGTTGAGGTATACCTATGATGAAAATTACAGGCCTCTCTGATCTTTTTAAGTGGGAGAACTTACACAATTGGTGGCTGACTAAATACTTTTTTGCCCCACTGTATATATAAAGGTTTTAAAAAGGAAGACTTTAGTGGCCCAGCAGGGTACCACGTAGGAACAGTGCTCTCATAAGCTGGCATTGAACATCAATGACTGGAAAAGGTTAGGTAAAAGGGCACTTCTCATGTCTGAATGTCTAAGCAATCATCTTTTAACATGATTCCTGGACAGTTGCTCCTTTTAAATGACTCGGAATGGCCTTGTCACATAAAGTGAGCGCACAGCAAGACCCACAAGTTCAACAAATCCATGCAGCGTGAGAAATAGCAAATTATACAGCATTGTGTGGTGTAGAGAGCGTGCAGGTGGACATTAATATGTGGAAAGGGGCTACTGGCTCTTTCTTCCCATTCTCTCATTTGTTTTTGCAAGATGGCAGCTCCAAATATGCCCATCATTTTGTGAAGAAAGACTGTTCATTCCCATCCCATAATTAAAGCAAAAGGCTCCCAGTGACTGTTTTTGTAAAAACAAATTTAAAGCAAGAACGAGAGCTTAAAAAAAATGACAATAATATTTTAAACCACTGAAAAAAAAACGGTTACTTATCAGACTCCTGCAGAAAGTCATTTACTGACACCCAATAACATTATTTCAGTATATGTTGATTGTTTGATGCATTGAAGGAAAATTCAAAGCAGGAATAATTAATTGTCCTGTGATAACGATAACATCTAATTGAGCATTATCACAATAATCTTTATCATTCATGATGTCTTGTCAAACCCCTCGATTAGAAATCGTGGTCTTACAATAATAACTGTTATAAATAACTAACTAACTGACAATCTACTGCTGTTAAATGACTCAATATAATGGATCAGTCATGATATATATATATATCACATTTAACAGAAAATCACATAAATGATCAGTTTCATCAATATATTGAGTAGTAATGATGTCTTCCATGGTTTGTTAACTAAATATTCCCACAGCTTTCAGGAATGTTTGTTAAAATCAAACAGTTTTTTCTGTAATTTACTGAAGTGGAAGATTTTGTATAAACTACTGTTCCAAAACAATATAATGAGCTGAATAGATCGAATACTTGTATAAAATTGTGTTTTAGCATGAGCTTTTATTCCGTTTTCTGTGTATGTGCACGTTCAACTTTTTTTAGCTACACTGGGGAAAATAATCTGTTGGATTAACATAAATAATGTGCATGTTGCACAAAACAAAAATCATGGTTCAATATTAGTTTTTCTTACCATGTTCCCAAACTGTTGATTATTGATTATTCTAATAAATAAATCTCAGGGTTATTTAAATTTTAGGTGATTTATTTAACTGGAAGATTTATTTAAACATATTGACTTTAGAAAAATGTGTTAAAAATGAGATGAGTTGGAAATAATGCCAAACAGTTTATGTTTTGGTTTCATGTTAGCTGTCATTCCTTTTACATCTGCAAAAAATGGATTACAAAGCTATATGAACAAAAAAGTTTTAAAAAAAATATTTAAATCTGTTGCATCGCAGAAAGTGATGATTTATTAACATGATTTTACTGTTACATTTATTGGATTATATTTATGAAACCTAAACTGACGGCAACAATTTCCAGAAGGTACATGTTCCAAATTTTAATTTCTTTTTAACTGTCAACTGTGATGGCTTTCATCTTGTTTTGGAAGATCATTAAAGATTTCATTGCACCTGAGAGGTGGGAGTGGCTGAATTTGTTAAACCCAGTAGATCTCACTCTCTCCGGGCTACAACACAGTTTTCTAGTAGTAATAATAATAATAATAATAATAATAATAATAACCTTTATTTATAAAGCACTTTACACATCCAACAAGGAGACCAAAGTGCTGCACAAGCAGTAAATCATATGTGGTAATATAAAACATAAAATAAATGAAATGAAGATCTGAATGGAATGAACAGATTTATTTAACACTGTAGTTAGCATTAGCTTTAAATAAGCTGGTGTGTGCATTCATTTTATTAACATTTTGTTTCCTCCTGATCACATTATAAATGTTGCTTCTATTTTTGTTTGTTTTAAAGGCATATTATGCAGAACTTTCAATGTTAGGCCTTTTAAAAATAAAGTAATGACGTAATTAGAGAGCTAAACAACACGTTGTTTGCCATAACTCCATATGCGATTTGTTTTATGTTAAAAAGTTATTGATCCGTTTTAAAAGTTTGTAGTATTTTTTTCCACCAGTGAGTATAAGCCGGTTTTTGACCGAGTTCCTGATCTGCTGCTGAAGAAGAAGCCACTATAAAGCGAGCATGCCTGAGTTAGCTTCTGCTAAAAAAAGAATAGGACGAAAAGTGTCACAGAAGAATAAAAAGTGTGGCAAACCAGAGTAAATATTGATGCATTCATGTGCTGGAAACATCTTCATTACAAAACTCTTGAACGCTGCTACTCTGTGTGACGGAGTGAAGAATAATACTCATTTCTGCCATCGTGTGGTGGTTAGTGGAAGTGACGGGGTTGTAATTTTGCTCATTACTGTCACCTGGTGTTGGAAATTAAAACCATTATCTTCTACATGTTATGCCTTTTAGATTAATAATGTCACATGATTTGGATTGCGAAATTCTCCAGTTCTGCAGGGAAATTTCAGCATAAATAATTTGGAAGAACTCCTCGTCCACTTTTACTCATTTATGGCATTTTAACATTTACTCAAAAATGACTGAAGACTAAAGTTAAATACATCAAAATAAATCCTAGCAGCTTAACGTTAAGTCGGGGGAAGTTAAAAACATCTTCTATGTCTATATTGAAGCACAACCCAAAAACAAAGAAAAAGTTTCAAGTAGTTATAGAAAAATAACAACCAAGTGAAACTATTTTTGTTCCCAGGAAAACCTAGTTTTTGAAATTCTTTCCACACCCACCTTCAGAACAGGATTTGCTGCAACACCCTCCCACTTCTTAAATCCAGTTATATCAAAGCTGCCCACAAACCAGTCTGTGTGAGCTACAAATTATTCAACAAGTGACTTTCAAAAGCTAGATGAAAGTTGTTGCAAATAAAAAAAAACAGGAGAAGCAGTGTTTTAGTATTACAAAGGCACCTGTGAGGATTTTACAAATTGCTGCCAATAAAGCAGCTTGTGTGGAAAGTTGTTGCATTTCAGCAGAAAGATGTCCAAAGCAGAATGTTTCTCATAAAATCACAAGAACTGCCCACACGCACCATCTCATGCAACTTTAAATAAAACTAAATAAAGGGTACTAACTGACATAAGCTGCATGTTTAGCAACAATAAAAAAAAAACATGTGAAAATAGAAAAGGAAAAATTATGAATTGCTATTTTTTTAATGTGATGTTTCTTCTTAAAAGAACCACTTTCAGGTACCAACGATTAGAACTACGCTTCTTTTATCTGCCGTCTAGAACAAACACGACTAACAGTGAAGTTTGAACAGCCACTCCCATTCCGCAATAAGTGCAACTTTTTATGCATGTTTTTGCCTGTGTGTGATGTGATACAGCCAAGAATTGTTGGAGATCGGGGGTGGAAGCCTTCAACAGTGTGTGTGTGGAGCACTGGAGACATCCCGTTGTGTGAGAGGGAGGTTGTTTCACAGGAAAACAACTTGGTCATCACATTTTTTTCCCAGTGTCCATCCCTTTTATGAAAAAAACACAGGGAATACTTCACTTTGTTGTTGTTATGGTCTCCAATGCCCCTTTTCCACTAGGGTTAGTACGAAACGGGTTCAGCACAGTACGGTATGGAACGGTTGTGTTTCCATTATCATCTCAGTAATGCGAATGTAGGTGAGGGTATTGGCGTGCTCAGCTTAGCAAGTGGTGGGAAAGGTCAGTGATATCATTCGCATTGGACACAAAAGTCGTAAACAAACGTGAGAGCAGGAAACAACAATAGAGGACGCTGAGTTATTTTTGTACTTTGTACAACCCTTTGTACCCTTTGTAAGTAGGCGTGTGACATCACTTTACTGGACCAAGCAGTCCATAGGTAGGCGTGTTGGGTGCCTTTGGATCGAGGCAAAGGTGGCCCGAAAAAAGGGGTGAGGGTCAACCCTGAAAAAGGTAATACCATACTGTACTGACCCTAGTGAAAAAGGGGCACAAAGCAACATCTGACCCCTCCTTTCCACCGGACGCGTCAGCAGCACGTTACTGCAGCAGCACGTCATACGCAGCTGATAGATACCGCTGTAGTCAATAGAACCATTTGCACCGAATCCATCAGCAGCACGAGTCGAACGCGTCTCATGAGCGACATCTCGCGGCACATACACGCCGGTTCTATTTTTTACGCGCTACGCGTCTGAAACGCGTCACAAGTTCGACATTTTGGAAAGAGGAAGACGTCTACCTTGAAGATCGAGGTTGAAAAACAGTTTCTCACGACCTTGTTTGATTGAGGTGTGGTGAAGCAGAGACAACTGCTGAACAATGGCACTCCACTACTGGGTTTTGTAGACCCCCGCTGTAAACTTTTCAAAAACCGAAATACGCTCAGAGGGAGCAGCCCTCTGGATCTTTAAATGTCCTTCATATTTACATAAAATGGACAGAACATAAAACACAAACCTTTTGGAGCCATGTTGTAGTTTTTTTCTGCTTGTTGTTGTGTATACTGACAAAGTCATGCGTGATTTTGCTAATGTCGCGTGACTTCGTGCTCTTTCAATGACGGTTGCTTCCCTGCTGCTGATACGCACTCGCTGGAAAGGATCGAGCAGCAGAATACGCAAGCGAGACGTGCTGCTGCAGTAACGTGCTGCTGACGCATCCGCTGGAAAGGATCGAGCAGCAGAATACGCGAGCGAGAAGTGCTGCTGCAGTAACGTGCTGCTGACGCATCCGGTGGAAAGGAGGGGTTATGCTCAATAATTCAGCTGAACTGGCTACATCTTTTCAGACAGAGAGGCAGAAGCTCGCTGTGTAACCTGAAATAAAAGTAGTGAGAAAACATTTCAAATTTAGCTGCTTTACTCTGTTTTAAACTCTTCTCACTGCTCATGAGCAGTGATGGTTACCACGCTGACTGTAAATGCAGGCTAGTGGTATCATGTTGATGAGCCACACAGAATGCGGAGACTATCAAGTCCTCCATTAACCTCAAGCATCAGGAGATGTGTTGTATGCTGCTGCTCTTCAATGTGTTTAAATGATCTTCTGACATGTGCATCTCCCAGAGAAACTAATTAAGTGATATGTGTTAAAAAGCATCATGAGATTCCAACAAGATCATCGATGAATTCAAGGAATTCAAACCGAACTGTTGGAGCCATTTTAAACATACTGTTATGGAGCTGTGATTATTATCTATAAGGGATGCTCTAATTGGCCCAGGTGTGATGGCAACTGGTGTATTTATATTTGACCATATGTTAAATGTGGTTCAATACACCAGTAATAGATATATTAAGCCTTTCAGATCACACAAATGAGTTGTAATGTCCAAAGCAAGTTGCTTGGACTTTATATGAGCTTTAATATTCAAAATTGACACTATCTGCATCTAAGAATGCATTAAGCTAAAGGTGTGTCACCACCAACAGGCAAGGGTCAGAAAATCTGCATAAACAGACAAATTCATCTGTAATAAAATGACACTGGAGGCCATCGGTGGTGCTTTCTCCATCCGCTCTCTCTCTTTAAGCTTTAGATTTCTCATTACCACTGAAAAGCAACAGCGACGCCAGTCGTTTTGCTTCCTAATTGGTCCATTCAGCAGGTGGCAGCTGCTATGAGCAGTGATGTGGGGGGTCTCTGACTTGCCCATCAATCCCAGCCTGGATCACATCATCTCAGGTAAAGCCGAGCAGCACTCGACCATGTATTTAAGTCAGTCTTTAAAAAAGTGGTATTGACATGTGGGGGAGGGGAACTACTGGGCTTCCTAGATGTTCATCTGATGTGAGCAGAAAAGGTGACGTCTGTAAAATGTCCTGAGGGGTGTTACACTGAGGGAGAGTTGGCGTTTAGCAGAGCGAAGTAAAGGCCACAGTGTATGGCTTGATTTTAGAGCTACTTTCTAGTGTTTATGTGAAACTAGCTGAGTCACCGGCAGCAAACATCTCAGGGATTTCCTTACTGGAATTAGATTTTGGTCCTGTGTACAAAAAGGTTGATTTACATTTTGCAACGCAATGCAAATTCCCTGTTAGTAAGTACTTTTACATTTTCAACTCAAAATGATGCTGACTGGAACCTCCAGACTGGAAGCAAAAACCCTCCCCATGATAAGCATTTTCATTGTGCTGCTTTGTCACTGATTTATATTTTACTTTATACATTCAGATCACTGGATTGCTGCAGAATGTCACTCTGATTTTTAGAGCTGCACAACCGACGGAGGCCCTGAAGTGTTTAGAAAAGCTTTTATTGTCGAGGATGATCTGGTTTTACTTTATTATTGGAATAAACAGATGCAGTAAAGAGTTCCTGGACTCACCTGCGGTGGAGGAAGACCTCCTGCACCGAGCGGACAGTCAGGTAACATGATCGTCCTTTTAGGAGTGCTGCACTGACAGGAAGGGGAGGGGTTAGACATGCTCCAGTTCCCATTTAGGAAGATGTCATGTACCGATTGATCCACATGGGGAGTGAACCAATCAGATCCACGAGAGGAACATGGGAAACCTCTGCAAGAAAACCATGAGAAAACCTTTTTCTTAGCAGCTGACTGAATATTAAAACACACTATTATGCAAAAATACACTAACAAAGATCTATTAAGTCATATTTAACAAACTCCTAAAGCTTCTGCATTTATAGGATGAAACATGTGGCTGATGTTTGAAGAGTATAATCTCTTTGGATGAACTGATGGTAAAAATCTGGGGCAATATCAATATTAAAATCGGGACAAACAGCAGATTGTACGGAAGCAGAGAGAGGACATGCTCAGAAATGTATTATATTGTTTGGTCAGCAGGATCATCAGGACTGTGAAACTGAAAGAAACTGGATGCAGAAATTGTCTTTGCAACATGATCAACCCCAGTGAAACCTCGCTATAGCCGACACTGACTTGACCAGACGTTTTGCCCGTTATGAAGGGGTGTCCACCCCAGAGAGGTAGGGTGTCCAGGTGTCCTGTCTCATACATGTCAACCTTGAGAACTCAGAATTAGGGAGACTGTGGTTGAGGTGCGTCAGAGCGGGGGGGACCGTTAGCAGCAAGTGTTATTGCTATAAATAGTCGGTTGGAAATAATGGGAGAAATGGAGGTTTTCGGGAGGTATACTGACATTTTGGAGTCTCCCGGGAAAATTGGGAGAGTTAACACATGTGCCTGTCATCTAGGAATGTCAGTAACATTTAATGGATAAATGTAAGTTTTTGTTTCTTTTTTCGTTTCGTTCACTGTCAATTAGCGGGGAGAATTTTCACTGATTTTATTATTTTGTTATGGTTTGTACTGGTGTGGAACCAAAAGCATGAGAGCACTCACCAGGAGTTTGAACAACAAAAGATTTAATCATGCCCGTAAGGAAAAGAAAACACACTTACAATAGGTAGAGGGAGTGCTCGGAGACAACCGGGTGAAACGAAGCACGAAAAAATAATCCATATCCCAAAATCCCAAAGACAAAGATTCCACAGTCAAAGAACGAACCGACAAAAACCTGACACTCACAAAACACTTAAATACAAACTGAACTAATTAACTAAACTAGAAACACCTGGACGGAAAGATACTGAACTGAGGAAGACTGACGACACAGGAAGTAAACAGGAAGTGAGGACACAGGAGTCGAAGCGCACAATAAAACACCAGACACATGGGGAAGGAAACAGGAAGTATGACAAATGGCAAAATAAAAGCAGAACAGGAAGACACGCGACCAGGGGGAACAAAACAGAACGTGAATGGAATGAAATGATAAATGAAAACCCTCAAACAGAAACAAAACCCCAGAGTTCCAACATTTTTGGGTGGACAAAAAGTCCTGAACAGTGGGGTGTCCGCTCCAGAGGGGTTATATAAGTAGTAAAAATGCTTGGTAGGACCAAAACTTGTCCCCTGGACAGGGACGTCCGCTGGGCAGGGTTTCACTGTAGTTGTTTCAAGAAAGTAGAGCTAGTTTTTGGTTTAGATACAAAACCTGGTTATCTGTGAATAATTTGCTTTCTTGAGAAAATCCTAACAAAGTTCAGAAAAGCAGGTAAAGCTGCTCTTGACTCCCATGTGACAGCCAGTGCTGAGTTATCTCTGATCGTTCAATAAATCTGGGCAACCTGTTCACTCTTATACACAAAATCTATAAGCGTTAAGTTTTAAATAGGTATTTATTCAGTAAAATATTGTGCATTTCAGAAAAAAACTAATTTAATGATGTTTTTTCTCAGAAGTCCTTTAGAACATTCCTCTGAGAAACACATGGTTGCATAGTTCGCTGCAGGATTTCTGAATAAAATACAAACACAGGTATGTTTCTTCTTGCCACACATAAATTCATCATGGATTTATTCATGGCTGGATTCTTGTGGTACTCTGTGTACTCCAGAACACTTACTGTATCGGGTCTCCATCCATGCAGCGTGTCCCAAAGCCGGGGTTGTTCACCAAAGTATCCACCACCTTCAATGCCTCCGTGTTCTCTGGTGTATCATTGCTGCAAATATTATAAATAATATATTTCACTTACACTGTGAAGAAATAAAATACTAAAATGTTAAATGCGTGTAGCTGGAAATCTTTAATAGAAAGCTGCAAATTTAAAAAAAATTCACAAACATTGTAGGAAATTGTGTTAGACACTATATAATTAGTCATTAATCCCTGAAATATTATAAGGATTTTATCATAATAACGTAACAATCTATATGTTTGTGTAATGCATGTCCTTCTGTCATTTGAAAAGGTTTTTCAAATGCATATTTTTTTAAATGAAGTTTATTTTTCACGTCGAAGGATAAATAAGATACTTGAGGAAAAATCTCGACTCTGTTTCATATTTCATGCATGGAAGGGTTAAACTCATAAAGACAGTTTCTTGGTTCACTTTTTGTTTTCTTTTGGTTTCATGAAGATTTCTTTTTTTCTAAAACTTGTTTACTGCCATCTTAAAAAAAACTTTAACCTTAATTTTTTGTTCTTTGCAGTTTTAGCAACTATTAATTTGTAAACATTTAAATGATCGTCAGTTTTGCACTGCAGTGTTATTCGGGCAGAAATGTGACATCAGTGCAGGAAGTAACCCAGGCTAAACCAAAAGTGCTTTAGAATTATTTTTCTATTTGATCTGGGTGCCACTGTCAAGTTAGAAGATGTACTGTTTTAGTTTCTAAAAAAAGACCTGGATAATTTTTCGTCTATAACCGAATCTGACATCACAAAAGACATTACAGTACCTGGAACATGTACAACACCGGTACAGACATGATACTTAAATACTTAGTAGAAGGTATGTGTATCTTTTACCAAATAATACATAAACTTAGACTTCTAACAGTTTTCAGGAAGTGCCTTAATTAAGAGAATATGAGGATAAAACCATCAAGTTCATCAACAAAATAAAAGCTTTCTAAAAGTTATTGACAGTAAAATAAAATTCCATCCTAAATCTGGATTATTGTACGTTGTTATTCAAAAATGAGTCAACATAAATCCCTCCTCAGTGTGTTTTCGTTTGGTCATTATTATCAAAGTTCCAGGTTTATATTTAAAGCCAGAGTCTCATTCAAATAATCTTCCTGTTCCGGATACAAACCACGCCTGCTGCTTTTTATTTTAGAGCTACCGAGGGACTTAAAGACCGTCGTGATGGCTTCCAGCCAGCAGTGGTCACAGCTCAGCCAACCATTTGGATTAATACAGTGTTCATTGTCTCATTTAGGGACGTCTCCATGAAGGTCATATTGCTGCTTCCTGACCACCAGCGAGTGCGACCGAAGTAGTCCCCTCATGAAAAAAAAAAAAAAAAGATTGTGTGCAGCCATCTGTTTTGTAATTAACAATGGCTGGGTCACCATGTTATTAAAGATAATAAAACTATTGGAAAGCTCTGAAATAAAGACTTGTGCATATACACGGAACCGGTGGAACTAATGAGCGGCTCATACGAGGAGCAGCTGACGAAATAGAAGAAAGTCTCCTGAAAACTGAAGGATGTGAGAAACAGTGCAGTTTTATTTTTAAATTATATTTTATTGAGCATGTAAGTTATTCTGAACTTCCAGGTTGAGTCAAACATGGCCTTTAAGCTAAAATATGAATCATACTGAATTAAATATAAGAATCTAATTTAGTGGTTTTAATATATCCCGACTTATTCTTCATGTCATTTAACTAAAATTTTAACTTATTTATGTATGGCTTCTGTGAATAGGATTTTTTATGACTTTAATAACAATCGACACAGCAAAATAAACCGAAACGCTTCTGATGGGTAAATATAATATAATATAATATAATGTAATGTAATGTAATGTAATGTAATGTAATATAATATAATTTTTTTAATTACTGCAGGTTATGAATGTATTGCATGACGCATGAAGGAAATTTCCAAGAACGTGACGCATTTGAGATTAACAGCATGTTGTCATTCAAATCAAGAACTCATAAACCTGTTTGTTTGGATTTCATTTGAATGTAGTCACTGAGATTGTGAACAAAAATTCTGGATTATTTGTACTACTTTATTTCAGATTAAAGGTTATATGAGCATTATAAGCAAACACAGAGATGTGAGGCTGAAAGTCCCGCCCACTTAATCTGAAATCAATCACTTCAAGTTTTTTTTCATGTAAATTAGTTAGAAAAATGAATATCTGAATACACAGCAGTAAATTAAAAACCACACAAGTTAAAAAAATCATAATTCTGGGATGTTTACATGGTGGGTTAGTTACTGGAACCAACAACTAACACTCAATTTGTTTCAGCTTCAACTTCTATGCTAAAGAGTAACTGACCCCCTCTAGATTACATACCCGCCCACACTACGCTATGATTGACATGTTGCACCGACACAGGTGGCCAGAGAAGGAACAGATAAAAATGGAGGAAACTGCTTCTGTTACGAGTTGACCAGCCCTGATTCGCATCCATTTGAGCCAATAGTTCGCTCTGCAGCGGTTTAGCGGCACATCTCTTAGTGGTACATTGTTGTTAGCCAGAGAGCTAAAGCTACATTTAGATTAGCTAGAGTAATATTGTGTAACTCTGCCAGCAGGTGTAGCTGAGTGTTGTACCTCATAGTCCGCAACAGAAAACGTGTGATGCACAGAGGTGTCCAAGGTTAGCTAGCATAAACATAAACATAAACCACGTAAACTACATGAACCATATAAACTGCTGCTCTGGGGGCATGAGTAAGGCCACATCTGGTGATGTCCTCACCCTCTGCCACGTCATTAGCTGCTTCAAATTTGTTCTATAATTTTAACCTAAAGGGGGCACAATAATCGCGATTTTAGGCAGAATGTTAAGATTTGAATACAGATGCACTAAAATAGAAAACATCATTAGACACTAATTTATACAGTTTACAAGGAAAACAGGTGGATTTGGGAGTTAGTTACTCTTTAAGTTCAAATCTCTAGTTCTTATTAATATGTTGGTTAGGAAAACATAAAAAAAAAGATATTCTCCAGGTTAGACAGGGACCTGAATGCAGTGTTATTGTTAAATAATTTAAAATGACTAAATAAACAATCATAATACAGAGCGATTGCTCCTTGTTTCTCCTACAGCTTTGTAAATTGGTTAGTAATTGAACTGATTTCACACGAGGCTAAGCTGACGGGGTCTGACATCCTCAAAGTGAATTTTTACAAGGTGCTTCGAGGGGAAAATCAAACAGATTCAAACTAGATCAGTAACAAGAGACTTTAACACTTTCATAAATTATGAAATCTTCAGACAAGATTTTATTCTCAAGTATTTTTACACATGAAAAATACAATTTTGAACTTCATTTCCCCAAAAAAATCTTTTGAAAATTATGTTTTTGTCTACTCAGATGGACAAGATGCATTTTGAATATGAAATATGTCTTTGAGAAACATTCCTTTTTAGTTGTTTGTTAAGAGGTTTTAAAAGAAGAAGCACTTCGTTTGTGCTCTTTACCAGAAGTTTTAGCTGTGACTGACATCAAGCTGCAGCCAAGAATATGACTGTTCAAACTGATGAGATCAGCAATACAAAAATGTTCTGTTTATTTTCAGTAACAACAGTTTTTGCTTCTATTTTTGTTTTTGGGGACTAAATGTGGCACATGGTTGCATTTTGTTTTAATGATCAACATCAATATTATTGTAGTCCGGTAATTATTCAGGCATTTTTGACAAACATGAAAGTTACAAAAATCATATTTTTCCTGATAATTAAAAGTCAGTTACTGCGAAAGTTGATATTCTCAGCTGTATTGTTATTGTACTGAAAGGGAATCTGATTCTTCTCAAACCTAAACAAATATATTTAGGATAAAATGAAACACATTTGCAAACCTAAAATGTTCTTACCTATAAAAGGTGGTTTGAGGCAGTTTGTACATCCACGGCTGCAGCTCCAGACTTGGATAGGTGGCGAATGGTGGGACGATGAGGGAGAAGATCAGAGACAGGCAGACAAAGAAAGCAGGCAGGACCACCTGAGAGGACAGAGACAAATAAAAAGGAACTCATTAAAATGTTACTAAAAAGATTATTTTCATTTTTTATAATCCTACACCATCTTTTTGATAAAACTTTGATTTAAACTGGAGAAAAGGTGGTGAAAATTCCTATCAACAGAAAACTACACCAGTGATTATCAACTGGTGGTTTGTGGGCCAAATCAGGTCTAACAGCAAATTCCATGTGGACTAGGAAGTAAAAAAAAAAAAAACAGTAAGCAGTTTGCATGTGTGCTGTGAGAGGAACTGTTCTCGTGGAGAATCCACCTGCCCCTCCTCGTTCCTGAGAGCTGTCTGTTTATGCTAGTACTACTGCGGAGTAGAAGCTTGTAGCCCGCCCAGTGGAGTATCTACGTCACAAACGCAGTCTCCTTAAGACCAAATTTTTGCATCTGCTACTGATACGCAGCAATTTTAATGCAGAAATACTTAGAAATGCTATTTTGAGCTTGATCTTTTTAATAAGATACGTCCTCTAGCATCAGAAAAATGCCACAAGAACATGTTAACAACACTAAAAACATGATTTTTATTATTTTTAATTATTTTTAACATTTATTTTTTATAGCTCATATGTGAGAGACCTGGTTCTAGTCCTGTGATGTGTCTACCTGTTTTTCTTGGCTTTGTGTGACTGGTGAGTTCTTGTAGGGTAGTTTTGCAAATGGATCAGGAGTGTTATCTGTTAGTGATGGTGAATCTAAAATAAACTCCGTTTTTTAACACAATTTTGCTGCTCATATCTTTGATAAATGAGATTGCTTGCAGTGGATTTTACAAACCAAATTTGTTGATATACTTCCACAATAAAAAACTAACTAAATTCAACTTTATCTAGCAAAAAAAAAAAAACTTCAGTTTTGTTGCATCGGTCCAAGGGTTTTTCGGTACCTTGTGAAAGGCATTTTAATTCCAGCCTGTGTTTTTCTGTCAGTAGTGGAGCCGCTTGGGTTTTCTTCCATGAGCTTATTATGGTCCAAATGTCACAGAGGGTATGATGAAAAAGTGATGTACCTTAACCTTGGAGTTCAACTTGAAGGGTTTGGATAGTTTTCTTGGTTATTTATTTTTTTTACTTCTCTATCTGTCTGATCAACCCGAGGTTGCATTTTCCACACCCTGGGAGGTCGTCTTCAGTCCCATGAACCTTATAATTTTAAATAATTTATGCAGCTTTGGTCTCAGGAACATATGCGCACTACTTGAAAAATGACAAAAAGCCATTGAGCTTCTCATTCAGTTGAATGTCCCACCGATGTTGAAAGTGAAGTCACATTGTAACAGATCTCGATCTCAGCTGGCTGGTTGGTCGCTAGTTTAGGTCATTTTAAAAAAGCTAGCCCAGACCGGAATCATTATTTACACGTCCAGACTTCCTGGTTCCATAACGAATCACATGTGAGTCTGCAAGGCTGCCAAGTCTTCAACACAAGCAGCAGCAAAAAGTAAGAAACCACCACATCCTTCCAACCGAGCAGCTGAGCTGCACATGATGGGACGTTCAAATGCACTTAGGAAAACTCAACACTGAACAAATAGGACTTCAGACATTCCTAAAAACTGAACAAATACAAGAGAAACTAAACAAGGATTAAGATCAGAACTGGCAACCCAGCAGAAAAATCAGGGAGGAGGTGAGTGGCTGAGAACAGACGGGTTTTTTTCTACATGAACTGCAAAACTCAGATTTGACAACAAGGTCTAATTCTTACATACTGTACCTTTAAGGCTACCAAAAAAATCTGTTTTGAATATATCTGTAAAATAAACAACAAAACAAAACAAAAAAATATTGCACTGAAAATTGCATCAATTTATGGCAACTTAATTTTTTTTAGAAACAAAAGAAGCGATGAACCGTGCTGTATATCACAATGCTTGCAATGTTCTAAGGTGACCAAAGTTTGTCACTTCATCAGAAGAATCAAGTCAGATTCGTTTTATGACTCCATACTGACACAGTTACAACACTGAGTAAAATTATAACTGGCCTCCTTGAACTGGAGAGAGAGAGGAAAAAAACATTTTTATGTAATGTCTGATACAGACACAATAAAAAGCCAACGAGATATTGGTTTCATTACTCTACATCTCCCCGAGCCCCCGTACTGTCATTACGTGCAACAAAATGCAAAAATGGCTGACGCAATTAACAATAACACAAGACCGACGCAATAGTGCGCACTCATTAATATGCTCCCCACCAACTTGTTTGGGCTCCTCTGCATGCTTTATGAGTTTGATTAAACACTTCCGACAGAACCACCGTCATCTGGCCACTCAGATATAATTAGTTTCTCGAGTCTCTTGTTATTTAACAAAAAAACAAAAAAAAAAAAAAAAACAAAACACTCTTCTCTAACCTCCTCTTCCCATCTAGTCCTTTTCATGTAATTCTCTTTTCATTACATTGTTAGAGCTGACAAAAAGGTCGCAAGGAAAAAAAAAAGGAGATATCTCTACTATTTAATCATTTCTAGGGAGGGTCACGTTTGGCAGCTAAAGGGGGAGGTCTGCGTACACTTGATTAATTGTAGAACATGCAATCTGCAAGGCCAATTCAAGTTGCTACAATCAAAAATCCTAAATTTACCGCACAGGGCTGTGGTGTCGTGGATATCTGCTGGAGGGGGTGAAGATAAAAAGCAGCAATGAGACTGCAAAGCTTTAATGGCAGACCACAAAAAAAGGGACTTATTTTGGTTCTGGTACTCTCTCCCTTTCCTTTCTCTTTACAGTAATTGCAGGTGACAGCTGGTGTGTCAGCCACTGAAAGAAATCTAAGGGAAAAAAAAAACAAGAAGTCATTATGCTCACAAAGTCAAAGCAATACAAAGAACAATGCAGGAGTTTAGGGCTTTTTGAAGTATAGTGGGGACTTAAACAAAAGAATTGGATTTAATACAAAGTGGGTAAAAACACAACGGGATTAAGAATTGTATTACACCAAAGTTAGCTGCTTTATCAGATTATTAGATAAAGGTAATTTCCTCAACTATTTATGTTAGTATAATTTCATTTGGTAATAACAGCTCTATTGTTTTCCCTGGTATTAAAGTGGATAATAGCTTCCTCTGGGATGTTTCTCTGCTTTGAGACAATACAGAAGTATTTAAATAACCACTTTTTTGTGGAAAATACGGCATAAAGATGGTGTTTGCAACAGCCGAATCAAAAGAGAAAAACAAAACACTAAGGATGGCATTATGTTTGACGTAATTTTATTCCTGACCGTCTCAGGGACAATATAAATTAAGCCCACATTTTCCTAATGCTCTATTTCTGTTTAGTCATTACTGATGATATTTTTTTTCTATTTTTTATGGTTTTACATTTCATTTACTAAGACGTAATACAGCCATCAAAGCCAGTGAGAGTATAAATGTTTTGGCACTTGGCATTAACTTTATTTCAGTCGTGCTATTTTGTGACCATTGATACTGAAGCAACAACAGGTTTTTGATCTTTTCTGCAATCATAGGATGAACTAATGAATGTCAGTTAAAATATAATTAATATACAGTCAACAGCTAAATTTTGGGTACAATTCATGGCCCAAATTTATGGCTAAACTACCTTTGATTACTTTTAAACAACTCAATATTTCTGTAGTTCTGTAAATCAAAGCTACAATTCGGAGTTTTTCGCTTTTCAGGAGTTACGTATGATTTTATTTTTTTAATTCATGAAAGTAACAGTCTGACCCGATTCTGTAATAAAATTTAGGAAAAAAAAGCGCCCCCCCCCCACCCCCGTCCTGAAGGGGCATATTTAATTTTAAGTAAGTGCTGCCTAGCATTAGCCAATAGCGTTCTACATTCTCCTCACCCCTCCTTTCAACCGGATGCGTCAGCAGCACGTTACTGCAGCAGCACGTCTCGCTCGCGTTTTCTGCTGCTTGGCCCTTTCCACCGGGTGCGTATGAGGCGCATAGCAGCAGGGAAGCAACCGTCATTGAAAGAGCACAAAGTCACGCGAGATTAGCAAAATCACGCGTGACTTCGTCAGTATACACAACAACAAGCAGAAAAAACTACAACATGGCTTCAGAAGGTTTGTGTTTTATGTTCTGTCCGTTTTATGTAAATATGAAGGATATTTAAAGATCCAGAGGGCTGCTCCCTCTGAGCGTATTTCGGTTTTGGAAAAGTTTACAGCGGGGGTTTACAAAACCCAGTAGTGGAGTGCCATTGTTCAGCAGTTGTCTCTGCTTCACCACACCTCAATCAAACAAGGTTGTGAGAAACTGTTTTTCAACTGTTTTTCAACCTCAATCTTCAAGCCAGACGTCTTCCTCTTTCCAAAATATCGAACTTGTGATGCGTTTCAGACGCGTAGCGCGTAAAAATAGAACAGCCGCGTATTTGCCGCGAGATGTTGCTCCTGAGACGCGTTCGACTCGTGCTGCTGACGGATGCGGTGGAAAGGTTTCTATTGACTACAGCGGTATCTATCAGCTGCGTATGACGTGCTGCTGACGCGTCCGGTGGAAAAGAGGGGTCATAGTAAACCTCTCAATTAACCAAGCGTGAAGATCTATGTCCAGTCGGCATTTACGAGTTGTTTAAAACACTGCAAAGAATCATGGAGCTGTGACCTTAAACAATATATAAATTGTATAAATGTAACTTACCCAAAAAAGTGTCCATTGTAACAAAGGTGGTGGGTGTCCACATATGACAGCTGACGCTCACTATCATTGCTATCGTATCACGGACACAGATGGGCGGGACTTAAAGGCGCAACGCATTTTTTTCCCCCTCAGCAGCGCCCTCTGAGGAAAAACTCTGGATTTTTGCGTTAAAGAAGGAATACTAAAGCTTACACAAGCCCTGTGATTATTTTTCACCTCATAACATCATTGTTTTTTTTCGAACTTTGGCTTGTTTACGATTGGCAAAAAGAAGAAAAGTTCCATCTCAAGTTCCCCTAAACTGCTGCCTCGCATCCTGAAAATTCAAATAATTAATGGCCAGAAAGTAGGAGAAGCTATTAGAAAAGAAAATCTGTTTCAGATTAGCTGATCCTGTTATAATGCAGTGTTAAAAAACAGCAGTCAAGGACGGAATTAACAAAAATGTTTGAAGGAAATTGCTTGTCAAATTGGAAAAATCCAATGTACTTATTTATTTACTTTACACATTTTAATAGAAGAATAAAAAAATACATATTTCAGGGATTTAAATTGGTTTGCAAAAAGATCTGAACATACTAAAGGATTTTTTTTGGACAAAAGTCCTGTTAACATTTTTAAGCTACAACAAGCAAAAGTAAGTTGGAGTGATAAGGTCAAGAAATACTTAAAAACACAAATTCCAACAGTTCCAACACATCCGGCTGGATAATCATGTCTACAACGTGTGTCCAAGCCAGTAAATCAAAACTTTAATAGAAAAAAAGGGTAAATTCAAATCTATTATAGCAAATTTGTAGAAGTAAATATTAAACCGTTAGTTTAAAAAAAACATGTCTCAACATGTCTCAGACACACTCGGGTCGCAATTAAATATTTAGAAGCATTATAACTTTGTTTAATGAAAAATGGTCCAAATTTGTGTTGTTTAACCATTTTTGAGCTTCGGGTGAGTCTAAATTTTGAAACTGGAAGTGACAAAAAGGTAATCTGGTAATAAAGATAATGTAACATGATGCTAAATAATCCAATTTAATATCAGAAATTACTTTATCAATAATACAATATGATGTTGTATAATCTTTATAAAAAAGTACTGAGACATAATAATGTCTGCAAAAGGAAACAATATTGTTTATTAAAAATTATAAGATCAGTAACACAATATAGTATTTTTTTTTATAATATTTTACATTGATGTTTTATTATAAATGTATTTATGTAATATCAATGTGTCATGTTTTACCTTTTTGATAATAATAATAACTAATATGTTATCAATCCAATCCCTGAAGAGAAGAGAGCTACAATCTGTACAATGTCCAGGAAGGACAATTTTGGGGTTCTGCGTCTTGCCCAGGGATATTAGAACATCATCAGTGGATGACCTTCCTTTGTCATTAACCCACTGCTGCTGCACATAATCGAGCCAACTTTTTTATATAACACAACCTTAATGTAGTATGCAACATCAGTGGGTGTTGCAATTACATTGATCCCAATTATCTGCACGTCGCAGTAAATCTTTAACAGTAAACTTGCACTTGAATAGCATTTTTCAGTCTTTAAATCATGCACCACTTTGTAACTAAGAACTACGGCTTTGCATTTCTGACATTATCAAGAATTGCATGTTCCTAGAACTTCCACCTCCATAAATCACAGCTTTTATGTTTCATGCCAGAATCATTTGGATATTCCTGTAAAAGCTCACATTCAAAGAGATTACCTCGCCGCACAATCATATTTACAGACAATGAGGGATGATGACATGATGAAGGGTGAAAAAAGACCTTTAGCCAAATGAGTAAAGAGGAAGGAGGCCTTGTAGACAATGTGCAACCTGGTACTCAGACATTCACACACTCAGCGGTACCTTCCTGCTCTTTGTACCCAATAAAGAGGGACGTCCGGGATTGACAGTGACTAATGGGGGATTGGTACTGCAGCAAATTACAGGAGGAACCTATCAAAGATGTTCTTTCTTTCCATCCATTTGTGGTTCGCCAACACATTCCAAGATGTTCTCTGTTCAATTTCAGTGACAGTTATTTCTGAGCAGCAGAGCCGATAACTGATGTTGCCTAATATTTACAAGCACAATAAGAATCTAGATGAGAACTGTAAGTGTGTTGTGGCTATTTGAGTTTGAACACATTGTTCAGAGGCAGGAAATAAAATCATTTCAGCTCTTTAAAAACTGCTCGTAGTCGCCAAAATTGGTTTCGACTGGTGGAAATTATCTCTCTTTATTAGTTTTGACTTTTGAAATCATGTTTATGATGAGCAAAATAATACAGACATAAACCTAATGAGCTAATAGAAGTCTGTCATCTGCATAATTGTTAATCAGAGCACATGATTAGTGTGCAAGTAAAACGGAGGAACAAACAAATCACAAGTGTCACGTCGGCTGTCGTTCTGTCTTTACAGGTGAAAGTTATGGTGCAGAATGGAACCACACACACACATTTGTCAACAACTTTCTTTCCCACGTGTGCTTGATGTCTTGCACTTCCAAAGGGCAAACGTGATGCTGAAAAATCTCTTCTCACAAAACTCTTCGTCTTGATTTTAATCTGTGTCCGCCCGTACAACGCAAGCCTCGGAAAATGAAGACGATTATTGCAGATGCAGCTTCCTGACGTGACGTTACATCATTCTGGATGCTGCTGTTCGTTCTTCAGCGCTTCATGTTCGCCTTTCAGCACCGATTTCAGCAACTTAAATTCCACCAACTATTGACTGCGTTGAGATGAATGTATCTCCCCGAGTTGAAATTATTTCACTCTATCACATGTGCCACTAAGTGATTTTGGAGGCCAATGTGTGTTTCCCACAATCCTACCCTGATCCACCCATGCAACCGCGCTAGTGTAACCCTTCAATTCATCAATATGACAAACTGAGGCCATTACCTGGGCAATGAGTCCCTTGCGGCTCCGTCGGGCGTGGTGGAAGCGCTTGATAAAGAGCGCCAGGAACTGCTTCCTGATCAGCTTCCAGCCGGTGATGACCGTGGACCCTCGTCCATTGATGCTGGCCGCCTTCTTACAATCTGGCATCAAACTGCAGTGTTATTTATCATCTTTGCACCCATGTGAAAGATATGCTGAGCATGCGGTTCAGCACCACTAATGGTCTGATCAAAGTGGTACAATGGCCAACTGCACTCGTTCATTAATCAACAGAGCAAGTTTTGAGCTTTACTTATCAAAAGAAAAATGATACTTTGGTGGAAATTCAGCAGGAAAACTGTGAGATCAGATTTTTGTAGCGTTCGGGAAAAGCACACATACCTGCTACTTTACTGGAAAACTTTTGCTCGAAATCTGTAAGAAATATCAAATTGACTGTGTTTAAGAGTGAGGGATGGTCACAAATGAGTAAAAGAAAGGAAGTAAATGAATCAGGAAGAATGTGCCACTCATCCCACTGATGCGCTTCGCTTTACTTGCGATGCTGTTTCTCTTCGATTCACGAGAGCTTCTCTTCCAGTCCCTCACCAGCGGCTCCGCTGCTGCTGTGGGAATACAAATAAGATATGTTGTTTTGGCCTGACCCAATTTGGAGATATAAATAACAATAAGAATAGCTTCCTGCCACACGAGATGCCATTCTATGCCATATATAAAAAAGAAAAAGAAAGAAAGCACCATCTCAGGTGTTGCAAGCACATGAACGTATCAGGTAAACTGAAGAGATGTTCGTTAGTGATGGACCGAAATAAAACTCTAGAACTAATGGAGGTCAGGTTTATCCACCAAGGACAGTCAATTATGAATCATATATGAGGGGAAAATATCAATATTTAATGTGAACATTTATTCTAAAGGAGTTTTATTGTCCTGTTGATTTTCTTTACAACTAAACACACAACTAAAATCTCTGCTTTTTCTCCTTCTCTTTGTAAAACCTGCTGTTTATTCACTGTTTATTTTCCAGACTCTGACCTTTAACCCCCTCCATGAGTTTGTTATCTTTTTGAAATATCCTTTGGGTGTTTCGAGTTTTTAATCTTAGTTTCTTTCGAAGCTTCGTTGCTTGAAAAGCCTGGAGAATCTACCAATTAGTTTGACTTTTCTTGGTAAAATTGAGTTCTTTTTTTCCTGATAATTTGCCCTGTGTTGTGTTTGTGTCTAGTTCTCGACAATATTGTAATAGAAAATGGCATACCACACATACCAGCTGTGATCAGTTGGTTAAATTAAATAACTGACCGTTCTTTGCTCTGTTTCTGTTATACAGCTAAAATAGCTTCATAAAGTTACTTTCAACCATTTTCCCAGCTATTTGTTTTATTTATTTATTTTTTGCACTAATAAAATGGTTTGTTGTTCTGTTGGGAATTGAAGCAGTCATTAAAATTGATTAATTGAACACCCTTTTTGTCCTTTTATGCATCTTTTTTTACACATTTAGTACATTATTTTACCAATATGAAGTTCTAACTGCCTACTAAAGGAGCAACATTTGGTCTAAATAAGAAATTCTGTCAAATGATTTATGTAGTAGCAAAATTTAGATCTCAAAATGTGAAAAAAAAACTACAATTCCTACTGATTTATTTCAGATTAGAGTTTTTATGTTGTTTCGAAGAATGCGTTTCCTTTCCGGGTTGAGTCATCTTCATCAGATATTTTGGTATCACGTGCACCACACTGAACATGGACCAGATAAAGCAAAAGTCAGAGCCTTCTGAGATCTGAGTGAAGATATGAGATCTCCATGTTAAAGGTAAAGTCTAGTAGATCATCTCCAAGTAGCTCTATGTTCCTGTGACCACAGCTGACAGTATTATTAAAAACTATAAGGTTTATGGGACTGAAGACAACCTCCAAGGACATGGACACATGTGGAAACACAACCTCAGGTTCATCAGATGGATAGAGGATGGTAGAAAAAACAATCAAACCACCCAAATCGACCTCAGGGTATGACACGTTCTGATTCTACCATCTGTCACATTTTAAACAAAAAAAAGACCCAGGAGGCACCACTAATCACAGAAAAACACAAATATAACAGACTGGAATCATTAAACCCCAAAGTTCTGACAGAAAATGTTGATTTCAAAAGATGTATTAGGTCAGTGTTTTTAGATGTCCTTGACTCTGAAGGACGGGGTAGGGAAACATTGTTTTTAAGGTTGTAATAGCTATTTAACTTATAGTTGAAACCTTTAGTGTTGTTACTAGTCCTGTAACAGCTTTATGGGCCTTTAAGAGATGGAACATAAAGTGCTGGTTACCTCCTTCATATAAATGTCACATTAGCTTACCTGGTATTTCTGAATCCACTCCAGTATCTTCTGCCACTTTAAGAAAGATCTGTAAAATAAACAAATAGGGCTTGAGTTTAAATTATGTATGAGTACTTCAGGAGTGTTTTTCCCTCAGATGAGTGTGAGCTAATGATTGCGCAGTGTAAACATATAAAACGGCTTAGTAGCTATTTTTTTAATCTTTTATCATAAAACAAAAGGTGGTGCACAGATATCGCTGATACCAGTGAGATTTGTAAAATTTATGTTGGGGATCAGCTGTAATACGTGCATCAGAGATTTCACCTTTATTCAAACACCCAACAGGTAATACATCACAAACAAGTGACACTCTTTTATAGATCACACAAAATACCACAATGATAATTCCTAAAACACAAATTTTTACTAAAGGACAGACTTCCATTCCACTTCTCCATTTGTTCTGTTTACAACAAAAATGTATGAAAAATCTCTTAAAGAGGCCATTTTTCACAAATGTCATGACTTTGTGGTTATTTCTGAAGTATAAACCTGTAATATGAAACATTTTCTATCTAAAAACGTTAGGAAACACTGATTAACAGACGTTTCAATCTGTCTGTGTGAAGATTCGGCTGGCTTCAGGCTGTAACTCATTAATATTCATTATTCAAATTTGCTGGACTCCGATTGGCTAACAAACTAGCCTATGAGAGCAAGGAATACTGTTTCCTGCCCCGCTGCGCATGGCAACAGCAGACGTAGTCTCTTCCTGTTTGATACGTCTTATGCTACAGCTTTTAGCCAGCAGCATGCTAGGTGTGGTTCCAACTGCGGGAGCTGCAGAATACTAAGGAGCAAAGGAGTTGTGATGAAACAGATACAGGCCATTTGAACTCGGGAGAACTCGGGTGTTATCGCCACCTGCGTAGTTTGAGAGATAAAAATTAAAAGAGAAGTTGCTGAACTGTTTTCACACCCACTATGAAGGTAAGAACACCTGTGGAGTTAAAATATTCAACAGAAACCTCAGAAAAACCGCTTTTAATGGAAGGGCCTCTTTAAATCTTAAATATCAGTGTGTTTAGACTTCACAAGAGAGCATGGATATATGATAAAAACTTCATCATGGTTGAACTGTATACTTTTATAGAGAAATATCCCACTGGTTGCAAATTATAAGTGTCTTATAAACATCTGGATACAAAAAGTAACAGTCATGCTGATAATCCTACACTAGTCTGTTTGACACTGCACAGCATGAGTCAGAAATGGGAAAAATAAAACAAAAAAATAAAACCTAAAGTCCTTAAACTACAAGGGAAATTATATTTGACTAGTACTGTCAAAAACATGTAATCAGGCTGGCAGCAATCTGATGTAAGAAGCAGAAATATGAAACATGTAAAAAATGATCCAATGAAACCCTTTCGCAGTAAAAGTGTATAAACACTGTAGTTAGTCAAGGAAATCACAGTATTAAACTTTTCCTGGAGAGCCATACAATTTTATTTTTAAAACTGTTTGTTTTAAAGTCACTAGCAGCAATAAAGTAGTGAAAATCAATATTGAGGACCATGGTTGTATTAGCTACGCTGAAGATGATCTTTCCATGATAGCAATATGGAATATTTTAAATGGTCAATTCAGACCTTATGAAGATAGCTTGTTGAACCAACAGTCTGAAGAAACAAAGTTCTGATTAGCTAATAAGCTAACGGCTAGTCCAAGCAGGGTCAGTTATTAAAAGGGTTACTTCTGTCTAAAACAACTTCAGTCTCCAAATTTTCATGGCTGTTAATACAGAAATATATTTTACAAATCTTGTTAATGCTAGCAATTATATTTTTTTTCTGATATATTATGATTCCAGCTAGATGCTTTCAGGAAACGACAAAACTTAGCTAGCAACTAGCATTGTACAGGTATGTGTCTGTAAATAAACAGAGAATATTGTAGGTCTAAATTACCATTTATTATACTATGGTCTGGTTGAATTCTCAATTCTGATTGGCTGCAGGGTGTCCTGTAAAAAGTGTTGCAGGACACAAACAGAAACTACTCAAACAGTTGTGTGCTGGAGACACATCAGATCATGTCTGTGATGGGGCATCGCTGTGAAAGCAGCCTGCAGGTTTATTGGGTTCCGTCAGTCCAGGAGAGACGAGAATGGAACAATATTTTCTCATCCTGCAACGACCCAACCAGCAGTGGTCAGAGACCACGAACATAACATCTCCATCCTTCAAATGCCCCAATGATGGACATGCCATCAAATTTCACAATCAACAGCAATGTTGCATTTAATTTAAAGTAGTTTGATGTACAGGAAGCCTTGTTCTCATAGGCTAGCTGTTAGCCAATCTGAGTCCAGCGGATTAGCACAATGAATAATCATGAGTACAATCGAATCAAGGTCAATTTTCAAGTCTGGAAAAGTCTAGAAATTTGTTTTATCCTAATGTTTTTGGGGATAAAATTATTCGGATTACAGGTTAATACTTCAGAAATAATCACAAAGTCATTACATTTGTGTGACAGGGCCTCTTTAATTTCTGATAATGGACACCTCGTCAAGCATTATCCTACATGTGAAACTGACAGTAAGAAATAACATTCTCTATAACCACACTAAAATCTTTGATATAAAATGGCAGAAATTTTTGGTTTTAGCCCCACTGTGACTAGCGGTAAGCTTGTCAAACCAGACCAGAACTAACCAGAACTACAAAAGGTATAATACTGTCCATTCCCTTTCCACACAACCCCAATTCAAAAGGGAAAAACAATCACTTTGAGAGACAAATATGCCTAAAAAAACCTATTTTTAAAAAAGATGTTTTTGTTTTTTAATGTGTTAAAAAAATCATATTTGTTTAATCCTGACAGAAAGTCACTGCATGTGTGTGTGCACTTGTTTGTTTTTCAGAGATTACCTCCTCCAGCGTGGTGTCAGAGATGCCATAGCTGGTCAGGCCAAGGTCAGTCATGGCCAGGTCAAGCTTTTGGAAGAGTTTCGCAAAAGTCCCGTCTCTGGCGCCACTGTAGGGAAGTATGAACGTGATCTCCTGACCAATGCTCTCCAAAAAGACAGCCTCGGGGACGTGGCGCCGCACAAGCTGAGTCACAGCTGTTAAATCTGTTTCACGAAAAGCCACAAAAAATGAATCAAAAGACACACACTGCACAGACACAAAGAACATCCCTCTTCCTACATGTTGATTGTCCGTTTTGATTAGCTTGACTTTCTTTTCGGTGCAGGATTAGTTCAAGAGCAGCCGCCACAAATTGCCACAAAGAAAATCCAATATTAAAAAGCATCTGCTTTCAAACACCAATCAAATCCACAAGGTAACATATTGAGATCACCAGGGACATGATGGTGTGACATTTAGAGAACATACTGTAACTCCTGTGTGTATCATCTATCCTGAAGCTGAGGCTCAGTGAGAATCAATCAGCACTGTGTTGCAGAACACATCCATTATTGATCTAGAACCTCTCATACATAATTACTGAAGCTTAACAACTACTGGCCTGGTGCTTTATGAAGAAGTAAATGGATCTACTTTACACTTCAGAGTGAATAATTTTTTGGAAACGATGTGTCAGAGTGTGTGTTGTGGTGCAGTCCAATCACTTTGAACTAATCAAGAAGAATGTGCAGTTCCAGGCAGAAACATGGCTGCTTCAATGGTTTTATCTATCACATGTTCATCTGTCATTAGACAAAACAAAGCTGGTATGATTCTTATGAGTCCCAGAACATGTGCATGACCTGCACAAATAACAGTCAAACAGTAACAACATTAGCCCATTCAATGCTAATTCAGCTATCTGTGAGAGTGAGTGAAGTTAGCACCTGTCGGAGCTGAGTCGTCCCAGGTCTGACTGCCGATGCCATCGTCTGGACTGCTCCTGGAAGGACAGTCTGTCTCCTGTTAATCAGAATTGGATTATCACACCTGAGCACTTAGAATAATGAACAATGCCTCCTGGACAACTGCTGTCAAACATTAATCAAATAACGGCCATCAATGAGATTCTATTTAACTGCTTGAAATAAAGTTGCATGCATTCATAAACAAAGATGGTTTGTGTAAAAAGAGGCTCAACACAAGCAAAACTAAGAGGATTCTGTGCTGTGAGAAAGTATTTGCACCTTGTCAGACTTCTTGTGGCGTGCACTTGTATAGCGCTTTAATTAGGTCCTACGACCCCCAAAGCGCTTCACACTACAGTTTTTTTTTTTGTCATTCACCCATTCACACGGGAGAGGGGAGGGGCTAACACTCACACAACCCGATACGCAGATCGGGGGGGCAACATGGGGTTCAGTGTCTTGCCCAAGGACACTTCGACATGTGGTGGTGGAAGCCGGGATCGATCCACCAACCTTCAAGTTGGAGGACAACCGCTCTAACCACTGAGCCACAGTCGCCCCATGTGTTGAGCTCTGGATCTAATTTTTTACAGTATAAGAATATATCCAAACTAAACACATGCTTACTGTTTGTTTTTCCTTTGCTTGTCTTTGTATGTCTCCCCGCTGAGTTGACATCTTTTCACTTGCTCCTCTGACCAGGGTTAGGTAGTAGCCACTGCCAAAACTCTTCTTCAGGAAAAGCGAGGAGCCGCAGCAACGCATCTTGCCGTGGGAGATGATGGCGATGCGATCTCCTAAAATATCCGCTTCGTCCATGTGGTGCGTCGACAAAATGATGGTACGACCTGAAGAGACAAGACGATCCGTGTTGTTAGCAGGGTTAATTAAACAAAACGAACATCTAAAGCACTTTATTTTTGTTCCAACAAGTGTTATTGTTTAACAGAAGCCTCACAAGACTCCTAAAGACTTATTCAAATGAAGCCAATATCACAATCTGTCTCTGCATGTTAGTCACTTATCTTCTCAGTGTCGATTCCACTGTGTTTTTCCTTTTGTTTTTTTTATATACCCTTTTGTTTGTACTAAGACTTATGAGCATAGCAACAGAGCCAACTCAAGAAGAGCACGTGGGCGTGAATCTGGGATGAAATTAAAATGACGATCAAGGGCATCTAACGCATGCTTTCCAACATTTAGACTGGACTCTCTCTCCCTCGTTTTATTTGGTTCTCAGGGTCCTTTACTTCAAAAGGTATCAAACTGAATGCAATTGTAAAGACAAATGCAGCATGAATTGCAGGATTATTCACAGGTGTTCTAATCCTTTTATATCACGCTGTATCAGATAACACATATTAATTATCACATACCCCAGAAAGCAGAAAAAAATAGTCAGATCAGTAATGAAGTCACAGCGTGGTCCTCTCTCTGCAGCCTGCATGAAAACCGTGTAACAGATGATGGGCTGTTTGATCCAGAAATGTTTTTTTTAAGTAAAGACATTTAACCTCTTACCTTTATTACAATAAAAAAGAAACCTGACAACATAAAAGAGAACGTTTTCCCCTAGCGAGACGTTCCTTTTCATTTTAAGGGCCGAAAGATATAGTACTCAGATCCAAGTATCAGTATCATATCTACTTGAAAAAAAAGGGTATTGTTGCATCCCTAATCCCAAACATACAAGTACATCTATAGTATAATAGTAAAAAGAAAAGGATTGACTCCAGACCTGAAACCCACTGAGATGCTGTGGAGGGACTGTGCAGAAACAAATGGCTGCAAACTTGAATGAACTGAAGTAGCAACAGAAATAAAAACAAGACAAAATCCCTCCAAAATGTGACGAATTTGGAGAAAAATGATATGAGAGACTTTTAAACTCCCACAGAAACAAGTACCTCAAAAGTTCTTCCTGCTAAACGAGGCTGTACAAGCTTTTTTTTTTATTTTGGCTTCAGTTTTGTTGAATAAATAATGACACCATCAAATCTGTTGTGCTTTTGAGTACGCTTGAGGTTAGATTTGAGTCATTTTAAATTCCAGTAAACACCAAATCATGTTTATTAAGTCTATAAAACACACCAACTAAAAGAGGATTTTCTCCTGATTGTACAATCAAGGTGCATCTTTATTCTGCAAGATATCACTTGGCTAAATTTAGCACGAACGGGAGTTTTTGTCCTCTCTTTTCTAACATTGGGGGTGTTTACGGCAAAGGGTCAGGTGCTGTGCTGAGTATGGCTGTTTTTGCACCGAGTTAATTCTGTATCCTCGCTGGTCACATTATCCCTGGGACAATGACGCACTCAGAGGTCATTAACTGCAGCTCAATGCAGACATTTTGCTTGGCCAATGATTTCAACTCTCTTTACGTGCTCTGCCACCAGCTGAGATGCTAAATCCATCCCTTCTCTGTTAAGTACTTCTAATGCTGATGTTACGCCTGGAAAGTTTGGATCTCTCGCCGTCTAAACTCAAATAAAATACCTACGTTTCCTGAATGCTCACAGCTCAGTCAGTTCAACACATGGGGGGGAGGAATGTTATGCTTCTGAAGGGTTTAGTTTAACCTCCCCAGCTCAATTTGCATGAGACGCACAAACTTAAGAGATCATTTTCTTGTGGGATTTGTTGTCAGAGGGAAAAATAAAAAATCCAAAAAGCACTGAATCATATGTAAGTTGGGTGAAAAGATAAATGTGTTTGGACTGCAGATGGCCCACAAAGGGATTCTGATTTATAGAGTGTTCCTGCGCATTACAGCAAAAAGTAATATATCAAATAGAGTTGGGTGTGTTCAGGTAAATTACTAGTATAGAGTGAGGCTAAAGAAAACTGGGTTCTGTTATTTGGCTTCCTTCTAAATCAACTTGATAGGAATGGATTTCACCGTGGCCGAGAAAAGCTGGAAAATACATAAAGGACGCTGATGATTTATTGAGCAAAACAGTATTAAATGAAGTTAGTGGCAATAATTTTGGATCAATAAATTTGAAAACAATCTCAACATTAATGGCATTTTATGTTGAGTTATGACAAATAGATGTTTCTGTGTTCACTCAGGTTTGTATAAAACAGTTTAAAATTATATATTAAAGAGGCACTTCCATTAAAAATGTGTTTTTCTGAGGTTTCTGTTGATTATTTTAGCTCCACAGGGGTTCTTACCTTCATGGTGGGTATGAAAACAGGTCAACAACTTCTCTTTCAGTTTTTATCTCTCAAACTATGCAGGCGGCAATAAAACCCGAGTTCTACCGAGTCCGAACGGCCTGTATCTGTTTCGTCACAACTCCTTTGTTCGTTAGTATTCGGCAGCTCCCGCAGTTAAAACCACGCCTAGCATGCTGCTGGCTAAAAGCTGTAGCATAAGACGTAACAAACAGGAAGACATGACGTCTGTTGTTGCCATGCGCAGCGGGTCAGGAAACAGTATACCTTGCTCTCATAGGCTAGTTTGTTAGCCAATCATAGTCCAGCAAATTCGAATAATGAATATGAGCACGCTGCTGACAAAGCAGCCTGACGGAAGGAGCCGGAACCACAAGAATTTTGATGCAGACAGATTGAAAGGTCTGTTAATCAGTATTTCCTAAGGTTTTTTAGATATAAAATTTTTCATATTACTGGTTAATACTTAAAAAATAACCACAAAGTTCTGAAATTAGTATGAAATTGCCTCTTTAATGTGTTTGTTGGTATTTTTTAAAGAAATACACAAGTGAATACTATTTTTAAGTGTGAGAATGATGTACAATTTTAGCATTACTACATTTTCCTTCCACTTGTACAAGAACGTTGGTGCAATGCTAGTACAGTGCTGCCACATGATGGCGCTTTTCCACTGGCCTTTCTAGCCCTGCACGGCTCGCCACAACACAACACAGTGCAGACTGGTTGTGTCTTTTCACCACACCAATCAGAGGCCATCAGTGAAGAGGTGTATGTGAAAGTGTCATCATCTATCATAGCCAATCACTGCCCAACAAGTGCAGTGGCTCGCTTTAACCTTGATTATACCACATCCCGAGGTGCTACGAAAAATCCACGACTCAGCCACGAAAATGAATAGTGGAAATGCTCTCAAACTATACATTGTGGTGGCAGGCGGGGCTAAGTAGATATCAGTGGAAAAGCGCCAACTGATGCAGAACAATGTCAGTGGGGACAGTTCAGCTTCAAATTCTGAATCACAAAACCCCGCAGGTGCACATGAAGCCCACATCATGGATACACTCCCACCATGCTCTGCCCAGAACCGGATTAGCTGCATATATGATGGTTCTGAGCATCCTAAAAACCATCATCATCCTGTCATCCTTTTCAAACCCAACTGTGGTCATCACCAGTTCCTGGAAAGACCATCCATGAATCCATAGCAGATTTCGTATTATTTTTTTCCCCTATCGTGGTGAAGTCGTCATCGAGCGTGGACATATTGTTCATGCTCGGAAACAGAAACATCATTGAGGACTTAATTTCAGGTCAGACAGCATGTATTTTTTTTTTTGTTATTGCCTGCATGTGAGGTAATTTTAAGACTGTGTGGGAACTTTCAAACAAATAAGCTGTTACCCAGTTTAATCAAAACTACACCCACTTGGGGCAATGCGGTCAAGCTGTCCATGTGAAAAACCTCTGGATTTAATTAGCTGTGATGAACCGTAATATTAAGTCTAATTTTAGCCTTCACGTTTTCATACACACAGACTGCCTGTAGCTTTCCCCCTCTTTTCTTTGCTTAATGACAATCCTTAGTGATATTGTGGCTCAAATAAAAGAGGAAAGGAACAAAACATGAGTCACTGGACTCAACCAGAACGCAGCCTGTGTGTGTGTGTGTGGTTCTTATTATAACAGAGTTATCTGCTCCCGATTGGAGTGAAAGGGCTTGATTAGAAAAGAGGAGGATGCTAATGACACAGTGAGGGTGGAATGTCACTCAGTGCACATTAAACATTTAGACATCTGTTCAGAGAAAGTGCAACTACGCTGTGCATGCTTTCACTCACAGCCATTAGTCACTATAGTATATAGAAAGCCAGAAACAGACTAATGTGCCAGACAATTAGAGACTCTGCCAATAAAAGCTACTAATCTTCACCTCCACTTCGATCTGTTTATGCACAAATACACAATTTCTCTCGATCTGCTATTGAGTATTACTGACAGCGAGTCTGGATAAAGTACTTTTCAGGGTAATATAGATGCTCTGTTGCATTAATAGTGCTCCTACTGGGTGGGTTTCAGTTAAAACAAAGTGATTTAAAACTGGATCAGAATCACACCTTTATTACACATATGAGCTATAGGGTACCATGTTACAATGAAAGTAACTTTGTAAAGACTTTATTAATGCTGAATAAATAATTAAAAACAAAAACTTTCTTATATAGCCTTTATAAATAAGTTATAGGACGCTGTTCTGTACAAAATACTGAAGCATCTGGCAAGAAACAATTCACTTTATAGTCTTTTATTTAATGCCCTGTAACTGCATTCTAAAGTGTTTACGGCTCAAATAATTCATGCATTATTAATTATTTATTAGTGACTTATATGGGTAATGTTGTTGCAAACTGGCACCATGGAATTTGTTTTGGATTATTCATGTGTTTGGCAGGGACGATTTTTACATATTTCACGCAAGCTAATGTGTTAATTCAATTCATTGAATTAAAAGTTAATTAACTCATACTCCTTCATCTGAAGTGTGCTCCTCAGAAATCTTCAGGTCAATGGTCTGATAGCTGCACCTCAACCTCTAACATGGATGTGTAAATCATGAGGGCAGGGTTAAAGCTGACACTAGACCCAGCATTGGTCATGGCTTATATGAGATGTGATGTTAATGAAACAGAGCTGCTATTTATGAGATTAATATATATGTAAACAGTGTTGTGCCAGTTCATACTTAAAAAGAACTAGCTCAAAGTTCAGTTCACACAGATGAAAATGAACTAGTTCATGTTCATAGTTCATTTTTTTGAAAAATGAGCCAAGTTCACATATCTAAAAATGAACTAGTTCACGTTCATTTGTTACATTTTGTTAGTGCTCAATAAAACCTCTTCTTAACTATCCATCACAAATCACTGCCACTCCAAAACTAAACAAAACTCTTGAACCAATAAAGAATAAAGAGACTAGAGATAATTATTACATCCGGGAGAAAAATAATGTTCAGATAGAGAATAGATTTTACCCCTGAAATAACGTGTGATCATAACATGTAGAAAATGGAAAATACAAGGTGCAGTCAAGGTATGTTTAATGAAACCAAATTATGCAGGACTTGAGGATTGCTTTAACTCTATGTGGCGTTTCAAATTTGAGCTCGATGTGGCTGACGTACGTACTTGCTTGTTAAGTCCCGGTGGGCACAGTTTGCACAAAAACGTTAGGTTTTTTCCGTCTGAGTCTTGCTCTGTTTGTACATAAAACTCTCCCAAGTGCTCTGCAAAACTGGCTTCAGCAATGCCTGTAGCTGAGTCTGGATCGCGGGAACTAGCAGCACTAGCCATGCTGGACCGTCATGGTGGTTGCCATAAACAGTGTCGTAAAGCCTGACTTTTCAAATGAGCGTGAACGTGAACTGCGTGTGCCACTCATTCTTACCAAAATGAGCTCCGCTCTCTTTCACGTTCATGGTATGAAAACTGATTCGTTCAGTTCACAGTTCACCGTGAATATGAACACAGTGCACAACACTGTTTGTAAAGATGGTCAACATCTCCAGCTATGATGAAAAATTGCTATAGCGGACACTTACGAGACCAGACGTTTTGTCCGTCATGGTGGGGTGTCCGCCTCAGAAGGGTAGGGTGTCCGGTGTCCTGCTATCTAGGGAAGTCCGTAAACCATTGTCACTGACTTGTCAGTTTTTTTTTTTTGTTTTGTTTTTTTTATTCACCGTCCGTTAACGGGGTGAATTTCCACTGATTTTATTTTTTTGGAGGACAAAAAGTGTCTGTGTTCCTGAACAGTGGGGTGTCCGCTCCAGAGGGGGGCGGAGGTTTTAACTTATCTCTTTCACTTTTGGACTTGTTTCCTTGTTTGTTAGTCATTTTTTGATAAAGTGATATCTTTACAAATGAACCACCTTGCAGACTCTACACACCAACAACACAAACCTCCCTCCACATGTTCGACTTTATAACGTTACCTTTAGTGGAAACCAATGAGCCTGCGGTCCAGAATGATCGCTTCCCTTCACATTCACAGTGTGACAATGTAGTGAACAAGTAAAGTCTTTTAACAAAGGCTTTAGAAGTGACAACGTACCTTGTTTGTACTTTAACAGCAGTTCCCAGATCCCCCTGCGAGCGTAGGGATCTACTCCAGCTGTGGGTTCATCCAAGATGACGATCTTTGAACCACCAACAAACGCTATAGCCACCGACAGCTTCCTCTGCATCCCACCTGCAAGTCAGAGCAGACAACAACACCAGTTTAAATGAAGTGCAACAAGAGAGCAGACAGTCTGCCTATAGTGTGAGAGAAACGCCGCAAATATGTGTCAGTGTCAGGTTTTAAATTTAATACGGACACAGTATTGGGAAGTGATTATGAAATAAACATGTCTCGATGTACCTTTGGAAGCTTGTGAGATGATGGATGGCCTGGAAGTAGATACGCTTTCCTACCATAATTCTAGTCGGCTCTGTCTTCACAGGCTCTTCAAAATGCACGTGATGTAGTGCTAATGTAGTGGAAATGTCAGCATAGATCAACCTTGAAAGTCATATTTCAGTGATTTTGCTCACAAGCTTTCCGTGACTTGGAGACAGTTTATCAAAAAGGGCTTGAACACGCACACAGAATGAATTGCAGCGTTAATGTGGAGTGGCTGTGGTACACATGTACAAGGAGTGGAACGCCATATCTTCAATAAGCATGTGCATCAAAAACTAAAACTTCCAGCTCTGCGTGATGGAAGTCAAACCCCACCTGACAGGTTCTTAGCGAGTTCTTTCCGCTTTTGTGGTAAACCAACATCCTTAATCATCTGGTCCATCTCAGACTGGACCTCGCTGCGACTGAGTCCTTTCAGCCGGGCGTAGAAATAAATGTGTTCCTCCACAGTTAACCTGAAAACCATTAAAACCAATTATTATTATTAAGAGAAATGTATCTAACACCCCAGAATAAAAATAAATAAATAAAAAGAAAGTAAATAAATTAAATTGACTGCCACCTGATTCTGTCCAAGAGTTTAAAAATAGATTCATACTTTTCTAGGTAAGTAAAACTCTAAAAAAAAAAGATGAATCCTTATGTGTGGATGAATTTTGGCTCTTTATGTAAATAAATTTAGACATTTCAATGATTTTATTGCAATTTACAGATTTTTTTCCCTTGTTTTTTAAATAAATAAAATTACAAAATGCATTTAAAATACACATAGCATGAATTGAAAACTATCTCTTTATTGCTTGTGGTTTTAAAACGACAGCTTTATAAAAAAAAATTTAAACATAAATTATTGTTTTTGTATAGAAACTCTGGCATGTGAAGGGTTAATGAGAAGCAGGAAACTAGTGAAAACCAGAGTAACTGTGTGTTTGCAAGTAAAAAAAGAACTTATTTTGTAAGAGATTAAATTATAATGCAAGAACCCCAAAAATCTCTTTGTATTCTTATTAAAAAAATACAACAAATAAAACAAATACAGCTTTAGCCAGATGAGAACAAGTATGGACATCAGTCTCTAAAACTGGACTTCATTCACTCACTCATTAAATAAGACATTATGCTGTGGACACATTCCCAGGTGTTTCCGGATGATGTCCATGTCGGTGCGAATGTCGTATCCGTTGATGAGGGCCGTTCCAGATGTAGGTGGAAACAATCCCGTCAGAATCGACCTACAAATAAACCCAAAACATTTGTTTTTTAAATGGGGTTTAAAAACACCAAAACATAATTAAATAAGAAACTTTTGCATATTATTGATAAAATAATCAAGTTCTGGGTGAATCCATCAATATAGCTGTTAATATTTGATGATAAAAACTAAATTAAACCCAAACAAAATATTGTGTTTATTGTAAATCCAAGTGTTTTCAGGGTTCTATTCTTTTATTTGTAGTTGTGTTTAATTTCAGTATCTCAGACTTCTTCCGTACACCTCCCGGTCTCACATCGCCTGTTTACCTTCGCTCGTTCGTTCTGGACCACCAAGTTTCATTAATTTCCTGTCCAACGGAAACAGCAAACCAAACCTTTCAATAATGTTTAAAGCAGCAATTAGACACCACCCTCTAAAATCACAGCAGCTGACTCTATATGATAAATATCCTCTGAGAAGAATCCCAGCCACAGCACAGCCCACTTTATACAGCCGGGGTTTAATTCAGATCTTTAATTGTACGCATTTTATTTTGGTTTTGATATGAGAGAAAAAAATAACAAAACTCACATTGTGGTCGTTTTTCCAGCTCCGTTGTGGCCGAGAAATGACGTGATTTGATTCTCGTAGAAGTCCACGCTCAGTCCGTCCACCGCAAGCTTTTTTCCAGTTTTGTAGATTTTGACAAGGTTGTGAATCGAGACCCCGGCTTTTACATCGGGAGGTGGTTTCTCTAGATATTCTGACACACATACAGAGAAAAAACAGATTCAATGTATCGTAGACAGCAAAATCTAGAACAAACAAACAGGAAGACATTATGACCAACACATCTACACAGTGGTCATATCTATGTTGATGATCGATTCAAATCGTTTGTTTTTCCTTCATATCTTTTCATTTGGCATTCTTTGATATGTAGCCTCTGCTGGGACTCGGGATCGAGCTCCGGTCTCCCGATCCGAGGACAACGCCTTCTTGATAGACTACGGCCGCTCCAGAGCAGTGGCGGGTTCAGTATCCTGCCCAAGGATACTTTGACGTAGCTTGCCAGCATCAGGGATCGAACCCACAGTCCTCCAAATGAAATGCGACCTCCCTTCTGTCAGACACCGCTGCCCCAAAATCTTACATTGCCGATTCAAGTCCCCCCGAATGCAGTAGCCGTTTGCTAACAGCTAGCAATTTTCATTCATCAATAATTCTAAAATTCAATGAAAATAGACTGTACAAAAACAATTTAGATGGTTTTAAAACATTTGACAGGTTCAAGTTGTTTTAAAATGGCAGAAACACTTATTATTATTAGGAATATTAGCTCTGGGTGATTAACCGTTAGCTTGTCAACACGATGAGTCTGTATCTGAAAGTGAGGTAGTTCAAAGACTCATCCTCAACAGGTTTGATATTATTTATTTACAAGCGCTCCACTGAACCCCACTTTAGAAGAGCTGCACTATCTCTTTAAATTTAAATCTGTTTATTTATGTTTTGATTCAAAAACACAACACTGAAACCCTTCTGATCACTAGAAGGCAAAAACTAGCTAACCTCTGGCTCATTACCTCAAGTGTTGATTAGCAATTGTTCTTTTTAACAGTTTTCTGACTTGAAACTCACTTTTCACCCGCTCAAAGCCCTGAGCTCTATTATCACCAGATGTGACAAAGAAGGTGCTAATGTTTGTTTGCGACCCTTTTCAGTTGGCTCACACTTCTCATTAGCCCCGCGTCCCCTCCAGAACAAAAACAAGCTGTTGAGAGTCTGACAAGCACACATTAGCTGGTCGGGTCACACAACAGTTACACTCCAAAACTGACAGCAGAGGATCAAATAGGAGTTTACCGTCATCAACACAATGGTCTCTCAGCAAATCCGGGTTCTTTTCAGTCACTGATGCCGTCCCATGCCAATAGGAGGACGTGAAAGGGAAGTACCACGGTTTAGGAATTCCATACTGGCCTGGAATCAGAACAAAGTATAATATTCACATTTCTATTGTTATTTCAAGAAAATTTGCCTCCAGCTTAAAGAAAAAAGTGTTATGCTTTTTCTTAAATTACAACAATATTGTATGATGTGGTGATATTATCCTGCGTGGGAAAGGTTTACCTGGAAAGACGTTTTCTATGTACCATGTGAGCACCCAGTATAAGAGAGCGTCAGCGAGCATCATGACGATGGACACGATGAAGGTGTAGCGATCCCCCTCTTCTGGACTGACAGCAATGTTGTACCACTGAATCCCGATGCCTTGCTCCTCATACTTGGAAAATTTCTCACAGCCATAGCCAAAGGCCACGCACGACAGTAAACTCTTAGAACAAAGACGTGAGGCAGAAACAAGCATTTGTGGGTTAAAGAACATTAGGAATAAATCAGGAAATATGTTGCTGTTTTGCAATAAGTTTGAATCGCCGTCTTTGTCTGCATGTTAAATATGTTGTGGTATTGAGCAGCTGGTTGTGTTAACATACTGTACTATAAAGACTGGAACAGAGTGAAACGACTAAGCTTGGATTGGGAGTTTTTGGGTGGACGCCTGGTGAGCGGTCTCAGCCAAGATATCCTGGCTCCCCCAACCCCCCCCATAAAAACAATAAATTTGTGTTTTATTCTCTTGATTTGGAATGAAATTAAGAAATTACAAGGACCGTTAGATACACTAGGATTGGCACATTTGTATGGAGCCAGCTGAGCTGTGTTCACATACAGAACTGAGCAAAAGTTTTAAACCATTCTGTCTTCACAGTTTTCTTCCAGGGAGACAGATTCCTGTAGTTGATATAAAAGGGTCTGGATCAACCGGTCTTTAGGGTTTCTAAAGATATTTCGAAGATTTTCTTTAGAGTTCAGCTGTTTTCTAAATCATTTTCTTTCCAGTCCTAGTAAATGACCATGACAGCATATTGTGCAGTGTTGGATTAAAAAGGAGGAAAGTGTACTAGTTGATGAATGAGTGTGTCCGGCCTACAAAATACAGCCTATTTGAAATTCGTATCTTTACAAAACAGGAAAAAATACATTAAAGAGCTGAAACCCGAGACATCTTCATTCAGTTTCCTAAACTTTTTAGCTTGTAACTTAATAAATAACAGAGACTGTTTCTGTTATGCATACACAACAAAAAAATTTAACAAGAAATGACAACACAAAAATCCTCCACCTGTTTTTATATCTTGTAACACTTGCTATTCTTAATACTGTAATAATAAATCAGTTTGTGTAGATCTTGTGCTTTCATGACACTTAGTAAAGTCCTAGTTACCAGTTACCTACTGTACACCAAGTTTTCAGCTAACAGCTAAATTAAAATCCATTGTTGCAGCTGAAAGTCATTTCAGTGTCAAACTGTTCTCTTAAAGAGGCCATTTCATACAAATTTCATGACTTTGTAGTTATTTCTGAAGTATTAACCTGTAATATGAAACATTTTATAACTAAAAAACATTAGGAAACACTGATTCACCGGGGTTCAGCTGCAACTCATTAATATTCATTATGCGAATTGCTGGACTCAGATTGGCTAACAAACTAGCGAGCTAGGCTTCCTGTTTCCTTACCCGCTGCACATGGCAACAGCGCACAGAGTCTCTTCCGGTTTGATACATGTTTATGCTAATAGCTTTTAGCCAGTAGCATGCTAGGCGTGGTCTCAACTGCAGGAGATGCAGAAAACTAACGAGCAAAGGAATTGTGACAAAACAAATACAGGCCGTTCGAACTCGGGTTTTATCGCCACCTGCGTAGTTTGAGAGAAACTGAACTAAAACTGAAAGAGAAGTTGTTGATCTGTTTTCACACCCACTATGAAGGAAAAAACGATTTGAATGGAAGGGCTTCTTTAAGTATTTTTTAGAATTAGCATTTATTCAACAAGAAAAAAGAAAACAATATTTTCATTGCTAGTAGCAAAACTGTTAGCCAACTTTAGAAAACGATTAAAGTCCTAGCTAACTGGTTAGAAGCTATTATTATTATTAAAGATTACTAATAAAGTCACAGAAGTCACAATATCAGGTTATTTGATTTGCACTTGTACACTTTATACTGTTACTTACCAACTTACTACTACTTTCAAGGAGCCTGCTACAAAAACACAATTAGCTAAAATTGTTCTTTACTGATCTTGGATTAATTCCTTGAGTTTAGGAGCTTAAAGACAAAACAAAAATATCTACCTGAAAATGATTGAAACTTTGCCAAAAATTGGCAACATTAAAACCTGCAATAAAAATTTGGTTGGTGTTGATGCATTTAATCAAAATTTTCATTAAAGACGCAAATATGTTTATTTACAAAAACACAATTTAAGGTTTAAGGACCTAAACAATTATTCTAATAAACTATCAGTCACTTTGTAAAAAAATAGCAAGAAAAAATCTTGAGTTACTGAATATAGTTGATGTCATGGGAGACCGTTATCAGCCAGGCAAGATGGACACTAGAATCCATCTGCTGCAAACAAAGATTTGTTGGATCTTTCATACAGCAGGAAATTGCAAATGATGCTTTGCCCGCGAGACATCATCTGCCACGGCCTCTCATTCCACATCACCATGCTGCCTGCCAGCTGTTTCATCACACCTCATTTGCTCACAGCATTTATACTCCGGCAGAAGTGTTTGCTGAGGCTTGAGAGACGAATCATCGCAGATACCCGATGTTACGCCGCCACACACAGAAGCTCTGCAGTGAGAACAGACCTCTAAGACTGGCTGCAAAACACTGCTGGCAACTTTGCGTGCTGCCCTCCGCTGTCCATCTGCCAATCAGTCCATAGATGAGGGCTGACAGCAGGGCCAGTGGGCGCCCATCCTTGACCTCTGTATGAACGGCTGACAAAACAACAGGAGCCAATCCTTTGGCTGTTGAGAAAAGGGCACGAGTTGGGAGGCAGACAAAACAAGCCCTCTTTATTGAACACATGTCAAATTGCTGATTTAGACATCATTCAGCTGGCCGAGGACAAAAAAACCATTGTGAAGAGGATGAGTAATCAAGGTTACAGAGTTTTTTTTTGCTTTATTTTACAGGAAATCTTCAACAATAGTGACTTCAAAGACCAGCTGTAAATGCAACCAAAACTCACATTTTTTCCTATAAAACCTGCCGTATCAATCTTACAGCTAAAAAATTAAGTGTTCAGTGTCTCTCTAAAGTGATTTTAAGAATTAAGTTGTGGTGAAAACAACAAAAGGAAACAACCTGCTATAATCAGTCAACTGAATAACATAACTCCCAAACACAAACCTCAGTAAATGAATATTATTTTGAGTAAAAACATTAAGTATTCTACAGTTTTAGCTTTTCATATTAATGGTTTAGTAGCTTGAAATATTTTAGGCTGTTGTCATAATTAAAAAGCTATTTCAGGACACCATCATTTGATACAAGACAACATTTACACAAACATTTGCGGCCATCAGGTCCTGCAAAGTCTTCTCTGCTGGCCCAAAAGTATCTGAGTAACAGAATGATGTAAATTATATTTTGTCCATGAATACATATTAAATAATTCCAGATGGTCAGTCTGCATCCCTTCCTAGCTTTTTCCCTGGCTGCACTGCTCCAGACATGTGTTTTCATATAAAAGCATTTAACCAATCACATTTCAGCCATCACTTGTAACCAGGCAGGGTGAGAATCAAAGAACTCTGCCTGGAGGCCTTCACAATCAGTTCCACGGGTCATCTGACAAAAAAAAGGGGCAAAGAAACTTCAATCAGATTTTCAGTTGGGGACACGAAGGCCCTCTAGCAGGCATACGGTTACATCAGCATATTCACGTGATTTGACTGGATAGTTATAGAGTGTACTAGCCCAAACTAGCGAACTGCATCTGTAATGAGCTGCACAAACAGAAATGTGTTTATTTAATAGCTATTTTATCAACCCACAATGTCTGAAGGAGGACAAGAAATGGATTTGGTTGCAAACTTATTGTCAAAGGCATTTTTAAAACGAAGCTGGACACTGTTAAAATGCTGAGAAATTCCGACGTCTTGATGGAACTGAAGTGCACGGATAATCTGTATGACAGAGTAATTGAACAATTTTTGAGGAAAGAAAGAGGATGATTATGTGTTCAAATAATCAGGAAAGGAGCACCCTGGGTTTGTTTCTTCAGTAAAGGCATTTCTTGTGGCTGTTTTTGTTTTTTAGAGTCATAAAATAGTTATTGATGGGTGGATTGATTCAGATGGAGTACCATTGAAGGTGTGAAATGCATTTGGGTCCTGGTGCATGGAAATGCTTAACAGAGCCATGGTCTTAGATTGCATACTGTTTCAAGTTCTTCTTTGTCCATTGTTGCCCTTGAATCTGCTGAGCACATGCTAAAACTAAGACCCTTCCTCATGTAATTGGTAATAAAAACACCCTTAAGATGCAGATCTGTGAAAGAGGCCAGACGTTTATTCTAACGAATGTCAGAGGAGTCGCGGAACTACTGCAATATGTCGTAAAAGCAAAGATCAATTAACTGATAGAACAAAAACAACCTGACAAGATCTACAATATTTATGTGAAAAAGGACCTTTTCCTTCAGATTTTACTGAAATTGCGGTTAATTGAAAGTCTTTCTTGTTTAGGAGCACAAAGGAAGTATAAGTCCTGTCTCCATTACTAGCGTATTAAAGGGAAAGGAAAGTATGCAAAGCATAGTAGACTTGTATTTTTTCTTCTTCTTTTTAACATTGGCCCACTGTAGCACTGCCTGAAGCTTTCCTCTGGCACACAGTCAAAAACTGTCCTCATCATCTCAGGTAATCTTTTAAAACTCTATTCAGATTAAAAACCTCATAATCAAAGAGAAAGTGAGGAAGGATCTGTTTGCCATGGAATGATATGGTTTCATCTACCCCAGGGTGAAGAGAAGAACTGTACACAGACATTTCTGATAAATGTAAATATGAACTGCATTGTGGTTTAGTCTGAAGCCACCTGCACACTGTATGACGACCCTGGTATGTTCTCTCCAACCAACATGTTCTATTAGAGCATCACTGGATTACAACACATTTGAACATTTTCAGGGTAAAGGGAACTGTGATGCAGCTACATGCTAGAACATCATGTAACACTAGCATGATGCTACAGCATGATGGAGTTGTAACTCAAGCAATAGGCCACAATGACTTACAAATTCCTAATGGCCAAACCATATCAATGCACCTGTCCCCATGTCATGGATGTGCTGCTACCACACTCCACCAAAGACCTTGATAGGATGCCATCATGACGATAAACCATCATAACCAACTACTCAAAACCACATAGGAACCTACTGCATTTTCAATAAATACCTCAAGGCTTTGCTAAAGATCCTGCTAAGATCCCCCCCACCCCATTTTGCCCCAGTCTGGATGACAATCTCATCATTTAAAGCAGTACTGAATAACTCATCCGCAGCCGTGTCTCAGACAGCCATTGCTCAAATTGGTGTTCTGCAGAGATATGCCTGTTGAGATGTGCTACACATGTGCCGTTCTACAGTCTTGACTTCAATAAACAGATTTATTGTTTCTATATTTTTCCATAAATACATTTTACTTATCAAATAAATTTTCCCAGGACAGGAACACTAAATATGATGTTATTTTTACTTTCTTTGCATTGTCAGAGCAACAGGCAAATGTTTGGACACACCCAGAGGAGAAGGACCCAACAATGGCCGCCAAGGACCCAGATGGCTTTTTTATGGAAAATATCTGGGAAGGATCATAAAAATATGCTTAAACAATTAACAGGACACACTCGCCATAAACAAGAATACTGTATAAACTTCTAAAAACATCTCATTATGAAATAAAGTGTCATTTTGTACTATGGCTGCATTTTTCTTCAGGGCAGCATAAATCAGCAGAACATCAGCTGAGATTTGAAGTACGGAGGTTATTTAGTCTATATTAAAGCCATCAGAGGGTCGAGAGTGTCTAATATGAAGCTGAAAGTGTTTTTTGGTGAGTATCCACTTAGACAAGTTTCAAAATTGTAGCTTAAAGTTTTAAAAGTTATTCAGTACTCCTTTAAGGCCTGACTAGAAGGCTGACGCTTTCCATCTGAGGGTTGTGTCCCCCTTGAACTGTAACTGCTAGCAACGAATTGTGAAAGTCATTTGCAAGACAGTTTGATCAGTCACTTTACAGAATTTAGACTTTTTGTGAATCACGGGGCCTTTGTGAGAAAAATTTGCAACCTTACTCTAAAAATAGTCAGAGTGGTTGAATGCATCTGGAAACCTTCTTAGTTTAGTTTCTGAAGTCAGAAAAACGTAAGAATCTTGGGAGGGGTTGGTGACCTCTGACACAAAATTGTGGCTTATGGAAGAAAAAAAGAATCTGACATTCTGAGAGCTACAAAACTGTGAACATTAAAGATATTCAGCTTGTCAATCAATTATACACTAAACTTACAAGAATGACGTGATATTAGTTGCAGTTTCAATCTGTTCTAAATAATAATTCAGTGCAATTTACACATTTCTCATAAATTTCAAACTAAATGCCAACAGTCATGATCCACTTAGATACAACCTGTATATCACGAGAACATATTCGGTGTTTTGTTGATAGACCAAGATTTGCTGTGTTTTACACCCTTCCATCTATACCCACTTGTTCCTGTGCAGGACCCCGGACAGGTCCCCAGTCCACCAGAGACACATGGAGACAAACAACCATTCACACACACACCTACAGTCAATTCACAGCCAATTAACCCAACATGCACGTTGGCGGTCAGTGGGAGGAATCTGGACTCCTTGGAGAAAACCCACACATGCACAGAGAGGTCATGTAAACTCCATGCTACAAGGTCCAGGCTGGGTTTCGAACCATCCATCCATTTATCTGGAATATATAAAAGTCAGTATTTGGTCTGTGAAAACTGGCTAAAAAAAGTTTTTCCCAGAAAGAAAATTCATTATTTTGAAGGACCAACTCAAAAGGAACCAATTTCACCTGATATGTTGACAGAGTTTTTCAACAAAATCAAGTGTGTGAAGGCAAAAGTTCAAAGCACGTGTGACTTTTATCGTCGGGCGCCAGTGTGAGGTTTTATTTTTAATGGAAATAGTTGTGAGGAAACATGAGAATCACCGCACACACACACACACACACACATGCAAACTCACACACACAGACGATACCACATTGTTGAAGCTGCCACTGAAAAAAAACATGACCTGATTAAAATTCTTTGAGGTTGCACGGGCACACACTGCAATCAAGATTCAAGATTTTGTGTGCTTTTGTCTGCAGGAGACAGCTTGAGGACAAATGATACCGCCACTGCTATAAAAGGTCACGCAGAAAGGCTACACTGAAAGTTGAGCAATGGTACACTGTTTATCTTGATCCCTCTGAGAGTGGAAGAAAATCCCCCAACTTCCCCTTCATGTCTCGTCTTCTCTTTAATGGCAATGTTTCATGTCAACTGAGAATGCTGAGGCAAAATACAACAACATCAAAAATCTGTGACACGGTGAAGGCTGAAAACATTTCCAACACGAAGCCGCGTTGTAATTTTAATGTTACTTTGAATCTTTAATTCATTCGAAACACTCGGGGCTGCACATTTTATTATCTTGTGGCTTGAACAGACAATAACAAATCTAAAGAAAGATATTACTGGCACTAGAGGTGAACTGGCTTCTTCTCATAATAAACAGCAGTAAAAGAAATTCGACTTTGTGGCTGTCTGGATTTAAAAAGAACAGAAGAAAGGATAAGAAAAGAACCGTGACGGACGAATTGTGATTAAAAGTGGTAAAAACATAACCTTGTAGTAAAACTCAGAATAAAGTCACCTGTTAATCTATGATAACAGCAGAAAGAAGATATTAAGGAAAAAAAATAACATGTTGGAGCTAAAGATGGACTTACCACTGCGACCTTGGCCCCAAAACCCATGACGTCCCTCCAGGCGTAGCAGAGGACGTATGGCAGGTAGAGGAGAAAGTAGATGAGGCCACCGCATGCCGCCGCCAAGTTGGCCTTGGAGAAGAAGACGCTAATGAAGAAGCACTGAGAGATGGTGGCCAGGCAGAACACCAGCAGGAAGACGAAGATCACCGAGGGGTCACTGTATTGGAGGACTTTCCCATACTGTGCTCAAATAATTAAGTGAAATAAAGTAAGAAGAGAAAAGTTAGTTTTAAAAAGTCCCTAAGGGTAGAGGGGATGATTGAGGAGGGAGATTAGGAAGCATGTAATTATCATGACTGATTTTTTAATTCATTTTAAAGAGATTTTAAAATTCAACCGGCCCCTCTCTCGTTCAAAAAGATTTCCATCCATCTTCTCCTATGGAATGTCACACGTTTCAAATTTTGTTTTTCTGATTGGTTGTTGCCAATCGCCATGCCAAAGGCCTCTAACACTTTCAGGAAATCAACATTGAACAGAGAGGTTCCACATTTTTATGGCTTTTGTCAGGACAGCCAGAGAGAAATATGATTTAAATACATCACATACCGGGACATTTCTAACATGGAGTGATGTTCAAGGACATATTTTCATACATTTCTGCTCCACCTGTCTGACAGAGGACCCTTCTCTAATTTTAGAGAGCTATTTGAAACACCATCTTATCACCTAAGACTAGAATGTTGCTATTGTCCCTGTGACTAAATCAAATAGGTTGTCATAATGATTCAGACTGCGGCACAATCCAGTGAAGAAGTTGTTTGTGGTCTCCCGCTCCAGCAGGGGGCACCGAAGAGTAACACTTAGTTTTACTTGTTAGATTTTCTTCCAAGTAAAAATAATCACATTTTGGATGTATTGTTTCTATATTTTACTTGTTTACATGATGCTTTCACCTAACCTGTAGACAGCGTAACAATGTACTTGAAACTGTGCAGACAGAAGAAAGAATTACAAGAAAATCCTAACATTTCAGCCATCTGGTTTATAAAATGTGTCTTCAAAAATCAAGATGTAATATTTTTCCAAATTCAACTGTTTTAGATTGACTTTTCAGACATTTTGATGTGGAGTCATATGAAAGGTTTATTAACAATTCACAGCTTAGCAGAAGTGCTACAGCTAGCTGCTGCTGCTACTCTTTGTGCTTGAAAATAACCTATACTCATGTAATGTACGATCCATCAAAGGTTAAATGTCTATAAAAGTATATTTACATGAACTACTTTCAAATTTTGAAGATTAGAGTTCTTTTAGGGTGACAGAAAACCAGTTTGGTCTTGGCTGCGTTCAAACTAGTTGCTAGCTTATCAATCCTGTCAAGACTTAGGGTGTTTCTCAATGTCAAGGAACCTTGCCTACCGAGGCACTGCCTTGGTAGAGGAGGCGTCTTGCTTACGAGGACACTGGAACAGACTTCACTCACGTGACCGCGGCTGCCTGCTCATGCGCACTGTTTACGGCCCACCCATCGCCCATGGAGCTAGAAATGTTAATAAAAATAAAATAAAATAAATGTGCAAGCGAGTTAAGACCTTCTAGCCACCGAAGCTGCAACTACAAAGCAGCTAACCAACCGCATAACTGCTTTGGATTTATAAAGAAAACAAAAAACATTTTAAATATAAGCCTGATAGCAACAATCAGTTAACTTACATTTAAACCTTTGAAGTAGCTGCTGTCGGCTCCTCAACCGCCCTTTTTTGAAAATACCGCAATGTATTCTGGGAAATTTGTGACCAAGGGAAGGCATCAAGGCACGTCCCATGTATCCTTGGTATGTTAGCTAAACAGCGGGCAAACCGAGTACAGATGCCTCGGTAGCGCATGAACATTGGAACACGCCTTGGCGGGTCCCGGTGACGCATCTCCTAGGCAACCAGGGCGGGACCAAGGCCTCAAGGCAAGGTTCCTTGGCTTTGAGAAACACCCTTAATCTCTGTTTCTCCAAACTGAGTCTTTCAAACATCCACCTAGAGCAGGTAAGTGATTGTTCATAACCCTCCCACAGAAACCCACTTCAAACTGCACTTCCTTACATTGTTTCACTTCACTGATGTAACTTTCAAGCAACAGACACATTGTTGTATAACTTATGGATTTTGTTTCCCTAATTTTTTAGCTAATTATGCTAATGGTTGTGTTGGCAAAAACACTAAACAAAATAAGAGGCAAATTTATTTATTGTTTTTACAAATACATAAAGTACAACAGTTCAAGCTCTCGAAAAGTAGAGTCGGGTCCTTATTTAAAGCCACTTATAAATCAATATGAAATCACCTTGAGGATAAGAGTAAGGAAGGTAGCGCTGACAGCCAGCGGCAGCAAACTGGACACTTCCCAGCTCAGCCAATACGTAGAGTTTCTCAGACCCATGATCTGCACCGTCACCTTCAGCCTCGCCTCCTTTTCAGCAACGATACCCTTAATAATCATGGCCACCGAGTAGATCCACGCTAAAGTCATGTACAAGGGGAGAGAGCTCGGCAGCGAGCGGAGGAATCTGAAAGGTGGAGGAGCCACACCAGAAAATACACGATAACCTGATTGATAACCTGCTTGATTTCACCAAACAATCTGTACGTTTATAAGATGTAACTGTTGACAATTTCTGCATTTATACTTTGTCAACACATTTTCGTTATATTTTTCCACTCACATTAAACTAGACTTTAAAATCTTAAACAGATACAGAAACGTGTTATTTTAATAACACATTTAATTAGAGTTGTTAATTATGAACTGAATTGTCCTTAACAGTATTTTTCACACATGTTCTAAACATCTACGTAAGAAAAAAAAAGTTCCATATATAGTTTAACTGACATGTTTTATATAATAAAAAAAAACTCTTGTTGTAGGAAGTGTCTGGTTTAGAAAGGTCAGTGCTGGAGACTGATAACTTGTTAGACCTACAACAGGGGGGTCACCCCACAATCTATCACAAAAATGTCACACAACGTTCCTTCTTTCTTTGAAGCTCACATCAAGTTTTCTTGCTGAAGGTGAGTTGAAGAGTTGCATTACAGGTTCCTATTATTTTTGAGAGGTCAACATGTAGCTGTTTGATTCAGGCATGCTGGAAGATCCGTTTCTCAAGCGGGCAGCTGAGGACAACTCTGGTTTTAATGCTGCCTTACAGGAAACACCTCTTATTACCTTTAGACTTGCACCTCAGGTGAACACTGAAAGAAAGTCACATTGCCCAGAGAACAGTCAACACGGTGGCAAATAATTGCCAGCATGAACGCAACAGCAATACTGAAACTTCCTGTGGTGGCTGCTGCAATGCTAATGCTAGCTCTCACACAACTGGGAGGGATGTGTTTTTTGTTACTGCTGTCCTCCTCTAAGTGTTACGGCTAACAATGTTCTAGTTGGAATCTCTTATTCTAGAAATATATATACACACACATGCACACTGCACAAAAATGCAAATGCAACACTTCTGGTTTTGCTCCCATTTCTTATGAGATTAACTCAAAGATCTAAAACACTTTCCACATACACAAAATAACCATCTATCTCAAATATTGTTTAAAAATCTGTCTAACTATGTAATAGTGAACACTACTCCTTAATGGAAGTAATCCATCCCACCCAACAGCTGTGTCATATCCTAATGCTGATTGGACAGTATGATTATTGCACAGGTGTGCCTTAGACTGGGAATGGCCACAGTAAAAGGCCACTCTGAGATGGGGGGTGGTCTGTGGAAAACCAGTCAGTATCTGGTGTGACCACCATTTGCCTCATGCAGACTCCCCCCATAAAACAAATAATCACAAATAATAAAAATATATATATATATATTTTTTTTGTAAATCGTTTTACTTGAAAATTTTTGCTGCCTCTTGCCCAGAACTCCCTTGAAAAACAGGTATAGGGGTAACAGGTAGCTTGTATAATGTCAGTAGCTACGTTTACATGCGCCAAATTTCCCCAATCTGATTCAAATCTTGGTCGATCGGAATTCCCAAATCCCTGTTTACATGGACACTAACTGAAATGATCTGATCATGTCATGAGTACACATGCACCAAGCACTCAATCAGGTTAAATGAGTTGAGCATGCGCACAGCGAGTTGTCTTTCCGGGGGAAGAAAAAAAAGTAAACAAACTCCGTCCTTTCTGCACGTCTTTCCCGTTCCATCGTGTGCTCGATCTGACTCACGTTTTCCCCAATATGGACCTTCTGCGAGTGATTACCGTTATGTTTGGGGTTTTACTGGTCGCATTAACCAAGCTAGAGGCTGAATACATATTGCTACTGCTCCTCCGCCACAGGAGAGGAGAGCAGGATGACAGCATGACTGCACCAGTAGAACACTTCTGTTTACTTCCAGCTATGTTTTCTACTTGGGTCTGCGAAAGTGGAAAGACGTCACGCTGAAGTTGTACGCATGCGCAGTGGGCTCTTTTCACCCTTTCTTTCCGAATGGGTGTATACATGCACATCTATCCGAATAAAGATCGGACAAAACCACCCCTCTCGATCGGAAGTAAATTTCATTCTGATCAGGCTGCATAGGATCAAAACATTCTGATTGACATGTTTACATGACGTATTTTTTATCCGATTGGGCGTTTATTCCGATTAAATGTGCCCATGTAAACGTAGCTACTGTTGAGTTAAGTTGCAATACCCATCAGCTACCTCAAGAGGGGGATACAAATCCTCTTCTCAGGCCTACAGCTTGTTATGAAAAATGAATAAAGAAAGTGTTAATTACAAAGTACAATGGTTAGAAAAAACATTCCAGATCTTGTTTGTTGATGCTAAAATAAGAACATATCACTTGGGAGATTGTGTCTTTGAAAGGTGGTAATTTTTACACAAAGAATGAAGCCAAAGAAACACCTTCTTTCAGCTGATCAGATGTGGGAGCCACGTGTGTGTGTGTGTGTGTAGGAACAGTGTAAATAAATAAATCCACCCGGATGCCAAACAGTAAATGCATTATCTCGGTTATAATGGAAGAGAAAACAAGTGTAAAACGACAGAGGACTCAGGTGCAGCTGAGAAGAGTGAGTTACTGTCAGACCTAATCCTGATCCAGCCTTATGATCATCACCGTTTGATTTGCCATTATTATTAATGTGATGAAAATGGCTGTGAAATCCTCATTTAGAACGAGGCTGTGATCTGAATGCACACGCCACTCCGCTCGCTTCTCTTAGGCACTCGGCTAACTCGATTTATTGTTATTAATGTTTACAAAGTGATGCTGGCCTGCGAACACATTAGACTGATGGGAAATTGCATTTAACCCAGCTGTTCAAATATCAGTTTCTTATTTACCAGCCACATTTTCCAATTAAACTGCAAAAATTGATTAAGCAAATCTACAATAATCATTTTTATTTCATTAAGTACGCCCGCAGAACAAGGAGTTTTTGAAGGATGCACTCTATCTAACGAGACTGATAATATTCCTGCTGCGTTGAACGTCACTAATGGCACGAATAGTCTCTTTAAAAAATAACAGCGACTTATTCTTAACTCCTAATTAATTTTTGAACAGAGGGTTACGTCAGCAATAGCAACTAAGCTACTGACTTTAAAAACACTAACCAAATCTAAACAACAAATTCAGATGGTATTATTTTTCAAACGTTCAGTCAATTTCAAAAGAATTGTAATTAATTTTTTTTCCCCTGAACTCTTCAGTATCAACTGCAGAATATCTCAAATAATGAGCTTGTCTAAGAGTAAATAAATTCTATAACAGAAAACTGCTGCAAACCCAGAGTTTGGCCTACGTTACCCTTCCTTTTGGTTCCCTCCACTAGCTGAGCTCTGTTTAAACTCTAAACATGCATTCATGCAGAAAGGTGTTGGTTTGAGTTATTTTACTTCTCCTAATATCAAACAGTGTATTACATAAAGTGTTAGTTTGACAGGGTTGTGCACTGTGTGCAGCAGCATACATGCATGAAGCATTCATCAATATAAATACAGTTCTTAGAAATCATTAGCTATTGATTCAGTCATCCATCCATTTTCTATACCAGCTTGTTCCTGTGCAGGGTAACAGGGCAAACATGAAAACTCCCAGCTGAGTTTCAAACTCAAGACCTAGTGGAAATTAACCAAACAACATGAGCTCCTTTATGTTCAGGTGAGAAATTATATATGATGTTGTTCAAAATAAATCCCATAAACTCACCTGCAAACAGTCAGTGGCTACATTTACATGCGCCAAATTTCCCCAATCTGATTAAAATCTTGGTCGATCTGAATTCCCAAATCCCTGTTTACATGGACACTAACTGAAATGATCTGATCATGCCATGAGTACACATGCACCAAGTACTCAATCAGGTTAAATGAGTTTAGCATGCGCACAGCGAGTTGTCTTTCCGGGGGAAGAAAAAAAAGTAAACAAACTCCGTCCTTTCTGCACGTCTTTCCCGCCCCATCGTGTGCTCGATCTGACTCACGTTATCCCCAATATGGACCTTCTGCGGGTGATTACCTTTGTGTTTGGGTTTTTACTGGTCGCATTAACCAAGCTAGAGGCTGAATACATATTGCTACTGCTCCTCCGCCACAGGAGAGGAGAGCAGGATGACAGGATGACTGCACCAGCAGACCACGAACTGTTTACCTCCCGCCATGTTTTCTACTTGGGTCTGCGAAAGCAGAAAGACGTCACTCTAAAGTTGTACGCATGCGCAAAGGGCTTTTTTCACCCTTTCTTTCTGAATGGGTGTATACATGCACGTCTATCCGAATGGAGATCGGATAAAACCACCCCTCTCGATCGGAAGTAAATTTCTTTCGGATCAGGCTGCATCGGATCAAAACATTCTGATTGACATGTTTACATGACGTCTTTTTTATCCGATTGGGCGTTTATTCCGATTAAATGTGCCCATGTAAACGTAGCTAATGTGTTTTTAACCCTTTAACCACCAAAGTAGCAGAATTGCACCATTTCCGGATAAAATAAACAGGTCTTTAAATGGTATTTATACCTGCCATCAAAAAATATATTAGAAAAATAATTATCTTCACTTAGAGCATTATGATAAGAGTTATACGATAAAAAAAATCTAACTCTTGCAAAAAAGTAGCATGGTTTTACTTGTAATCAAGAAAAATACTCCCCACTTTACTACGGAGGGGGCGGGGCTTAAAACTCATACTGCTGCCAACCACTGGGGGGCACTATTTTTCTTTCATCTTATGTTCCATTGTTCACCTCTCTATACTCTAACCTTCATAATCACTACTTTTATGTATTGTTGATTTTCTTTTCTGATCAAACATCAGAAAAATACACAAATATTTTTTTTTAAAAATACAAATTATGAAGTTAATCAAGTTTTCTATTTATTTAAAATAATGTTTGCACTTTAATATGAGAGCGGGAAACATTAAAAACATCTCAGGCCTCAAAAATTACTTTCAGCCTGAACCTCAGGCCTCTCGTCAAACAAGAGATCTTTATTACTCAAACCCTAACACACACACACACACACACACTTATGAATGATACTGAGCAAATTAGCTTTAATATGATGTAAAAACTGCAAACAACAATGTTTCAGTCTTAAAAGATAATTAATTTTCTCTGCTAACATGTAGCACCAAACATTCCCTCCTCAGATTACAAAAGAAGCAATTACAACGACAACCTCTGATTACAGGAAGCCAAAGGAAACACAACTGCAATTTTAGTTGCATGCTTAATTAATTAGAACGAGCAGGCTGATTTGAAGAATCACACTTAATGATCGGATTCGGTGCTCATTAATTGGTTTTTAAATAACAAAACTGCAAAAATACCAAAACACAAACAGTCCTCTGTCCTGAATAACCACTGTGAGCAGAAGATAACTGCTTCTCATTTTGCTGTCTTTGATGCATTTTTTCTAAGAGCTGATTGGCTCGAATGTACCCTAAAGTTATGTAAAATATTTTAACATAAACACAAAACAACATCTGCATTTGAATTATTTGAATTTTTTAAAATATTTTATACTGTCTGTTCCCTTGACCTGATGTACTCTGTGTTTTGATATTTTTGCTTATTTTCTACTGACCTTAACCATGAGACTTATAAGTAAACAGGGAACTGTGAGCAGAACAATGTTCTCCATGAACCTCGCTGACCAGAGGGCACCGTTTCGGATGCCGACGGCACGCAGCACCTCTTTGAGCCGAAGTTCCTTCTCCAGCACCAAGACCTTGATGGTCATGCACACAGAGTACATAAAGGCCAGTACCAGGAACATGGGTAGAACAGTCCCAATACTCTGTATGAAGCTGGTTATAGAGGAAAGCAATTAGAAAAATGATCAGTACGACATGTTCACAAAGGTGGTTTGTTGTGACGGACAGGTGACGTAAAAATAATGTGTTTTACTTTTTTACTTTGTTCTGGCATTCATGGATAGAAAAATACATTACAAGCTATATACTCACACTGTTCATACACAATTTGAAGTTATTAGCTGAAACAAAAATACAAGTAAAAGTTCTGGAAAATGAGGTTTTTACAAGTCTTCAAAAGTTTCTGATATAAATTCTCAGTCATGCGGTGCCTGGTAACCTGAGAGAAAGAAGGAGCCCAAGACAGCTGGACTTCTGTTTGTCTTTCCATCTGAGAAGGTCTCTCAGTTCAGAATAAAGAAAAAACTTTATTCAAGGGTGCAACTTACTTAACTCTACTACTCAACCCACAAATGCACATTACTTAGAAATGTTAAGCTATTTTAAAGAGAATTACAATAATGTCTCGCTATAACGCGCTCAACTTGCAGCTTTAAGGATTTTATATCAAAGGCCACAGGTCTTTTTATTTCTGCTTTTGCAGAAATAAATTTTTCCTGAGTTGGTTTGTCTAGTTGGTGAATATTGGTAGATGACTGAGAAGCACATGGTTATGTATCTGGATGCTGATTGGCTCAGAGAAACAGAACAGCATTATATTCTGCTTTGCATTAACCAGCATCTCGTCTTACTCATTCAATGTGTGCCACTGTGTAAAGTGTTTTCTAAGGAATTAAAGACCCACTTGATGAAAATCGTGTTTTCCGTGTTGTTAACATGTTCTTGTGGTATTTTTCTGATGCAAGAGGACATATCTTAAGAAAATTAAGCTCAAAATTGCATTTCTGAGTGTTTCTGCATTCAAATTGCAGTGAATCAGAAGCAGACGCTGAAATGTGTCTAAAACAGACTGGATCTGTGACATAGAAAAGCCAGTGGGCGGGCCATAAGCTTCTACTCTGCTAGCTGTAAGCTAGCATAAACAGCGAACTGCTAATGAGATACTGCTGCTATGCAGAAACTACTTCCTAGAAAATGAAATAAGTTTTGTGATTTTGGGTAAAATGCCATAACCATAATTTAAAGACCACTGAGACGCTTTAAAATATCTCAAAAGATGATCAGAGTGGGTTTTGAAAATATATAAAAACTACCAAATAAACATATGATTTGTAAATCACGGGACTATCTGAGACGTTTACCCTCTTGACCGAAGGGGGATTACTGTGTTACTGTAAACAGCCTATCCAACAATGTACGAAAAAATAACAAGAAGAATCGTTGCAAAGAAATAATCCATCAAACACATTTGTCCCTCACTTTTGTAATTTTTGCTGATCAGTGCTCAGCTACTGAGAGCGTCAAGCTCGTCTTTGTTTCCATGTTGCCTGGTGTTACCAAAAAATATTCCGTTTTACACATGTGAAAAGTCCGATTTTGATCAGATTTGTAATCATTTAGTATTAATAAACTGCATTTAAACAATTACTTGTTTGTTTGTTTTTAAATTTAATCTCAATATGTTGAATTAATCTTCTATTTAACTGCACCGTATCAGGAGTAATTGATTTCAGCAGCTCATGTACTGGCCAGAGACCCGACGCACGACCCTGTTCCGCTCTGGTCTCTTCGAACTAGAAAAGCTCCGGGGATCCGAGTGAAACATTGTGCCATTGATTCTTTTTATTTTGTTAGAATGCCTGCTGTTATTTATCAACCAAATGATTATGGACTAACTTTCAGCTGAAATTAGGAAGAAGTTTTAAAACTTTGTTGTTTGTTTTAAGGTTACATCCTCTAATTCAGCTGAGAACAGCCTCGGCCCTACAGATAATTCACACTTGCACTTAATTAAATACAAAACACAGCAAATATCACTGATACATCTTTAGAAAGTCTGGAAATAAAATGAAAACTCTCAAATACGAGGCGACAACATTTTGTGCAAGAGCAACAAAAAAAGAAGTCAAACGAATGTTAAACCCGTGAAGGCTGCCTTTCATGGCCACTTGAATTTATTTAGTAAAAAGAGATTAAATGCTCTTTGCAGATACAGAATGTTTTGAATACACAAGGGCCAAATGAGACGGGCCGCGCCGCATTCACAGACTCAGTGCCTTTGAGGTGTTATCATCACTTTTACGCTGAGCTAACCTTTATAAAGTTGGTGTATCAGCTCAATCGGGCATTTAGTGCTCCGTCTCATGCCAGAGATGATGTATGATTTGATGCTGTTACAACACAATAAGGCGATATTAAACTGGCTTCATAATGCCACCAAAATGCCATGTCAATATCTCCTGCACTGCCAATATAATAAAGTGCTGCCTTTGATTTATTAGACAGTGAAGGAGAGATATCAAATAGGTTTTGACAAAGTGTTTAACGTTCCATAAACAGCGAGGATGTAAAGCAGCGCTCAGCACAAATAAATACTGATGAAGCACGGTGAATTTCCACTAACCGGTGAAACAAGGCTTTTTATTTCGTGTAATTCCAGGTAAACAGTTGATCACAGAACATTTTTATTACAGTTGTAAGAAGTGATTTTTTTTATATATATGAATAGGTTCTATTTTTAAAGGCTTGTTGAATCCCTGCCAAGAGTTCACTCATAAACATCCACTTTCTTTTTAACTGTGAATAATTGTTTTCTTTTTTTTCTTTGTTTTTTTTTGTCTTTTTACAAGGTGAAATAAACCTTGCTTCATTTATTTATTTATTTTTCACATTTTTATTTCTCATTTAAAAAAGAGACAGTTTTCTAGTCATCTTTTAAAGCTCGCCTCTGTTTTAATGTCTTACAGCTGTGGCTCGTTATGCCAAACGAGTTTAAAGATGAACCGTTTTAATTTCAAAGAAACGGTTTGCAAATTTTTTGGCAGAGTGAACCGACAGGTAATGAAGATAATAAGCTGCAGTTCGGAGAACGTTCAGCTACAAGAAGACATAAAACGAGGAAGCCAAACGTTTTCGAGGACACTTCCTCAACCCTCGTGGGATGGATCGCATTGTTTACAGGAAAGGATCGGTTCTCACAGAGTTCTGAAAGTTCATACACGAGGCAACTAAATCCAAAAGTCCCAGACCAGCTTACAAACATAAAACCACCTCTTTAAAGATAGACCTCAAAATCAATACACCTCCTCAATTAGCTAACTGATACATTCACTTTTTCTGGGGACACACCCAAAGCTGAATACTAATGTCAGCATTACCTGCTCCGTATTAACTCCCCCTAACGTTTTTCATGTCAGCCTCCGTGTGAGTTAACTCCTTCAGTGACTTTCCCCCCCCCCCGGAGGAGATCAGATCAGTCATGCACACCCAGTCTGACACTGACAACCTTGCCACCAAGACTCTCTTGAATTATACATTTGCTGATCGATCAAAGGTGCTTAAGTAATAGAACCCGAGGCAGGTCTGGTGTTACAGGGCTCCAGTTACATCGACAGGCTGACCTAAATAGAGGGAAGTCAGAGACAGATAAATCCAGGGATAGATGAGCACAGTCTCTGCACGCTAAAAAATGACACTAAAAAAAATTCACATTTTATTTTGATCAAATCAATCAGCTAAATAAATAAGCAAAGCAACTGAAGGAGTACATACTATTTATTTTTTTTTACTTTTATTGAGGAAATCAGTTATCTCATAAAGAGACATTTCACTGATTTAAATAGACAGTTCAGATGTTTTAAAGTGAGATTCTGAAAGGTTATAAAAAATGCTGAAAATGGCTCTTTGACTGGAGAGCTGATCAGTCCAGGAGGCGCTAACCAAAGAAAAATCTGGATATTCCTGAAGTGTCCCATGTAGCAGCAATGGTTTGCTAGCTGCTGCTACTATTTGCACAATAATCAGATTTTTATGTAACTAAAAATATTTACATGAACGATTATAAATTAAACTGTTTCACCAAACTGAGGAGGTTCTAAAAGCTGTTTCAATTTTAAAACATTAAATTGGACCAAACAAACAAAAACAACAAAAAATACTAATATTTTACTCTGATATACAGAAGAGCATCTTTGCTTGTATAATGCAGTACGTTATTATTACCTGCTTTTTTATGAATAAATAGAGAAACTTTAAAAATAGCTGTTTTTTTAAGAGCTGATTCTTGACCAAAAAAACTAGACAATTCATAAACTGACAAGGATGGCTTTCACCTACGTGTTAAAGTTAAAAAATTATATGACATTCATTATTAAGTTTTGACCAAAAGTTATCACTTAAACTGTCTATATATATAATAGTCTGATCACGTTAATCAATAAATGCTTAGGGAAGCAACAATATGGGACCTATATGACCATCTGTTTTGGAAACCAAGAACTTTACTGTGTATTTGTTTATTGGTTGTTTATTTGTTTATTGGGGATGGGGGGGGGTGTCACAATTGAAAGCTTACATTAGCCACCTGTGGGTTGTTGGTTTGAACAGTAACCTCTCATGTCAAAACATTTATTTTTTGTAAATTAAATGGTTTTACCACAATTAAATTCTATTGCAAGATTATTGCTGAAGGACCACTTCAGAATAAACAACTGGTTCCAGATTTTTTAGAGTACTTGATTCATACAAACACAGTATTTTTTGTTTAGTTCAGATTTTTTCTGTGCTTGAAAAGTTCCTTTCAGGTTTTTTCTTGGTACTACATGGTCAACCACCACACAGGTCTCAGCTCGCATGGACTATTCTAATGCACTTCTCCGTTTGGGTTTAATTGTCCCTCTTCCTGCATCAGAGAACCACCTCGCCAGGACCCCCCCTGACAGAATGACACCACCACTGCACGCCTTGGGCTATACAATGAACAGTGCCTTGTGTTTGTCAGACCTCGACCTTCTGTGAGGGTTCAGTTTTAGTCCCATCACACCAGATTGTCTTCTTCCCTTATGCTCCCACGGTCTTTTAAATGTCAGAAAACTCAGCTCGAGTCGTCATGTGCCTTTAACTTAAGAGTGAAATCCATTCAGCCACTCTGCCATTAGGGTCTGATTGATGGGATGCTGTGGAGATGGTTGAAATTCTGGCTGGTCTCCCAGCTCTGCAATGGACATTTGAAGATCTGTTAGAGTGACCTCTGGGCACTTGACTGACCCGCTCCTGCATGGAGACTTGGTTTAGCCAAATGGCTCTTTTGTTGGTCCAAACATTTTCTTTCCTCGAACACAGAGGCCACCATATTCATTGAAACACTAAAATACTAAGAATTTGTTTTTATATTTATGCCCAGTTTATTTAAAGTGCAAAAAATTAGAGTGCACCCTTAAGGAGAAAACCAAATCTCTTTTTTTTTTAAAGGATCAAATAAACAGTTCTCAATATTGTATATTTGTCATAATAAAAAAAGAGCCAGTTTTATTTTAATTTAACTACTGAGTAGTAATCAAGATACAACTTTATTTAAAAAGTAGAGGCGTTCCTTAAGGGAATGCATATCACCCATCACCAGACTATTAGAGTACCTCCGCTTTGATTAAGTCATGAAAATAACTACATTTCACAAACTCTTAGTATATGCTGGGTGACTTTCTGCTACTACCACATCAATTTCACCTCTGTAACAGTAAAATTGAAAGTTACAGCCATTTAGTGTTTGCACATGTGGACTAGCTGTGGCCATCTTGAATGGGATTGACCTAAACGGTGGATCAATTGCAAATGTGAATCCAATGAAAACTTTCTTACAGTTTCATTAAAATCCATCCAGTGGTTTATAATTTTTTTTGCTGACACTACAGACAACCAACCACCTTTTGCCTTTTTGGAGGGGGAAACAGTACAAAGCTGAAATAGTTTGATGTAAACTCATATTACTGGTAAAAGGCTTTGAAAGTTTCTCAATTTTCAATGGTATCATGGTATTGACAGGATAAAATCCTCACATTTTTTTTTACATTTTTATTTGATGATGTGTGCTACTGCAGCCATTTATGCTGTTGTATGAGCCAAATTCATCAAAAAGACTTGAGTTTTTGTCTTTGAGATAAAAAAACATTTAGATTTTTCTTTTTTAGTCTTCACTAATACATACTACTGTTAGATTCTTATTGTTTAAGCACCTTAAAGAACCTGCTTCCTTCAAATGTTGACCATTGGCCTCCTTTAGTATAAAATATGTTTATTTATTTGCACATCAATCCAACAGTTCCCTGTTCCATGTGGAAGCACTTTGACTTTAAAACAAAAGGTATAGTTTTTTTTACTTGACTTCAGATTACCTCATTTCTGTTTTTAGTTGTTTTAGAATTGTTTCTTTTATAAACATTAGATAAAAGTTTTCTTCACCTCCTCTTTGTACCGGTGTTATAAATTTGATAATATTATATTTAAACCTGTGTGAATGTGATACCCATGGGGGCTGCGCTTTAGGATTCAAACCAGACATGCCTCTGATTCAGGAAGCGTGCAGCAGAGCAGAGGCAGCTGATAAAAGGACCGTTTATGTGATATCAGGACCTGCAGGGGTCTGGCTGCATCGCCTGCTGCCGCTGCAGGCCTGTACATAGTGTGAATAAGACAGTAGTTGGAGCTAAACCAGTTTGGTTTATCTCAGGTTCAAAATGCCAACAGGGTCAGCTGTGGTTGAAGCGGCCAGGATTTCTGTAGTTCATCAGGTGTGTCACTGCCAAAAGGTTCGAGGAGAAAAGAAAGAAGGGGATAATTTCCAAACAGGTTTAATGATGAGTTTTTGAGTGAGCAGAGATAATATAGGGTCGAGTTGGGGGTATGGAGTTTTTGTTTTTTTGGAAAGAAAAGAAGAAAAAAGGAATTTTCTTAAAAAAAAAAAGACCAGATGAAAGTCATGTTTAAGCTTTAAGATTCAGGTAAGTTTAAGTTTTTATTTTACGCAGAGTTTCTGTTTTTCATGGAAAACATCCGCTGCCAAACAAAGTAAAATGGCCTTTCGATCTCTTCACGTGGTGAAATGCAGCTCGGGATGAAAGTAATAACCATCAGGAGATTTTCCACATTGTAGCTCTCCATGTTTTAGAAGTTTTTTTGTTTTTTTTTATGTCATGTTACTCTCAATTATTTATAAACAAGAAAGCAGTTTTCAAAGTGTTAATAATTGATAGAAATGTCCAGATGTCTCAGCAGGCAAAGGGGTAAACAGTGTGGGAGAGGTGCAGTACTTTAAGGCTTTGAATGGGGGGTTGGAGGGTTAGGCAATGCTGCAAAGCCCACATTTTCTCTAACACTTACCACATTTTAGATGATTACTGGAATGCCTCCATCACACTGATGGAAGACCCTACTTTGATACTATGATGTTGGGAAAAAAAAAGTCTTCAGAACATGTAGGGTCTTTGCAGGGTTTTGGTTGCATCTTTGTGTTTCATTTCCATCTGACTTTAAAAATGATTTTATAAGATCAGTACTTTGAAATAATTTCAATGACCCGAGGCACATACAAATGCAATTTGACCGTGGCTTGAGAATATTCAATGACCCCTGGATGGCAAGGCAATCACTGCATTATTGATCCCAAATCGAAATTATTTTCCCTCTTGATGTCATTGCTGGGTTACTCCTTTATTAATTGCGATGAAAGGATTACATTGACCAGTCCTTTCCAAGCCTTGTAGGTAATCTTGGCTGTTAGATATAATGCTGTGTTGCATCATCCGAGTTCCTGGTAAAATGATATACCACTTAATAAACAACAGCTATCAATATATACAAATGCAAAGCAAATGGAAAGCTTTGCATGTGATGGACACATACAAAGCTCACTTTGGTGAGGATGAAATACAAGAAAGGAACAAACTCAAAGTGGTTGCTTGAATAATTAAAGAGATAGGAAACTTCCTGTGGTTTGACTGAAATCAATGTTTCTGACCCACCCTTGGTCCCTTGCTGCCTTTATTCATTTCAGCTCCCTCGCTGACCCTCAACTCATGATTGAATTTACTGTCAAAGATTTCATCTTCAATTAATTGCTGTAAACAATAATATTAGCAAGGGATTTCAGCTTTGATCCGTTAGCAAACAGGAAACAAGCATAACAGCAAAGATATTAAAGAAAGAGTATGTTAGATAAATAAAGAGAGATGTCTGTCCTTAGGGAAATCTAAAAGGGCTTAAGTCACTGATAAGATCATTACTCAACCATGTGGTAGCAGTGAGATGCAACCCCCACTCAATGTGGACATAAAACATATTGCTGGACTGCCTCCCTTCCACTTGTCAAAGGCTGACAGAAAGAAAAATCAAAGTCTTTGTACTCACACATCATCCACATAGCAAGGGTATGGCATTTGCTGGACAAAAACACCAAGTGATTGAGTCTTTGATGTTTGCAGTCGTATAGTGGCATGGTCCATCATGTCCTGCAGATAGGCAAAGCCCCCCCATATGTAGCGCAGGTCATTAAAGGAGTTGTCTCTGGCTCCCGGAGTCCATGACCTTTTTCAAAGGAAGTCAGATCATTATCTCAACAAAAGGGCTAAATCTGAATCATTAGACATCCATCTAGAACATTTAGAAGTCAAAAAACTTTAAGGAATAAAAGAGTTCACTGTATTATTGGCAATAATTCAGTAAGTATGGTTGAATGTATGATGTCCAAGACTGAATCCCATGTTCTGAGTTTCCCATTCCCCTACACCCTGGCCCTTAGTTCAGTGTTACAAGGGGTAGTGGTTAAAATATGTCCTTTCAGAATGGGACACCCCCTTCAACGGATTTTTATCATATTTGCATGTAACTTCACAATAAATGGTTCAGGTGCTCTGAGCAAAAAATAAAAAAATATAGGTTATTTTTTGGTGTAAATGTAGCCAGCTGACTAACTTGCAATATTATTCAACATTCAGAATAAAAATGTCTTTATGGTAATTGTAACAAGTACAACAAAATTAGGTATAAAGGGAATATTCAAAACTAATACCAAAACATCTCAAACCTAATACCTGAGACAATAAAATACTTTTAATAAAGAAAAAAATGACCTTCGTGAGTTTTTATGCAGCTCAAACTGCTTGATTGAAAATATGACCCTCAGTTTGCCTTTCATAAACATCATAAAACGTATTGAAACACCCTGACCCCTTCAGCAGGAATGTGTAAATCCTGGGTACATGCCAAGAAGAAGGCTGATTTGAGATTCAATACAAATTTCTACATGGCCAATTACACTTACAGTCTTGGTATAATTTTTCATATTTACATACAAGCAGGTTGTCAATTAATGATAAGCCATATACAGAAAAATACCTTGATTTGTCTCAAAATTTACTAAATGACCATCACATTAAAATCACAGATTTTAAATCAGTGACCAAAACTCCCCAAACCTACAAAAGGTGATATTCAGTGAGGTCATAGATCAAATTAGAGGTCATAACAAACTTACTTTGTCCTTCCATTGTGTGCAGGTTTAAAGCTTTTAAAAATAAACTCTTATTTTGAAAGGCAAAACCTGTATATGTAGCTCAATGAGAATAAAACAGCCTCAAAAGGTAAAGATAGGTACAAGACAATGTAGATTAAAATAACCATCTATGTATAACTATATCCATTTTGTAGCCAAGTGATGATTAAAGCTAACTTCCATACCTGGACTTCAGTTTGTTGGTTCGCTCAACCTCATCGATGTCCATGCGGATTTTGTACTTGACATAGGGAGGGATGTGGCTGGAGCCAGACTGGAGGTTCTCAAAGACAATACCAGCCCAAAATGTGTCATTATTCAGATGTTCCAGAGCTTTATTCACTAGATGGCCCTCAGTCTGAGCTGCCTCAAACTTATTCAGATCTAAACACTTAAGAGAAAAGAGAAAAACACAAAACAGTCGTACTTTATTAAAACACCAGTCCATTTTTTCTTCCTATTTATTCAAACTTTTAGCATTCACACACAAGGGAATAAAGCAGAAGCAGAGATGAACTCGGTAGAAGAGCAGCAGACGGATATTTAGAGGGGGGAAAAAAGCTATTCAGTCGGCTATTGACTAAACCACACAGAGTGTAGCACCAAATTATCTCGAGCTGCCAGGGGGTGGGCAATGTTTTGGGCTTCAGCAGAGAAAGCAAATGAGATACGGTCTTGCTAGCACTCCCCTGTTTTGTGGCCTTGTCCCCTCATTTCATGAGTCGATAATGAGCTAGCCATCCTGGGAGGCAGTCACACCTGACAGATGTTCACACGTCTCAGTGCTGCAATAGTTTTATCATTTCTCCCCCAAGAAGTCTGTATGCTATATCAAGCAATGGTGGAAAATAAATATCACAGCAACGCCATTTGTTCAGCACATAATAGCGAGAGTATCAGGACACTGAGGCATTGTATGAGCCAAAAGTTTGAACAAGTGCTGAGCAAACTGTGGAGCAGTGAAACAATTCACGTGATTTGGGGACAGCTTTTACAGGCTCATCATCTACGTATATAAGAAAATGATACATTTCTAATAAGCTAATTAAAATATGAATACCTGAATCTTAGAAATAGATTGACTGATCAATTGGTTGATTAATTTGGACAATCTATAACTGCATCAGCCAGATCTAAGAATCCTAAGCTCCTCATAAGACCCCCCGATGTATAAATGACTGTATGGTGTAAATTGGCATGATAGTAGGGGCGTACCTGCGCTAACAACTGCTAACTTGACCAAAAAGATGATAATAATTTTAGCCATAATGCCCATGGCTAAAACCACCACTGCCTAGGCTCTTAAAAAATTAGTCAAATCTGTGGGCTGTGCTGTAATCAAAGACTAGAAAAATATGGACGACCAACTCACATGGGAAATGAAGCTGGTGTTGGAAACAATGGCTGCCTTGGAAGGGGAGTGTCTGTGCATCTCTTCTGAGTAAAATTCCTTCTATAGGGCAAATGGTACTTGGCCAACAAAGCTTGATTCTGAGACATATGCCCCAGATGACCTTAGTCAGAATAAGCTTCAAATCATGCCACCCCCAAAAGATACACCTGAGATAAATTCTCTCCAGGTGTTGATTTCCATAGCTCTTATTTGGCTGCTGAATGTTTTTATATTAATTTTTCCAATCACTTGTGAAAATTAATTATTTGCTCAAAAAAACAGGATGAGTGTGTGCAGGTAAGTAGGTGGGACGTTCAGCTCCACGTCTCTACTGTGTAAACTCTGGTTTCAAAAACCCAACATGACAGCAAGTGTAAACTGGATGTCATGCCTTACCCTCAAGCTGACAGACACATTGTCATTATTACCTCCACCAAGGAGTTAATGTTTTCATCAGGGTCTGTCTGTCTGTTAGCAAGATAACTCAAAAACCTATCGATAGATTTTGATGACATTTTCAGGAAAGGTCGGAGATGACCCAAGGAAGAATTGATTAGATTTTGGGGGTGATCTGGATTACCGTCTGGATCCAGGAATTTTTTGTAAGGATACGGACATAGTACTTTCTACAATATGCCAACTTGCTTTTCTACTTTTAAATATGGTCTGTGGTTGTTAGACTTGACACTAAACCCTTTTGTCAAGGCAGTCCCATCGACAAAGGTTTAGGTGTATATCACTTTAGAAAAGTACAACCCCAGAAGGAAGTTGAACAACATATTAGGCTACATTTTGAGGAATCATTAGGACATAAATTCGTATATATCAGAGACTCATTTTTATAACTGGTCAAGCTTTAAAAAAAAAAGTCCCTTTTTATAGTGTAATAACAGTAACGTTTATGAATATTATTGTTTATTTAACCGGTTAAATAGATAGAGAAGTTTTGGCCTCTTAAATCAGCTGATTAAAAAAAAAAAAAAAAATTAATAAATAAATAAAAATCAGCATCTGAATCAACTTTTGAGAAAACACTGATTGGTTTGCTTTTAATGCATCTACTGTGTTTTCTTGCCCCTCAGATCCTCTCCAGTCTGTTTGTTCTGTCCTTTCGTCTTGTTGGAACATCAAATCTGTTCTTTGGTATTACAAGCTCTACCAGCCAAGAATCTCCTTGAGGGCACCGAGTCCATGTTTATGCATTTTGAATTGTTTTTTTGTTTGTTTTTTTTTCCCTCCTCTGACCACTGGGCTAACAGCCAAAGCTAACCAATATTATATCAACAATCTGATTCTTGCTTGAGAAGCAGGATCTGGTCCCACTGATAACTTGCCAATCCCAGCTTGGCCTGATTCATTGAAACAACACATGCAGTCATGTAGTTATAGTTGTATCATGCTTACAATGGCCAAGCTGGTACTGCAGACTGGCATTTAAATGAAGACGTTAACATGAGCTGAGCTCCACGGGGTGTATAAACATTTGATAGGTTACTGCCAATGTGCTGGTCAAGTGTTTATGCAAGTGCGTGCCATCAAATCTGTTGCTGAAAGTACTGAGACTTCACAATAGCTCCTACTGTAATCCCATCCTCAGCTGTTCTTTTAAAAAAAAAAAAAAAGGAAATCCTGCAAAGTAATAAGTTATTTTCAGTGGGCATTAGACTATTATCTGGAGCTACTAATTAAGTTTATTCCCAGAGCTATAAATGAAATGACATTTTTTTACTGCTGTTTCAAGGATAATTTCATAACTTCCAAAGAATCATAAAAATGAACACACTAAACTGATTTAATTTATAGAATTGAGTGCACCGTGAAAAAGTATTTGCCCCCTTATGTTCTCTTTTAGATTTGTTGTCAGACTTAAATGTTTCAGATCAGTAAATACATCAAAGACCGATAACATTAGTAAATAGCCTTCAAACAAAAAAATGGAATGGATAAAATCCATACAAACTAACATGACCCTATGTGACAAATTCCTCCATAGTTAAATCTTGAATTTACAGATTAATCACTAATTTTGAAAAAGCTGAGATTCATTTACCTAAACTGCCAGACCTGCAGAATCAATAACTCACTTAAATAAACCTGTCTGAGAATATAAAGCATCTCAAAAACACACATCACGACTCGTGCTAAACAAATTCTGGAACAGATGAGAAACAAAGCCACTGACATCCATCAGCCTCAGAAGGGTTACAAATCTATGTTTAAGGCTTTGGGACTCCAGTGAACCACAGTGAGAGCCATTATCCCCAAATAGAGAAAACATGGATCAGCAAGGAACCTTCCCAGTTAGTGGGTGGCTCATCAAAACTTCTAAAGTACACTGACACATCCAGAAGGTCCCAAACGAACCCAGAACAACAAAAGCTCCACAAATCTCACTTGCCTCAGTCGTGTTCAGTATTCATGAACAAACAAACAATGAAAAAGAGATGCGGCTAAACTGGAATCCATGGTGAAAACCACTGGTGATCAAATGTAACCAAAGGCCTGTCTCACGTGTGCCAAAAACAGATCTTGATAATCCCCAGGATTTTGAAGAACTATTCTGTGGACTAAATTTGTTACATACTCACCTAAAGGATTATTAGGAACACCAGTTCAGTTTCTCCTTAATGCAATTATCTAATCCACTAATCACATGGCAGTTGCTTGAATGCATTTAGGGGTGTGGTCCTGGTCAAAACAATCCCCTGAACTCCAAACAGAATGTCAGAATGGGAAAGAAAGGTGATTTAAGCAATTTTGAGCGTAGCATGGTTGTTGGTGCCAGACGGGCTGGTCTGAGTATTTCACAATCTGCTCAGTTACTGGGATTTTCACACACAACCATTTCTAGGTTTTACAAAGAATGGTGTGAAAAGGGAAAAACATCCAGTATGCGGCAGTCTTGTGGGCATAAATGCCTTGTTGATGCTAGAGGTCAGAGGAGAATGGGTGACTGATTCAAGCTCATAGAAGAGCAACTTTGACTGAAATAACCCCTTATTACAACCGAGGAATGCAGCAAAGCATTTGTGAAGCCACAACAAGAACAACCTTGAGGCGGATGGGCTACAACAGCAGAAGACCCCACCGGGTACCACTCATCTCCGCTACTAATAGGAAAAAGAGGCTACAATTTGCACGAGCTCACCAAAATTGGACAGACAAAATGTTGCCTAGTCTGATGAGTCTCGATTTCTGTTGAGACATTCAAATGGTAGAGTCAGAATTTGGCGTAAACAGAATGAGAACATGGATCCATCATGCCTTGTTACCACTGTTCAGGCTGCTGGTGGTGGTGTAATGGTGTAGGGGATGTTTTCTTGGCACACTTTAGGCCCCTTAGTGCCAATTGGGCATCGTTTAAATGCCACGGGCTACCTGACCATGTCCATCCCTTCATGACCACCATGTACCCATCCTCTGATGGCTACTTCCAGCAGGATAATGCACCGTGTCATAAAGCTTGAATCATTTCAAATTGGTTTCTTGAACATGACAATGAGTTCACTGTACTACAATGGCCTCCACAGTCCCCAGATCTCAACCCGATAGAGCATCTTTGGGATGTGGTGGAACGGGAGCTTCGTGCCCTGGATGTGCAGCCGACAAATCTCCATCAACTGCAAGATGCTATCCTATCAATATGGGCCAACATTTCTAAAGAATGCTTTCAGCACCTTGTTGAATCAATGCCACGTAGAATTAAGGCAGTTCTGAAGGCGAATGGGGTCAAACACCATATTAGTATGGTGTTCCTAATAATCCTTTAGGTGAGTGTATTTGGAAGGTGTGTGTTCTGTTACATCTAGTGTAAAACTAAAGCTGCTTTGCAGAAAAAACTGATGGTCAAACATAGCGGTGGTAGTGTGATGGTCTGGGGTTGCTTGGCTGGACAAGTTGCTGTAATTGATGCAGTTAGGGTATTTGTTAAGTCAGATGACTCCAAAAGCGCTTCCTATTACAGTCTGACATTCACCCATTCACACACACTCACACGTTTGGTGGTGATAAATTACACACATGTTGTAGCCACAGCTGTCCTGGGACACACACTGACAGAGGCTGCCAGGCGCCACCGCACCCTCCGACCACCACCAAACAGGCAAAGTGGGTTAAGTGTCTTGCCCAAGGACACAACGGCCAGGCGATCTCTTCTGAGCCAAGAGTGAAACAACCAGTTATCAGGTTTAGGGGCAATTACTTATCTACACAGAGCCAGGTTTCAGTTGAATCTAAATCAAAGTAAAAGATGTAGAAATATTGATCTAGACCACTTATAAAGACTGTAAGAAAGTCTGGGGTCTTCGGGAGGCAAAATATAAAGACATTAGAGGTAGTTTAAAAAAGTTTACAGTCATGAGTGGATGAGAGAACACTGTTATAGAATAAACTGGATTAAAATGGAATCATCTATGGCTAACCAGAAGAAGCACAGCTGCACTCTTACCTGCTGGTGAGCTGATGTGTTTATATCAGTTAGCAGTGAATAATAATGGACCTTGTACATTATATTTTCAACGAGAAGCGTAAAGAATGAAGACTTTTGCTACCAAGTGCTCCTCGATCAATACATCACTGTCACTTACAGTATGCATGTGTTTTTACAAGGAGCACCACTGCGATGCAATTTCATATTCACTGCAGTCTGGTCTATAAGAATGCTTTCAAATGATCATCATAGAGATACTGTAGTGACAGAACTTCACAGCTTGCTAAGTCAAGGATTTTAAAGTTTAAAGCACAAAAGAGCAAAAGCTTCTTTATCTTGTTCTTCAAAGAATCAAAAGCTCAAACTGTGAGCAAGATTCTCCAAAGCGCTGCAGCCTTGATTTTGGAATACACTACAATAAAATGGTTCAAAGACAATAAATAAGTTAATCAATGAACACTAAGCACTGTTGGACACGTTTGATGGAAAGTGCTCTGGTTGGACAATGGGACACTCTTGATATTCTGCCAGTGGTGTGAAGGTTGTAAACAAAAAGACATAAAGGTAAAATAAAAGTAAACCAGTGAATGTTTCAGAGCTGTAAGAGTTATATCACATTGGTCTTACTACACTGAAATGCCTGAACTTTTATACTAACTTCATTCAAAAACACAAATGTATTGAAATGCAAGTACTGTGGACTTTTGTTCCTGCTCTTTATGATGTTCCTTTGAAAATACCAGAGCTTTAAACCCTGTGAGGGACTAATTAGTGTGTGTTATTGCTTCTAGGCAACAACACAAAACCTGCTTGGGAAAGCTGAAATGAGCCTAAGGCATTGAACTCTAAATATCCCAGGTCTCAATCCGATCAGGCATCCAGAAGATCCACCAGAACAAACCCGGTGAAAACAAGACCAAGCCCCGACCCAAGAGGAACATAAGTACCTGCTGCCAACATCCAGAGGCCACACAGTACAAGCAACCTCAGAGTCACCGTGTTTAGATGGGACTGAGCTGTACTGTGGCACCAAAAGAACATTTGAAATGAATTGTATTTCCAAGTGCTCTACCTCTCTAACAGGATTAGTTTTTTCCTCAAAAGATCTGCAGCATCAAATCCTATACATGCCTCCTGTCATCTAAGTACTACAGGTGGTATGCGAGAGTGTTGCCACTACATTATTAACTTTACAAAAAGAAATATACAATTATCAGATCATAAGTCGGTTAGTAAAGTTCTTATTTCATGGATCAGACTTTAAACAGATGGTCTAAAAATTCTGTTTCTAATCATTCTGACAAAAAACAAGGCCATTCATGTTCTGTAAAGCAACGTCAACCAAAGAAATACTCAGCAGTTATGTTAGGTAGATATTAAATAAATAACAGTGAGAAAGGCTCAAACAAAACAATGTCAAAGATAAAAATGTTTTGTAAATCTCCCTTAGCAGTGAGAAAAGCATTTTCAAACAAATTTAAATGTCACAGTTTCTTTAAATTTACAAAAGGATCTCTTTTGGTGCCTGAGTGATATGAACATTAGATTAAGTAAAAACATTGTTGTATTACATACGCCAAGGAATTTGGAGAGGAGCTTGAAGATTTGGGTGGTGGTGTTGTAAACATTCCACCAGTCAAACATTGGTACCCCAGGTGGACGGTCTTCAATAGGCCCGTTGTTGAGGAAGTTTCCCAGCAGCTCGGTGGTCCATCCGGTGCCACTGAGATTCTCGTTGATGGCAGCAGCAAAGACAGGATTAGCCAGCCAAGCCTGAGTTTAATGAGAAGATTATTACATGTTAGAGATTTAATTAATTTAATTTATTTCAGTGCTGTCAGAAACCACATAAAATCTAATGATCTAACCACATAATGTTAAAACGTGCATTAGTCTAAGAAAGGAACTGTGATAGCTTTAACTTTTTAGTAAAGCTGGCTTTATTTTTGCTTTAAAATGAATTAAAAAAACCTTAGAGCAACTTTGAGCAGGAGTAATGTTGAAATGTTATGAACAATGATCTTACCTGTCAGAGATAACACTGTAAACAACCTTAGTCTGGAGAAACATATCAGTTATGTTGACATCAACAAGCTAGCGGCTAATCCAAGCAGGTTTCTGCCATTTTAAAACAAGGACAGTCTGAAAAATTTCAAAGCAATTCATATAAACACCAACATATAAATCCTTACATCACTATCTATTTTTCATTTCAGTGAAATTGACCGAACTGCATTTATTTTATTTTTTAATTGTACAAACGACAGCAGCTAGCAGTTAGCTAGCTAGATGTTGCAGCGTGGGGCACCACTGGATGGGATATCATAATATTTCTGTCATGATAATTTTAAACTCATGGCAGAGATAAAGTTTATGAAAAAGGGTTTGAATGAACTGCTATTTAATTTTTTAAAATGTTATTGGTTTTTAGGTCACAGTAACCCACGTTTTCCTTGATCCTGCTCAGACTAGCTGCAAACTCATCCATCTGGTCGCAACTAATCTGTTTCTCCAAACTGAGGTCATTCATAGAGTTATCTACAACAGGAAAATATTTGTTCATAATCTTCCTGTAGAATCCCACTTGAAAAAAATCTGAGCTATTGCTTTAAGACAGATGGCTTAGCTCACAACTTCCCTTGTGTTCAGCTCATATACAACAAAGCATAAAAATAAGATGCACTTGCACAGATTAGACATTTAATTTAAGAGTGAAGACGAACACAAATTAAATTTCCTCCCTGTGCACATGAAAACACCTCAACATCATTTTCATTTACATGATAGGAGATGTTTATTCTCTGTTCTGAACAGATATTGAGCTAAAATCAGTCTAATAAAACTACTAAATCGGACCAGCAGATGTGATCACAGAAATAAATGCCTCCAAGTCCTTCATACCGTAGATCTTTGATAATGAGGTTTTTCACTCCCTCCCTAGTAGTTTAAATCTGATACTCTCCATTTAGTGGCCATTACCCTCCTTAATTCTCAAATATGGGCATGTCCTCCTTTAAAATGAACACTCAAGTTATAAGTCACAATATAACCAGTAAATTAATTGTTCTTTAGATAGGAGAATGGTAAAAATAAAGCAAAAGCCACTCGTATAACTAGCCATTTTAGTCACGTTTAATGTTATTTGTGTGTGCTGAAGCTGCTCTGATGATGTGGACCCTGACTTTTTGGACAGGAAAGGGCTCCGCATGTCAAACCGAGCATCGAGGTTCTGTCATGTGAAATTCTGAGCTGACATTCAGATTTTTTTCTTATTCTGAGCGAGCTCAGTGGCATTTCAGTGTCACCGCTTCTGATGACATTATGCTTAACCTAAGGACAAAGTGTCAAATTAAGTAATCTCACTGCTGTGTGACCTTCTGGAAAATAAAAGAAAATTCTGTACATTTCTTTTTATGGCTGCTGTCTTAAGGACACAAACCATCAAAAAAAGGGTGCATCCTTTGAAATCTATGTCATTTTGAAACAGCCAGGGGTAAATTGAGCAGAACTGTTAAAGCGGCTCTTCATGCGGTTACCGCCGCTGCTCGTGTCTGAATGTGTTGTCCACCGCCTAATGTTCCGTGGCATCTGAACCAAACAGTTGCAGATACACCATTTAACCTTGGTGGTCATGTGTTAAATGAACTTATTTGTCTTTCAGTGACAAAGTCAAGTGTCTTCGTTCACTTTTTGAAATAAAAAAGAAAGCCTCACGTCCTGAACATGGTGTGTCAGCTGGGTTTTGATATTTACAACATGGGCTTCTGTTTCCAGAATTTTCTATTGAATCTTGAAGTGCATTTCTCACAAATGAGTAGACATTCTGCCCTTATCCACACTTGTTGCCATAGTTACCTCTGGTGTTGTAGTGATAACATATAACGACTGAATAAAGACATAGGCAGGTACGTACTTAGCCTCTTTTCATTCAAAGAAAATTTCGCACAGTATCTTAAATACGCCATTTTTTATGTAGTTGTGGTAATGGGGGTAATAAAAAAAAAAAACATCCCTGCGACCTTGAAGGACCTCTCTGTGGATGACAAACCTCTGAAGCCAATAGTTTCATAGCAATAGGTGGGCAGCGAGCTGGACTGGGAGAAAATGAAGACAAAGGAGGATTGCAGGTCCATTTGTGTAAAGGTTAGGGCTAGGGTAATGAATACCCTCGCTATATGGAGCTCCCGATGTCTGCTTCCCTCCAGCTGCCTATAAGCTCATTTGGAGTGACACTGGAGTAATGTCAGTGTCAAGGAAATACAGCGAGAGGCAAACAGAGAGGGAGAGTGAGAGGGAAAAGGGAGATGGCAGCAAAGAGTCCACGTCCTTTTTCCTTCTACAGATAATCCTCTCTGCCAGAATGAGAATTATCCAGCACTTATCCATAATTACTTTTCTCCCTCAGTCACCATATCTAACAGAAGGCGCAACAAATTGATGTACGCAGCACGTATATTTTCACCTGCAGAGTAACGCTCATCGCCTCGTATTTACAGGGGGGAGAAAAAAAATTACCGCAATTACGAAGCTTTGCAACACGTTTTTGTGCGTTTGTATTGCCGTGTTGTTGCACTTCTATGGCAAAAACATAAGACAAACAAAGCTACAGCACGTTTTAATGCATTTCAAATATAGAAATATAGCAAATAAGTATTAAATGAGTTTAGTAATTTCCTTATAAAACTACAGAAGAACCTGTCTGTCTTTAGACCATAAATACTAAACGTTGTTTCTTACAATACATACAACAGATCCCATAATATAAAAACGGTTAGAAGTTCATGCTCAAGAAGTTTTGAGGTCATGCAGCATTTCATTTCTTCTTAATTTCTATCTACTTTTTAAAAATTGTTAACCTCCATACTCTCTACTGCCAAATCTAGATTCTGCCTCACCAGATGGTTTGCTACCTCAATGATCTGAAAAGCTGTCACAGAAAAAGTCTTTGGAAAGAAGAAAACACTGCTGAAATATGTGACAAGTGATTAGATGAATCAGACTGTATGTTCATCTGTTCATTATCTCTTCTTCAAACCAGATCACTGGACTGGAACAAGTTGGGAAAATTAAACCCTTGTGGAAGCCAGTGGGGAGAAAAATGTCTCCAAGATCAGAAAAAGTCGTCATTGGCTCTCAATTTAACACCAAAAAGGAGTGAATGAGTAAAGCTGTGGCAGCATGGTATCACTGCCAATCATCATCAAACTGACCGCAGAACATTCAGGGCTCTAAAATAGTTATTAATGCTCAAAATGTGCAACGTCATGCTCAAATAGTCACTAAAATATACAAATCTAATCAAGTAATGCAACTGTTACCATAAGTGGTCGTCATCTGGTAGTTACAGGCTGTGAAAACAATCACAAGATGGCAGTAAGATGCCAAGTTGTTCCCCAAACACTATGGCGCTGTTCACAAGGCCTCTACCACAAGGAACAGCAACCCCTCCATATTTTTATTGACCAATTAGAATGTGGCTGGATCTGAACATAATGTGGAAAGCCTCCATCAGTGGAAAGGCGGTCCTGAAATTGCAACACAAAGAGGATTTGTTTTATGCTACATCCTGAGCATCACTGTGTCCAGATGCAGCTACGTGATAGATTGCTGATGCTACAGCATGATGGATTCATAGCTTAGGACCCAGGACCCAGGTAGGCTGCCACCGCCGAGTTAAACCACTACAACTTCTCTACAAAAGTTTTGCAATAGGCTAACTCAGTTAGCACAAACCCATCATGAGATATTACACGTAATGCAGAACCCATTGCATTCCTAATATTAATGTAAAGACTTCACCAAAACCCTGCAACGATCATCCATGCTTAGGCGGATTTTCACAGGGTGATATCGTCATCATCCTGTGTGACTAAGGGCCTGAGAAGAGAGATGCGTTTAGCACAACATCTTGCCCCCCAAAATACCTCCAAGCAGCACTATAACTGTTTCTACCCATTGTGCTCGAAAAGGATTAGAAAATAGTTTAGGAACTACAAGCTGAAATGCAATGCCAGTGGGTTAACAAATACTTCTATACAGATGCAAGTTTTTTAAAGTGGTCGCAGCCTCAAAAACAAGATTGATTTCCTTCAGTCTGCCTGACGTACCGTGTTTAACTTCAGTGTGCTGAAGGCTATGCATGTACTCTAGCTAGAGATCTGTCCAGTAAGTAGGATTTCCTCCCAGGGGAGAACACTGTATGCTTCTCTAACATGAGGGGGATGCTGTAACATTGTCAACTACGGGTGCTGTGGTGGGCCACGACTCCTAATGGCAACAATTTGACTGCACTGAAGGAATCGGCCCTTAAGGAGAAACACTACCGTTGTGTACAGAGTGAGCTGCCAGCTGCTGAGCAGACTAGTAAAATTGATCCATCGCATCTTTTTTTAATGCCCATATGTTGATGTTCTTAGTCTCAAAGGCCTCAAGGTTCAACCCCCCACTTGTGAAACACTGTGGTCTCTAAATGTGCATTTTACAAACAACAGATCTGTCCCAAGTACATAAGAGTCAGCGAAAATTAACACACAAGTGTTTTGTCTGCATCACTGCTCATCAGGGCCTGGGACGTCAGCATGGTCATTTCACACAAGACAGAACGCTGATTCAAACTCTTGCCATTACAGACAAAAGCCAGTGGGCGCCTATCAAATGTAAAGGGATTTTTTTTAAACATTTTGCCTCAGGAAGCCACTGTGTCCAAATAAAAAACTGTCCCAACACAACATATCGCTGCAAAATGCGTTGAGTGGGCTTTCGCTGAAGGGTTGTTATCCTACAAGTTTCTTGACTTAGAGATATTACACTGTCATAACAATGTACATTTTTGTATTTGCAAACAAAGAAGTAGAAAACAGGATCAGGATGAAGCTCAAAAGACTTTAATGATAATGCTAACTGAGTTTAGCATGTGCATTTAATGACGAATGCATTTTGCCTGCTGCCTTTCCTGTCGGAGTTTTAACCTCTTAAGCCCCACGATTCGGATTTTGACATTTGAACATTAATTTGCTTGGTGTTTGAGTGGTGCATGGATTATGTGAAAATAACTCACATGTGCTTGTAGCAGAGTTTCTCCTGTTTAATTTGATGTGCAGTATGACTATATTGCTACATAATTAGTGCCGCATTGTATATCTTTTGCCGCGGTCAGGCCCTAAGTCCCCCGATTGGGGGACGTTGGGGCTTAAGAGGTTAAACTAAGTTTATCCTGCTTTGGGATACGATGGAGTTTTATCCAGTTCAAACAAATCTTGAAAATAACTACATGCTCATTCTGTGAGCGCTGAGAGGACGAGCTGTGAATAACTTTCAAGTAGTAACACAATAAAATTTAGGCCAATATCTGTAAAATCAACTAGTGTTTTAAAGTCTTATAGTCTATATTTAGTTGTAGATACTCATCCACGGTTCACCTTTAGAGAGTTTTTTTTAAACAGGCTCATTTTCTGCAGGATTTTTTGCAAACTCTAAAGACAAACAGACACACAAACACAAGGGAAAACACTGTCACCTGTCTTCCATCGATGAAATAAACAGACTAAAGAGTGGTCCCCACACTGGGGAGGGGGATTAGTAAATGAGAACAGTTGTGTTGATTACAGGTGGCAGGTGAGGGCTAAAAGCAAAAACTACTGAGGGGATAAATCGGCTGAGATGCAAAAAATATCACAATAATATATTAAAAAAAAAAGTCAAAACACTGGCATACAATAGTACTGCTAAAAAAAGTTTCACTTTAGTGGAAAAACTAACCAGTAAAATTGGGAATAAAACTTTCTCTGAATACCTAAGGGGAAGAAAGATCAATAAAAAATTAGCCATTTGTTGAATCTTACCCGAAGTGTATTAACTTGAGAGCCATGTTGAAAAAAATCCAAGACACGTGGCCCAAGTTCATCCCATGAATCGGCGAGCTCTTTTAACAAAGCCAAGGATTCAAATGTACTATTTGCCTGAAACAATAACAAAAACAAAAAAATAATTAGAAACAAATAATCCAACTTCCCTGAACAGAAGCATTGAGGCTTCAGTTTGTGCCAATCCAGAGCAAACAAAGCTCTTCACATCTTTATTCTCTCTCTAGAGGAACTCCTGACATTGTAACTCTGCTAGCTCCCACCCCATCACCTTTACGCTCCTTCTCCACCTCCCCACTGATGAATGTAAATAGGCTAATTTACCCCAGAACGTTGACTGGTAAATAATCAGCGACTGGTGTGAAGAGCAGAAACACCGGGTGCTTTGCTGTGACGCCGGCAGGTTGTGCTCACCCTTGTTAAGTAATCCCAATGCACCTTTTGTTTGTTTTCCCTCTGCAGTTATCAAACTGGAGCAGATCTCATAGAGAAATATCATGTCATGACATAATAAAAATACATTTGATTTATCAAACAGGCCTCATGTCTAAACACTGACTTATAGCATCCTACACATTGAAAACACCCTCCCATTGGACCAGATTTTGTACACAAGACTATATTTAAATACATGCACATAGTTATTTCAACTTCAAATAGCAAAAAAAAAAGGAGCTTGGAGTGATATGAGCAATAAGACCAGAAAAGAAATGTATATATTTTCCTACTTCTTTCACCAGGAGGTGAGCAGCAGGTGTATCAGGTGCGTACAGGACCTTCCCTCGCAATAGCGGTCTGAAGGTACTCCAAATGTAGCGCAGACCAGGTGTGCCCTCCAGGGTGTCAATAAGATTCTGACAAAAGTTGTCTGCAGAATAAGAGACGAGAAGTTCAGGAACGTCAAACCAAAGACCAAGAAAACATTTGAATGTTTGAACTAACTCTGTTTATGTTATATAACATACTGTATATACATCAGTGTTCTTCAGCGTCAGTATTTAATACTCAATATCTAAATACAGCATATTTTTACAAATAATAATAATGATTTTTTTTTTCTTTTAATTAAAAACTTGCCAATCAGTCTGGGGAGAGTGGGCTGAGGCAATCATTTCCTAAAGCAAAAAAATAGAAATCTCTAATCCTACAGTCACGTCTGAAAATAAACAGTCTGTTTTTGTTTCTTTGTGCAGGTAATAGTGAACAATGATCATTAATAATGGATTCTCAACCAGCAGTGATTGTAAAACCACAAGCTATCCAAGTAGCGTGATGCAACATAATTTATTCCTGATCATTTTTGTTCCATTATAAAACTATCAAGGTATTGATTTCTCAGTGTTAAATAGTTTAATGACTAAACCAGGAAGTTAACGGTATACACAAATATTTTTGTAACTAAATACAGTGAATAAATTACTGAGAAAACCTCAAACTTTTCAATGCAAATGCTACCTTTACTAACGGTTCCTCCAGTATCAGACACCACATGATGTATGTGTTGAAATTGTGTTGTTTTGAAAGACTAGTTTCAGACCCCATCCACAAACAATTGTTATTAGCGAAAATGTGCTTTTGGATCCCAACCGCTAAATATTTTAGCCACAAAAACATTTGTGTATACGGCAACTGTTATAGGCTGAACAGAACCTGAAAATGAGAAACGAGAACCCTGATACAAGGAACAACATTAAGGAAAGTCTATTTTAAAAGTGTTTGTTGGATAATTTCAATTTAATAATAAAATATTAAGAGTCCTTCAAACTGATTTTTTCTTGGAACATGTAAGCAAAGACAACCTAAAAAAAAAAACACAAAAAATGCTAAACTAGCAAAACAACAACAACAAAACTTCAATATTTAGTGTTCTTTTCTATAGGATGAATGGCAGTGAGAACAAGAGTAACTCTGTTAAATGTATTTTATGGACAAAGTCATCATTTTGAGGAGAAAAGATCTTCACTCAGTCTACCAGGCGTTTGTGACATCACGCCTTGATTATGCCAACTCTCTGTTATATGGTGCTCCTTCATCCGCAATAGGTCGTTTCCAGTTAGTACAAAATGCTGCTGCACGATTTTTAACTGGGACTGGTTTGAAGCAACATATCACCCCTGTACTGGCTAATCTGCACTGGCTGCCAATCCGCTATCGGATTAAATTTAAGATCCTTTTATTTGCTTTTAAATCTTTGCATGCGCTAGGGCCACCCTACTTGGCGCAGCTTCTCTGTCCCTATGTCCCGAGGCGTTCCCTGAGGTCCTCTGAGCAGCACTTGCTGCAGGTTCGTCCAGCCCACTATAAGGCCCGCGGTGAGCGGGCGTTCTCAGTTTGCGCCCCTAGTTTATGGAACTAGCTCCCCCTGACGGTCAGACTCGCCCCATCACTTAGTATTTTTAAGATCCGTTTAAAGACTTACTTTTATTCTCAGGCTTTTAACTCTGTTGGGGCAGTCTAACCCCTTGCTGACCTTATTTTATTGTTTTTATGTTTGTTTTTATAGTATGTTTATTTTTATTTCTGTATTTGTTGTTTTTATTTGTGTACAGCACTTTTGTCTGCGTCACTGCAGTTTTTAAATGTGCTTTATAAATAAATTGATGATGATCTTTGTGATGTCTAGTTTGGTGTTGTCTGATGGTCCAGCAGGACTAACAAACACGAAACAACTACAATTGGCATGGTGTGATAACAGAAGGCCCTAACACTAAACTGAGTAACTGTAGATTACTAGGGGGGGTTGATAACACGATTGTTTGCGGGGCAACAGGTTCAGAAGGGAAACTTGGTCATCCCAAACCGCAGCAACACTCTCCAGCACCTCCTGAACAAAACACTCAGATACATAAATTTCTCCAGTTGAGGCAAAGACTCAGAGTTTGAGGAGCTGACTCTCACTCTCATTCCATTTTTGAGATATACCATGTCTCTATGAACCTGCAAGGGAACCGGTACAGAAACATCACTATAAATCCCAGGGTATGAATAAATGATGTACATGGACGTCACCACCCTCCTCTTTATGCACCTCAGAGAAAATATTGATGCCGTCACCACACTTCAGAATACAACCATCATTGAAAACTCCTTCTAGTAGAGTCTTGATTGAGGGTCCTTGTCTGGCTTTCGTGTTCTTGGTGTATATTGATCCTCATACAAGAACGATGGCCCAAAAAGAAGAGACAACAACTTTAACCATTTAAAGTCAATACATTGGAGTGACTAATTCAGAACATTCACCCTGTTGATTGAAGCCTATTGTTGGAAGAGGCATGAAATACTAGTTTAATATGAATCTTGATGTCTAGAATATTTTCAAAATAAGTTCAGACAATCTCTCATCTTCACTTTTTACTTTAGAAACTGGTCTTGCAAAACCCTTGAATACAGATAATCATTTGTGTTGGTTTTACTCTGCATTGTCACCATGGTTTTTCTTATCAATATATATATTTTTTTAAGTAGGAAAGAATTTCAATTTATTACAGCATTTGTAACTATTTTAAATTCAACACTGGTAATGTTTGAAGTTCATAATATAAATTAGATTAATATACCCCAAAATTGTCTTGACTCTGCAGAATATGTAAGGGTTTGGGGAATTTTATGGTCTTTTTTCCTCACCAAAGTTGTTTTTTTTGTTTTTTTTTTTAAATTATGGTTTATATATATATATATTTTTGTAATTGCTGATTAAATGATTGAATTTATTCTAGTTATGTCTGTGGTTTAGTCATATTTATAGTGCTCCGGGTCAATTCGTATTCAAACCAGGTTATTCTTTTCCAGCTTGAGTTATCTTATACATGTATTCTGTGGGTAAGAGAAGAAGCTATCCTCCACATGTCTCCTTGTACTCATTACTGCCCACTTCTCCCTCACTTTCAGTTGATTCATACTCACCTTTAAGAACTTTGGTCCAACATGCCAGCCACCCAAAATGCACTGGAGTTCACTTCTGAAGTTAACAAACTTGAAAAAGTTTCACCTTTTGCTACAGATTAAGTGCGTATATTAAGTGGGTGCAAAATGGATACTATTGACTCAAAGGGGCAGCGGCTGACTACAAGTTGGGAGTATGAAGTAACAGAAGTATGAGTTGGCCAGTACCTCCCAATAAAACAACTTTGGTAAGTAGGTTGCCAAACTGGAGGCATTTATAAAATTTTTACCTCCAAACACAGACCAGCAGAAGTAAACTCGAGCCAAAAGGTTCAGACTTGACAACACTAGGAGAATCTTTTATGGACAAAAAAAAAGTCAATATGCTCAGCAGCAGTAGAATCATTACTAATTTATCTAATCTTCCAACATGAATATTGCCAGGCTGTGAGAGTGATGAATAAGTTACATGAGGTCCTGCACTAAGAGCAAAAGCACCTGGAATGGTTAGACAGCTTGTTCTTTGACTAGTCTTTACTTGTTCTGATTTTAAACTATAGTCATTCTTATATCGTGGTACTTCATCAATCAATTGATCAGTTTGGTGTCTCATCTGTCAGCTGATATGTCTGACTGCCTGTCCCTATTGTTCCGACACCCGTCACTGGATCAGTGCTTTTTCCCAGCCTTGTCATTTTTTTTTTCCTTTCTGTCAAGATGGCAATACCTCAAACCTCTTTCCTCTCATTTCACCAGGGCAGCCGTCTCCTCCATCAGGGGTATTTTAGCGGCCATTTTCAGTGCAATTAAATTTTAGCCCTTCTGCCTGCTGGTCATCTTTCCCAGGTGCTCCTGGGAGGTCAGTGTGCAGACAGCTAATGGCCTCCCTTTAGTTTAGGTCTGGCCACCTGTTCTTCTCACAGGCTACATTGATCCTACCTTCTGCAAAAATAACACTAAAAAGACCCCAAAAATGTGCATGATACTCAGCTCAGCAACCCTCTGTTCAATACACTGTTAGCTTCCATTAGAAAGATAGCCAGTTGGAAAAGAAATGCAATTCTTTGTAACTAAGATAAATAAGCTTGTAGTGTTTTTTTTTTCAACAGAAGAAGAAATCACTCGCTTCAACTTTAGTTTCTTATGTTAGGCCACAAGTTTTAGGAGTATTAAATTAATGTTTGAGTTACATTTACTGGCACATTGCGTCTTATCAAAGCTATCTGACTGAACTAAATAATCAGAGGTTCTGTGGAGAATGAGACAAAAATGTCATGTGAGATGTTTAAATATTGTGTTCCTTCATGTTTAAGCAAAGCTTTTTTTCATTTTGTTTTTTGTCAAGTCCACTTTCATAAGTTTGTTTTTAAAAAGATTCTGTTAAACTACAATCTAATGGAAATGTACCAATGTGTCCATGTTGTTTTTAAAATGTAGTTTTCAGCCTTTGATTTCTATCATTCTACTTTCTACCAATTTTGACTAATGTTAATGTTTAACAAAGCAAAACAGAACCTAGCTATTCATTATAGTGACAGCAGCAAACACAGGTGCTTAGCAAGCATTTCTTATAGCCTGCCATTTTCTAAAATGATCAAAATTCCATTTTAGAATTTTGTGTGGAATATTTGTATTTATTCTTTTTAGTGCTTATCAGTGAGTTAGTATGTTAGCAAGTTAATGTGTTAGCAAGTTAGTTTGTTAGCAAGTTAATGTGTTAGCAAGTTAGTATGTTAGCAAGTTAGTATGTTAGCAAGTTAATGTGTTAGCAAGTTAGTATGTTAGCAAGTTAGTTTGTTAGCAAGTTAGTTTGTTAGCAAGTTAGTATATTAGCAAGTTAATGTGTTAGCAAGTTAGTATGTTAGCAAGTTAGTATGTTAGCAAGTTAGTGTGTTAGCAAGTTAATGTGTTAGCAAGTTAGTATGTTAGCAAGTTAATGTGTTAGCAAGTTAGTATGTTAGCAAGTTAATGTGTTAGCAAGTTAGTATGTTAGCAAGTTAGTATGTTAGCAAGTTAATGTGTTAGCAAGTTAGTTTGTTAGCAAGTTAATGAGTTAGCAAGTTAATGTGTTAGCAAGTTAATGTGTTAGCAAGTTAGTTTGTTAGCAAATTAGTATGCTAGCCAGTTAGTTAGAAAGCCAGTTAGTTAGTTAGCAAGTTAGTATGTTAGCAAGTTAGTATGTTTGGTGTTTTAGCATGTTAATGTGTTAGCAACTTGGCTTGCCAAGTTAGTTTTTGTGGATAGTTAGATAGCTGTTAAGTGACCTTGTTAACAAGTTAAACAGTTATATTGTTGATAAGTTAGCTCGTTATGAAGGTAGCTGGTTAATATGTAAACTTGCTGACAACTGTAAAGAAGTTGAAATGTCGGAATTCCAATCAGACATTACCAGTGTACTCTTCTCTGATAAACTTTTACACATTCCTAAAGAAACTTACAACAAAAATGAATGTAGTTCTTGTTTAGCCAGCTTTAGCCATTATCATGGGTGAAAAAAAGGAATTAGCACAGCAACTTTCATGTTACCCATCAATAAAGCATCATTTTTAAGGCTCAAATTTGTTTATTAATCATTTTATATTTATGAAGGCAAATGTGGATGGGATGGATATTTTAATGAAGCTAAACCCCTTGACAATGAATGATTTCTGGATTTAATTCAACTTAAACAGATGTTTTGATTATAAATTCACTCAACATAGAAATTAATTAAAAAGACAAACAGTTTTATGAGAGTTGTAAACATGTTTGTTTCTACTTGAATGTTGAGGATGTTGACAAAGGAGTATTTGTGGATTTGCTTGTTTGTGTTTTAAACCTAAAATAATCATTTAAGGAGCTGCTGGGGATTTTTTTTGTGTGTTTCTTTAGTAACTTTTTTCCCAAACTCAATTTTCAATTTGTTAAACAGGTTGTTGTGCAGCTCCACTTGAATATCTGCTAAGCTGAAACTAGGACAAAGACAAAGCTTCTTTTATAAATCCTCATGTGAAATTTCATATGAATAAATGTAAAGCTTGAGGATTTAAAGATAAATAATTACTTGTCTGCAAAGCAATCCTAATCATTAAGAAGTAAAGAAAGAATATTGTTCGGAAGTTCAATTTTTTAGCTTAAATTAAATTAAAAAAATAAAAAATTCTAAAGAACGAACACAAGGAATAAATATTAAGGACATTTCCCAGTTGTGTTAACTCACGACAAGGAAAATGTGTCATTACAGTTATAAACCATTGTACATGTTGCTTTAAGGTCATCAACACTCGATCAAAATAATACATTTTGGAACTCTTGTAATATAAAATAAGCAACCTTTTGATATTCTCTGTGCTAAATGAAGCATCACAGTAAAGCGGTTACTCATTCTCTGAAACTCTGTAGTTCGTTTTTGACTTGATTGCAGAACAGAAGCTGAAGAAAGAAATCGGTTCTTTACACTAGGTTTAGCCACAGTAAAATAATTGCTTGGAGCCTTAAGTCAGCCCCTCAACTTACCTGACAAATTTAATCAATTTGAGCCGTACCCTGGAGATGAGCTCAGTTCAGTGCCTGAATAAGACAGAGCTATCAACGCACAAGAAATCCTGCAGCAACACACAATCACACATCCTGTTTTACACAAGCAACCTCATCTCAAGAACAAAGAGGCGGATGCTGCCAGAAGTTTGAACTATTCATACTTCTTACAACCAGCAGAACATAACCTGGGACGCACTCAGACATGAACGTATAGCACACTAGAATAATGAATTAAGAGATCCTAATCATGCCAGTCTACAGAAAGGACTGATCAAGAAACTGTTATTTCTTACAAAAGAGAAAAACTCAAACTGTCTTGCAGTATATTGACAGATAAGCTTTGAATCAACGCCGCTACACTCAAATAATATACGATTTGACACTGTGTTGTTTCAGAGAAGCTGATCTCAGGGATAATACATCTCTGTCGAGATGTATACTGGAGGTGTTTACTTATAAACGCATCATTAATAACGAGGGAGGTGGAATAAAGCTTACAACTGATTTTGTGTCCTTGTCAGCCAGTTTCTGTCAAAAACACTGGCAGCAGCAACATGATTGTTGAACAGTAAAAAAGCAAAAATCCACAACGATCTGAGTTTTTCACATATTCCATAAACAAAACCTTTGTAAATGAAGATATTTTTGTTGTGATATTGAAATCAAACACTCGAAGCTTAAGTTTTCTCAAGATCATGATAAAAATACGACTCATGAAAGAAACAATTGTTGCATTTAATGAACCGCTGTCAAATTTTCGAGACTGGAATTGTTTTCACACAGTATCAATCCACTTTGTATCTGGCCCCACTCTTATTAGCTATTATTTTGTCAAACCGATCAGATGTGGTCTTTGTTTCTTCACACTAAAGCTATTCAATAAGGTTTCTGCAATAGGAACGATACTGAGTATTGATATCTTTTCAACAGAACTCCACTCTAAAAGATCATTAATATCACAAATTTTTACAACCAGTTTCATATTTTAAAACAGTTTTTAATTTGCCTCTTTAGCTTACACTGAACTGAACTATAGATTTCAAGAATAGAATAAAATAGTGATGAAGTACTGGATATTTCAGTCGTACAAGGTGTAGTTCTACATTTTCAATCTTTAACTCTATCCTGGCATTTAGTGATGTAATTTGATTTAAAGTCTTTTCAAACATGCTTTGAAATATCACCTGAATAACGGCTTGATTTCAAAAAGAAAAAAAATAAATCTGGTCTGCAATGATTTTAGTATCACTAAAGTGCAGTAGTATAAAATATTGTGTCCCTTTAACATGAAACTACAGCAGCGTGACTAACTGCCATGATATTAAGTCGTAAATATGGTTAAAAGAACCTACCAAAAAACACACATCAACAACTTTCTATTATTTTACCTAAAAAAGATAAAAACAATTGAAACATTAGTGATTCTTTTCAGTGTCTTAAAAAATGATGCAGGGATTTTTGTGAACAGCTAGCTGAGAGTTGCTGAACTGCTAACAAAGCCCAAGTTTTTGGCCTTTAATGATTCCTATGAGCGTGCTGTCAGACCTACACAAGAGGCCTAATTGGCCTTTATGCAGACACATAGCAGATCCCTGACCCATTTGCATAGACCAACACAATGAAATGCTACAGCAAACCTGAAAGAGCCATTAGCATGCTAACTGAAATGTTACTGCTTATTATGTAAGGAGGATACGCTGCCTTTGCTAATTTGCACTGGCGTGAGCATGCGGTTTCACTCTGCAGAGTTACTTTATTCCCAGTGAAGAAAAGCATCTTATTAAAATCTCATTTTGTGCACTTTTCTCCGAAGAACAAGCATTTAATGAAACAGGACCACAGGGTCTCTAAAGAGTGCAGGGCTACAAGGTGTTACACTGCAGAGCTAATGCTCCCAGCTTTTATAGAACAAACCAATGGAGTTATTTTCTGAGCCCCCCCCACACACACACACACACACACACACCAACAACTGTGCCTTTTTTCTTTTTCTTAACTGTCCAAAAGACAAAAAGGAATCTGTTGCTTTAAGAGCACAAATGCTAACGTGCTTCAGCAGGTCAGTAACATAGAATCCAATGTAAAATGCATTGTAGTTATTAAGAAGAACATTATGTGTGATGCATCCGAGTTGTTCTTGCTTTAAAAAAAAAAAGGTAATAATTTTCAGTCCAATAAAACACATGTCCAGACTTTAAATGTAGATTCATCTAAAAGAAGTAAATCACATTTACGCTCAGGATGATTTGTTGTATTTAGTTCTTATTTGCCTGAAATAACTAAACATGACTTCAGTTTTTCGAAGATCCGTGAATATTTTTCAACAGAAATCACTTCAGGTACAGCGAAATAAAAACGCGCTCAATTCAGTCCGTGTATTTAACGTGTTGACGGTTTGTCTTGCTTTGAAGTTTAAAGACCCACTCTGTTGAAAATCCTGTTTTTTGTGTTGTTAACATGTTCTTGTGGCATTGTTCTGATGCTAGAGGACGTCTTTTACGAAAATTATGTTCAAAATTGCAGTTCTGAGTATTTCTGCATTCAAATCACTGTGAATCAGTAGCAGACGCTAAAATGTGTTTTAAAAAAAGGCGATGTTTGTGACGTGGAAAAGGCAAACGCTCCTGCTCTGTTAGCTGTAAGCTAGCTATAAGCTAGCAGTAGGATAAACAGAGAGCTCTCTGCAACAGGGAGGGGTGGCGGATCCTTCACGATGGTTCCAACCACAGCACAGAGGTGAATTGCTAATAAGCTACTGCTGCTACTTCCTAGAAAACTACACAGGTTTTATGATTTAAGGTAAAAACACTATAATCACAATTTAAAGGCTACTGAGACGCTTTAAAATAGCTCAAAAGATGATCAGAGTGGGTCTTTAAACTTCACCCAGAACTACACATGAGAATCTGAGGGCATCTCTGGTCTGATACAATGCATTTCTCACTACGGTGGCTGTTAGGGACATGTTGTCCATCTTTGCAGGCAGTCAGAGTTTCAGCTGATCCATTGACGCACTCTAATGATGCACTCGTGTCTCCAGCCTAAAAAATGTCCACAGGTATTAAAAGAGCTAAGCTTTGCTTCAGTCATCGGCTGTATTATCTAATAGTTATGCCTAATTGTTAGAACAGATTTTAATAAAACATGCTACATGCTGTTTAAACCAGAGAACAATGATTCTTTTCTTTCTCAAAATACCTTACACAAAGCACCTTCAACCTTTGTGCACGCACACTGCGCTTGTTCAACCTCGGCAAAATCCTCAACTGCCAAACTAACTCAAACCTCAACGACTGAACGTCTGCCAGGTTAGATCAGAGACTGATGCTCAATTGTTTGTACAGTATTTCTGCTTTTACTAATTATACCGACATAACAGGAGTGCACTTGTTCATCAAAAAATCTCCATATTTTTAACGTAGATCTTTCATAATAGAGCTTTCACAAGCTGTCACACACTTCAACAACAGCTCAACGCTACATGGAGGTGACTCAGACTGTCTGATGTTAACAGGTTCGTCTGCTGCACTTGTGTTTTCATTATAACAGACCAATTCCTTCAGTGAATCGGCTGAATACAGGAACAAGCTCAAGGTAAAGTCTATATCCTTCTTCACTATTTTCATGTGAGGGGAAAAAGCTCAACAGCTTTATTCAAGTAATATGTGTTAGATTTGAAGCAAGCGAAATAATAAATGTAAAACGGGTTGTATCACACTGGGTTAAGATATTTACATGACACTGCGGGGACCGCTTTACCTGCCGAACCATAACTATACTAAAGATAGTCATGTCAGACCTGCAGAGCACAGATTAGATTTGATTGGCTGCAGCAGAATTCAGCCACTGACACAAACTGCACTGATGTATTTCTAATCAAACCCAGTTTTTTTCGAGCGCTGCCAAAGGTGCCAACTGTGCCACAGGTGCCGCCGGCTTCTGGATGTGCACAAGTGATCACATCCTGTGCACGCTGCACAGCTGGCTGCGCTCCGTACTACAGCCCACTAATCCATCTCTCTACTCAGCACGGTGAGAAAGGAAGTAAACAGGAAACGCAAGAGGTCGCCTCCAATTTGACTGAACTGGGTAGCTGTGATATTTAATTATGTCGAGTGTATGTCTTTACTCTGCTCTGCAAACCTGAAAAATCCCCATTTCTCCTTTCCAGACCAAAACCTAGTGTTCTACTTGTTAACGTCTGAGGATTGTCATAGTTTTCAAAACAAAAATACCAAAAAGCTACGATACAAAAACAAAAACATGACAATCAATGTAATAAGTAATTTGTAATAAAGTATATGTGATCAGCTGATCAATCATTGTGTCCCATTTTTTGTATTTTTTAATTAAAAAAAAGTTTCAATTTGAATATACACATCAAACAGTTCACTTTTTATATGTTTGAAAAGGGGTGGGACTTGTTTGAACCTTTTTTTTTCTAAATTTCTTGCTTGCATTACTTACCAGAACTGTTGCTTGTAACGGTCATATTGTTTTGTTTCTGTCCTGGTGAAGGCAAACTGAAGGACACTTTGGTAGAATTGTTGTTAGGCTTTGTTCCACACAGCAGCATATTTATACTTCCGATCATGTCATTTCGAAAGTCCAGGGAAAACGATTCCTTAAAGACCCCAGAGTTCTGCAATCGGATCACCTAGGTATAAGTGAAAAAAGAAAATAAATGTATCTTTTTATAATACCTTCTCTTATCATTTGTGGTTCATATTTAAAGCTCTTATGACATTATTACTGACCTCCTCAATCACTGTTGCATCTGCTGAATTCAGGTTCAAAGCTGAAGAAAACTTGAGGGAGAGATAAAACAGTTTATATGGAGATGAACGACAAAAGAAGAACTGCTGTAATGATTAAATTATGTAGTTCACCAAAAAGTAATCTACGATTTCAACTAAAAATCTTGCTTGTAAGGTCTGTGAAATGGACAGAAAACAAACAGATGAAAAAAAAACATACATTATGTGTTTTGGATGAAGCATCACAATTAATGTGACTCCAACTACAAATCTTGAAGAAATTGCTGCCTAATTCTCCTTTCAGCCTGGATAACAACTCAAAAATATCCAACAGAACAAGGGTGGTCTTTATAGGGTTTTACAAAGGTCTTAAAGGTGGTATATGGAATATTTTCATTAAAAGCAATATTTTTAACAAAATAATGTCTCCACAGGGTGTTTAGAGGGTTGTAGAATGAAAAAACAGTATTTCCTTTAAAAATTATATTTGAAGTAAAATATTTTAAAATATTAATTTTGACAGGCACGACGTTAGCATTTTGTTTACATCTACCAGCCAATAGCTGGCAGAGCAGCGGGCACCATTTTGGGTTGCCTAATACCGTAAATACTCCAGTACAGTGAGGCTGGTACTGTGGAGTCTGCAGGTCAAGCAGCTGGAAGCACCGGGGATATGTGGTGATTATATACCTTATTTGCTTGCTATAGGGGATTCCCCTGGAGTTTCCCATGTGACGAGCAAGTTCTGTGTGGAAAGTTTTAATAGCAGCTATTAGCTGCTAGCTAAAACGTAACTGCAGCATGTTGCTGAAGTGGATGAACACTTCGGGGCACTTTTTTGACTGGAAGACACACCACGGAGGATTTTATTGCTTTTATACATTTTTTTGGATAAGTGGTGCATGTAGGATGGTATGTGGGGAGGACAGAGGATCTTAAGAGGGACTGCAGGAAGTTTTGGAGCCGTGGGGCAACTGTGAACTCTTTGCCACGGATTGAATCAATGACTGAGCTACAAACAGGTTGGAGCGGCTTTTATCAGAGTCAGTGTGTGATCAGCGGAGCTGGAGAGCATGATTAGTGAGCTGAACTCATGATATTTTATTGTCCTGCTCAGATCGGGGATCAGAGTGGGTTTGGTGTGGAATTTTGATTGACCTGAGCATCGGAGTCCGTGAGGGGGGGAGTTAACGAGCCTGGCACCCAGATGGCTAAAGGCTTTGTGCCGTGTTATTCTGTTCCAAGTTCCATATACCACCTTTAAGGCATGTATTAAGAACGCATTATTGCATGTGATAGACGTGCAGGATTTTAGCCTTACATAAATATTACATCGCAAAGACATGGGGGTTTTCATTGTGGTGGCAGCACAGCTGATTTCGTTGTGAAGAATAAGAAGCAGCACTGGCCTTCTGTCCCTCATACCTGGATCACAATCCCATCACATAGTAGCATCATGCTACTACTATCTGTGACCAGGGGTTTGGTGTGACTGTTAGCACACGTTTTCATGATGAGAATCCAAGAGAAAATCTTGGATCGCAGAAAATGTCAGTGAAAGATGTATCTGTATAGGTAACACACTAAATAGTTTGTGCAATCCAGCCACATTATAATAAGTTGTGTAGGTCTGAATGGATGGTCATCCAGTGAGAAGCGGTTCAAGCTAACCTGTCAACAGTACATCGATCTGGTCTTCATGAATACAAGTGATATTAAATAGAACCACTTCAGACCAATGAAACCTTTCAATGATAGCTGTGTGATTTATGCATGAGCACCATTATCATGCTAGAAGACACTCCTGCCACTGGGCGAGAGATGTTTTATTAATAGATGATCACATTTGCAAGAGTTTTTAAGAGATCAGATGTAATTAGTCATAAATAGATAAAAATGTTTCATCGGGCTGTTTGTCTTGTCATTATGCCCCAGCTTAACAGGCTTATTAGCAGTGTTTACATTATGGTCATTAGCCTTTACCACTTTTATTCTATGGATCAAACACTGAATAGTATAGAAATCCCAGGTATAACCCCCAATATTGTACAACAACGTTTTTATACGTGTTTATACTAGCAACACACTAATTTGTGCATCCTGACCTATAATGTTTCATAACATTATCATTTTCAGCTTTGTTTAATCAAAGTTAGATCAGAGTGACAAAAGTTGCTTTGTGTTACTGTGACATTCTGAAAAGCACACAATATGAACACAATCAGAGGAAATAAATGGCATGCCCTTTCATCCACTGTCACATTCATGCATCAAGTGTCATGTATAGCCTGCATTAGTGGTGCTTGCATTGTCTTTCATGATTTAAACTCCAAACTCTAAGAAAGCCAGAGCTGCACGATGCAAGAAAGAAGATTAATGAGAAATAATGTGTTGTATAGATAAATCTAATCACTGTTCGAGCACCTTGGGAGAATTGTTTAAACAATAGCCTGGCTTCTCACTGAACCTCGAGGACATTCACTTTTACTATCAATGCGAGAAGGAGAGACAAACTGAGATGAAAAAAGCACACAAAACTCTTGATTTTGACAAATTTACCTGTAAGTTAAGTGTCGACTAGGGATGTGAAGATTAACCGATTCTTACAGATTCACAGATGTGCAAGAAGTGAATGGATCAGTAGAGCAGCCATGTGTGGATGTGGTTTGGGAATTACATTTAGATTCATTGATTTATCATGTCTTTTCACCAGTAAAATCCTAAAACTATTAGATCAAAATTCAGTAAGCAGGTCTATTTCTTCTGGCATGCACTTTAAAAAGTAACAGAAAAACTTGTTATGCTTTTGTATGAAGAGTGAATCTCCTGTTGACTCCTTTCGGTGTTAAACTCTTCTACTGCTGCTCCTGCTGTACTATAAGCACATCTGCTGCATCGTTTTGTTTTTTGTCTTATGCCTCATTTGTATGTGTTCCTTTTAAATTGTGAGTTTTTAGAAAAGTTAATTAATTTTAAAACAGCTGTTTGTTAGAAATCATCATTTTTAACTCAGCCAATATTGCTCCACAGCTTTTCTATGGGCTTGAGGTCTGAACTGGATCATTGAAGCACCTTGATTTTCTTTTTCAGTTTTTCTGTTCTAGGTTTGCTAGTGTGTTTGAGATCATTGTCCTGTTGCATGTACCGGTTTGGTCCAAGCTTCATATGTGGGACAGATGGTCTAGAATACTTGATTATGTGTATGTGGTTGAAGATCAACTCAGTGACTGCAGGGTGCTCAAACCATCAACCCTCCACCACTGTGTTGATAGTTAGCAAGACGTATTTGTGCTGTTTGTGTTTCCATAAATATCTTGTGTATTATGGGGAAACATCTCTCCTTTAGTCTTGTTTGTCCAAGAAACATTCTACCGGAAGTCTCATGGTTCATTCAGATGCAACTTTGCAAACCTAAATCATGCTGCTGTATTCTGCTGCAACCTTTCCAAGCAATCCTTAAATGTTCAGCCTTTTCTGTCTTGTTGTGAACTTTAACCTTCTGACTGAGGCCAGTAGAATCCGAGATGAAGCACTTGAGTGTTTTTGCTGTTTCTCTGAGCATCTAACAGCCTGACCTTGGGGTGAATTTGCAGGGACTTCCACTCCTGGTAAGATTGACAGCTATCGTAAATGTTTTCTACTTGTGAACAAACTTTGTCACTGTAGAATGATGGACTCCAAATTGTTTGGAAATTACATTTAACCTATCCCAGATTGATGGGCAAGTAGTATTTGCTTCCTTAAGGTCATTGCTGATGTCTTTCCTTCTTGACATTAAGTAAACATGCACCTGTATGTGCCACATCAGAGAAGCTCACACTGACGATCAGTTAATCAATTGATCTGATCAGCAGCACCTGGCTGACATTCTTCCTCTTAAATCCTTTGAAAGCATCACAGCTGTACTCAGTTTTTCACTCACTGCTTTTCCATTTTATTTGATTTATTTAATTAATAATGACATATTGAAACCAACTGTGTGTTTGAACACTTCAGGTCGTATTTGAATACTTTTTATTATCTGTAAAACTCTAGAATTGAAAGAAGATGGGCTTTTTTCACCATGACTGTAGAATCATTCCTGTCCTTTGTTGAAGTGTTTCAGATTAAATCCCATCTCATATTGGATCACTCCATAGCGTGAATCTAAATTTTGAATTGCTTTTAGCGACTGATGTATCTTTAATGAATCAGATCATTGGCATTCAGTCATTATGCATATCATATCTGCCACAGACAAGAGAGGCACAACCAGGATGTCCTTATGAGTGAACAAAACCTTTTCCAACTGTTTTCATGTCTTTTTTATGGAAGCTGAGAACGACCGTATCTGTTGATAACATTTTTATGTCGTTATTTTGAGAAAACGAATGTTGTTTTCCCAAGAAAACAAGGCAGAGAGAACGGTAGATTAATATCAGCAGGATCACTGAGGTGCGATCGCTTGTAAAACTGGAGCTGGGACAATCTTCTTCTTAAATGACGAGGACTTGATGAGGACTGAATATCGTCTATCCCAGACAGACACATCGCAATTTCAGCTTGCGTTAGTCTGATGCACTGATCAGTGATGGATGTTGATGGGACATTTTCAGGCATCAAAAGCTTTGTCCTGATGAACCAACAATTTATAAAGAATTTCAATTCAAAATCACACTTTTTTTTAGTTTTCAAATTAAAGCTGTACACTCATGATAACAGAACTAGTTGTCTTAAGATAACAAGTTATTTATCCTGGTTTTCTCAAAATAACAGAATAAATAACTTGCTATTTCAGGAAAACAAGATCCGTTCTAACAAGATAACGGTAAAAATAACTTGTGATTTCGGGAAAACAAGAATCCGTTATAATGAGATAATGGGATAAATGACTCGTTATCTCAGGAAAACAAGATCCATTATAATGAGATAACGGGATAAATATTGGTATTTCGGCAAAACAAGATCCGTTATAACGAGATAACGGGATAAATATTGTTATTTCGGGAAAACAAGATCCGTTATAACGAGATAACGGGATAAATATTGTTATTTCGGGAAAACAAGATCCGTTATAACGAGATAACGGGATAAATATTGTTATTTCGGCAAAACAAGGTCCGTTATAATGAGATAACGGGATAAATATTGTTATTTCGGGAAAACAAGATCCGTTATAACGAGATAACGGGATAAATATTGTTATTTCGGGAAAACAAGATCCGTTATAACGAGAAATTGGGATAAATGACTCGTTATCTCAGGAAAACAAGATCCATTATAATGACATAACGGGATAAATATTGGTATTTCGGCAAAACAAGATCCGTTATAACGAGATAACGGGATAAATATTGTTATTTCGGGAAAACAAGATCCGTTATAACGAGATAACGGGATAAATATTGTTATTTCGGGAAAACAAGATCCGTTATAACGAGAAATTGGGATAAATGACTCGTTATCTCAGGAAAACAAGATCCATTATAATGACATAACGGGATAAATAACTTGTTATTTTGGGAACACACGATTCTTAATGACGAGATAACGGAATGAATAACTCTGGGAAATGTCACTTTTTTTTTCTCAAGGATGTCCTTTTTCAGCTTCTGTACTTTTACAAAACTTTATCACCTGCTACTTTAACTGCAACTGAAAAATACAAAATACCAAAACCAATGTGCCTCACACAGTCTGAAGGAAGGAAAAATAATAAACGCAAATGAAAGCGATTTTTACTTTAACGCAAATACTTGTTTTACCATCAACAAATCCTTTTCAAAATATACAAAAATCTAAACACTGACTTGTGAAAACAACGTCTAAATCAACCTCTGCAGCTCCCAGACTTTCTCCCTTGTCTTTTTCTTCTTTATGTTGTTGTTGTTGTTATCACAATCACTCAGCAATGTCAGGCCTTAAGTTTGACGGCTTGATGTTCTCTTCCATCTATCTGCTCGAGGTGCTGAGGAGCTTTTCCTCCGTATCTTGTCTGGACTTTCCCTTTTTTCTGTGTCTGAAAACGCCTGTGGGCTTAAATTGTTCAAAAGCTCTCTCTCCTACAAACTTCCCGCCTTATCACTTATTTATTGGATTTGCTGTCCCATATACTTTTTCTCAAAGATAAAGTCAAAGAAAAATGCAGGCTTCCATCATTCCCAAGTGAACAAAGATATTTAAAAGAATTCAAGAAAACATTGGCTCTAATAAATAAATCCCACTGTACTGCATACATACATTATAATGAAATCAGTGTAAGACATCGACGGATACGACAATGACAACTCAGAGTCCAAATAATTAAAAAAAACACCAAGACGTGTGATGTTTCAGTAATAAGACATAATTGGTCCTGAAGTGTTGCTGACAGGTTTTTCCTTGAAGTATTCGTCAACAAGATTAAACTTTTCTTTATTTCTTTGACTCACAGAGCAAAACAAGCATCACATTTAACTTTTAAATTACCCAACAGGCTGCCACAGAATATCATTGTCTTTATATTCAATTCATTTCAAGTCAAGCAGGGGATTTATTACCAGAACAATCTCACTATTGTTTACTCACAATAGTTTTAAAATGTTGATGTGATGGATGTGAGACTGAAACTCTAATTCTTATCACTCCACATACAAAAACAACAGGCTGAACTGCCGTTTCCAAATGTGGATTTTTATTTTTTACTGCTTCTTGTGCTGAACACAAATGTTAAAGGTTGTGAATGAGACTGAGCTGTATGAATACAGCCATTGATTTTAGTATTACTGGACAGAATTGTGGCTCCATGGTTGATTAATGTTGACTGTGCATCACCCAGCAGCACCAAAGGCCCATTCTGCAAAAGCAATACCCACGTACACAAAGTCTATTTGTTCGATTATTTGGATTGGAATATCCAAATAATGATGGCGCTCATATTAAAGCTGCTATACTCAATTTGCATAACAAATTAGCTTAACATATTTTTTTCATGCCCATTAAAAACGTTTAACACAGCATGGAGAAAAATATGTTGTGAAGATTAAAAAAAAAAAAAAGGAAAAAAAATAAGTGGTTCTCCTGTAGTTGTCTAAAAACTAGGGCCGGGACTTTAACGCGTTAATTAAGATTAATTAATTACACAAAAATAACGCGTTAATTTTTTTAACGCATTTTAATCGCACCTATTTAAGCACCGCAGAACATCTCTCATGAGTTTCAGCGGACCGATTATACTGGCGCACCTACCAGCGTTCATTATTTAGGACAACAACAAACCACAGTGAACATGAATGAAGAAGCGACCGCTTTGATTGGCCCCGTGGATGGGAAGTTTTGTTATAAAAAATGACTGGATGGAAGCGTGGATAAGAGCATGTGTGTGTGCAAGCTATGCAGCAAGGAATTTGCACATCACCGCAGCACATCGGGCCTGAAGTATCACCTCAATGTTAAACATATAGCAGCTAGCGTGGACGTTAGCCCGACTCCGAGTACAAGTGTGGACATTTTCTACACTTAATGCACTGGTCTGTTGGACTTGGTTGAACAAAAATAAACAATATTTTGTTGCTTAAGCTTATGTGTATTCAGTCATGATTCAATGGTATACTAAAAATCCGTTTGAAAAAAATTCTCACTGTTTTCTGGTCAAATATTTATATGCGATTAAAATGCGATTAATTTTGATTAATTAATTACAAAGCCTCTAATTAATTAGATTAAAATTTTTAATCGAGTCCCGGCCCTACTAAAAACATCAACCAATCAAATGGTTCGGCCCAAAAGGAATGATTGGACAGTCTCTCCAGACATACGGACTTCCACATTTATTTGGCTTCTGTGCTCCTAAAACACTGAGACATATTACTGCAGCACACCACTGCTGGGAGTGTTCGCCGCTCTACCATGTCACAGCAGGAGAAACAGCCACCGGCTGGTTCCGCGTCAGGTTCAGGACAAAGTAACAATTAATGTCAGTTGTTCGTTGTTATATTGTTTTCACTTACCGGTGATTCCACCATGTTACAGTACTTGAATGAACTGCGGACCAGTGTCTTGCACTCGGTCGTTTTGAAACCTGGGGGGGGCGTGGCTTAGGAATTCTACCTGACGGGAGGCAATTTGAAATCGGATAGATCACCTTTAAGTGGAGAAACGTAAGTTAAAATGCCACAAATTGTTTGTGAAGGTTCTTAATTTCCCCAAGACTCACAGGGCGTTGCTCTTAAAGTATGTTACCCTTTCATCCGAGCCTGGTCCATGAGTTAATTTTTTTAAATAATTCAGTTGAAGCATGGTTGAAAAGCAATGTCTGACTTTCATTAGTTAACATTCATAGAATTTTTACGTACTATTACGTTTGTCTAAAGTTATTTCTGTGAATATTGTGAGTTTTTCTTTCATTGAGTGAAGGGTACCAACAATTTTGTCCACATCTGTGTGTGATATTACCATCACATAGATTACCTTGTATTACTGCCACATGATAAATGGATAACTCAATATTATTGTTATAGAAATATTCCAACCTTATTATTGGTAAATAATTAAATAAAGATATCCCAGTTTTGTTATGATGACCCCAACACATTGGCAGTGATCACCTACATCAGGTGGATCTAAGAAGAGTTAGGGAGCACCTGGTTGGTCAAATCTATTTATGGTATGCTGTTTATTAAAGCCCATCCAGTTCTGCAATTTTTCTATTGTGCATGTGCATAAACATTTTTAGATATATTAAAAAACCCTACCTTGTATATACCTAAAATTATTCATTTCTCTTGGGTTCTGTCACTAGGGATGTTGTTTCATGTCAGCTGACCCTTTTTCCCTCTACAGTCTTTGGTGTGAACACACCTTCCAAGCATGCAAATTTACACACTTTATCCAAATTTTAAATACCTCAACATCATTATGTAAAAGTGTTTGGAGTTTATTAAACCTTGATCAGAGAAATTGTGAAATCTGATGGCTTTTGAGCAGAGAACATCAGACAGGACTTACCTGAGAAAGCCCCTTCCTCACATCCAGGTTTTGCATAAAAACCTGCTGGGTATTGATCAGCTGTTGTTGAGTGAGGGAGCAGCTGACATTCTGAAAAGCCTTCCTTTCAGCTTGGCTGCTAAACTGGATGTACTCATCCAGATTTGTCCCCTCACACAGGATGCTCCTCACATTCCCTGGCCTCAGGATCCCCATCGTCTGAAAAGAAAACACACTTTGGCTACAGCCAACAAACAACAGAACCTTCCATGTGACCTTTTAATTTATACAAGGCTTCGATTGTGTTTGGTGACAAGAACGGTTACAATCAAACTTTACAATGTGCTTCTCATCCACACATCTGCAATCGTGACTTTGTTCTATGTTCAGATGCCAATGAATATATCATAGGCAGCTTGGAGGTTAAGGGTTCTCACAGAGGAACAGTTCTACATAAGGAAGAGCTTGGAACTGAGTAGTCAAAAGACTACTACATGAACAAAGAGTCTCTGAATCAGTACAGTGGATGTCTGAATGGAGGAATATGGAATGAAAGCATCAATAGAATTCTATGAAACAACATGAGTGGGTGATAGAAATATGGCAGACAATAACACTCCTACACAAAAGATGGATGAAGACGGATTACTTATCAAACCAGGACGTTACAGAAACTGAGATGGGTCGTGAGAAAGCATCGTTTTTTGGTTTTTTTTCCAGGGTTGTTCATTTTAAAAAAAGCGTTCAGTTAATTTGATCTTGGTCGAGTCTATAGAAACAATAAGACGTCTGAAGATTACAAGAAGGAATAGTGTTTCAAACAGTTTTTGCTCATAAAAGTAATTTAGATCAACCAAATTTTAATAGATTTTAAAGGTATACTATGAAGAAAATAATTATTTCCAACACCAGGTGACAGTAATGAGCAAAATTACAACCCCATCACTTCCACTAGCCACCACAGGGTGGCAGAAATGAGCAATATTCCTCACTCCATCACAAGCTTCAACGCCTGAAACGCTTGAAAAGTTGACGCTGCTAACGCTCACAAAGTGACGCAGAGACTGACGCTCCTCTGACGGACTCCACCATAGACTTTACATGTAAACGTGACGCTTCTGGCGTTGATGGTTGGGCCGGTGTGAACGCACCATTAGAAAACTCAATTTCTGACTATGAAACCTTCTAAATATAAAACAATTTGACAACTCATTATCATAACTCATCTTTCTCACAATCATGGGGTAGCTAATAAATCAATTAGCTTAAAAAAGAAACTTGAAGCAAACTTTCTTCCCCCTTTCAGTCTCAGAAATCAGCTTCTAAAGATTTGGGTCTTGTTTGAGGCCAACGATCACATTTACAGTTGTAGAAACATACACAAACACTGTGTTGAGTAGATCATGAGCTGCCTTTTTAATCAGCTTTCACTAGATCTCGATTATGAGTATCAGCCTGCCCTTTTTGAGACTCTGATTTCTTTCCTCTGCTACTACTGTCGATATTTCAGGCACTGTGGTCATCAGAGTGTCTGATATGCAGCAGGTGTTTTCATGTATCAAAGCATCTGACAGTAAATGTAATTACCTCCCTGAAACAAAAGTACAATAACAATCAAATGGGAAATGTTTCTTTTAAACAGAACCTCATTATTGTAATTGGGATCCTTTTCATATTATAGGCTGTTTCAAAGGATATTTTATGAAGCAAACACCAGAGGGTTCTTTTGAATATCAAGACACGGAGTCTCCAAGCTGCTCTGGGCCAGGACATTTCAGTCTGACATCTTCAAGTATAGCACACCCGGCACATGAGCAGGATGATAATATTTAAATTCCCCCAGTCACACTGGGAGATGAAAACTCCAGTTTTTTTTAACGTAGCTGGAATTCTTACTGGATGCAAAGTTTTTAATATGCTAACAAAGTGTTCTACTTACTGGATTGAGCTGAATCTTAGAGCCCATGAGGCTCTGAATCACTGCTGGTGGAACTGACAAATTCTGAGCCAGATATGTGGTGAAGATTTCATTGTCTTTCAGAATACTCCTCATGATGACTGGTTAAAAAAAAAAAAAAAAGAGAGAGATATTACTCAGGAAGTACTTCAAAAGATTATTCCAAATGTTACACCAGATCGTTTTTGCAATTCGGATGAATTTGGGATGAAGGTGAAATCTTATTTTTGAGATGTCTGCCTGAAGATGACATGCATAAAATAAATTGAATATATCTCAGCAACTACAAGGTTGTATTATCCTGGTACCATGACGGAGGTAACACTCATGAGATTACTTCAGAGGCGTAAAAATCAATAGATATGTTACTGGGTCAGAGTAAATGAATATGGCACACAACAGAAAATGAAAGATTGAATCTGTGGAGCCTGAGCTTTCATTTGATATAGTAATATAGTTGATATAGTTTCACAATCGCTCCTGTCAGCTTGTGTTGGTGTGAATCTTTAGCATGTGTCTGCTGCGTTTTCATTTAGTTGCCTAGGGATGAAATTGTGTTTATTTTTTCTGTAAATTGTGGTTTTGTTCTTTTAGACGAGCTTCTCTCCGGTAAGTGAATATTTTGTGTAGATCTGTAAACGTGCTGCATGTCTTTAGATGGAATTTGTTGATTGGAATTACAGCTGTCCTTCTTACCGGGGGCCTTGAGTGTTTGTCGAATTAACTGAAAGTTTTCTGCTGATTAGCTGCTGAAAAAGGAAGAGACGACTTTCTTTATGTTGTTGCACTTTGTCGCAGAAATACACAACAGTGATCCAACAGCTTTTTCACTCCATGAACACAGGGGTGTGTTCAGAGGGTGGCCCAGGGGAGCACAGGCCACCCCTTACAATTAGATTGGCCACCCCAGGTGCAACCCCCCCCCCCCAAAAAAAAGCTGAGAAATTTCAAATTCAATCAATAATTTTTCATTGAATAAAAATAAAGATTAATGACACACTATGGGTATTGTGCTTTGGCTAACTTTGGCTTATGGTGCAACTTAAAATATTATAAATAGTCTATAATTTTTGTACAAAAATATTATAGAAAAATAATAACTAATACTAATAATAAAGCTAATAAAATAAACAGAAAATATGATCCTTTTCTCTTTTTTTTTAAGAATAAAATATATTTTTTACAATAAAAATATTCTGTGCCACACTTTTTGAAATCTGCGCCCCTACCTGGCCCCCAACAAACATTTTCTAGACACGCCCCTGCATGAACTGCTGTGTATTTATCGTGCAGGTGTTTCCTGGGACTCTTGTGTGTGCTGCAGCTGATTAAAGAGACCCAATGCAAAACAATGAAATGACCATGTTTAGGTTTAGTTCTGATACTGTTTGGCGAAAATGACTGGAATTAATTTCACGCACCGATGTGAACCTGACACCACACCTCGTAATTCCCACTGATGACACTATATTATTATGCTCCTCGGGACTATCGGACACTTAGATGATGGGGACTGGGTTGCCTTTCAGAGTGAAGTGACCACCTGATTCTTTTTAATCAACCCACAGTCAAAACAAAATAAATAAATAAGGGAAACAGAATCACCTTTGCCATCTTCTGATAGCTCTCCATTCCCCTTTTCTTTCTAATGATCTTTTGTGCTCTCGCCTCAGACAGCAGCAAGTCCCATTAATTATGTCCAGGCTTAGATCTCTGATGGATTTAATCTTGTATATTACAAACCAGCGACCCCAAAATGCAAATGTGCTCAGGAGCTGCTTGTTGAACAGCAGCCTCCTCCACCTCCCTCTGCTGCCTTTTTGCAAATTAGGTGCTGCATGAAAATCTGAATATCATCAGACTAAATGAGCCTAATGCAAAGTAGCAACTTATCAAGACAAACGATCTGTCAGTCTGCATAGCAAATTGCATCATAAATAATCACACGGCATTGTTTTTGAGGGATGAAGGGGATTAACAAATTCTGCAACTTGTCACCCGCATGAAGGGGATACTTTCCTTGATGGAGAGCACTTGACAAAAGGCAGCGCAGTGATTTTTGCTAAAACATTTAACACATATTTTATTTCTTAAGCAAAATTCTAGTTATTTGTTTACTTGTGATGGCAATTTCACTTTGAATCTTGTTGTGTCTGAGGAAAAACTTTTTTAGACTCTCATTTTTTTAGGCCCTTTTTACACATGATGAGATTTAAAAACCCAAACAAAAAAGAAAACATCCCAAATATGGCTGATCTTTGCCACTGAGGTCTTCCTAACATTATTAAGAACACAGTTGGCTTCAAGTTACAAAAGATAGGGGCGTTCTAGGCCTCCGATGATGATGAGCAGGAACAGGAAGTCCCACAACAACATCATCATGGTGGTAGCAGTGTATTGGGATTCTGGATGAAGCTTTGGTGACAAACCAGTGATATTAATCGCCCATCCACGAGCTACAGCCACATCGCGCGGCAGCATCATGCTAGCTTAGCATGACCTCAACGAGTCCAGCAGCATCCTGATATGTTCAAAGGTTGTAGTGCAAAAGAAAAGGGTCAAGAACATCATGAGTATATATAACAGGGTCTTGAAGAAGAAGGTTTTTCAAATCTCCCCCAATCTAGAAATGTACCAATAGATTGTATACCTGTAGATCAGTGGTCGCCAACCCCCGGGCCATGGACTGGTACCGGTCCATGGGTCAATTGGTACCAGGTCACACCACAAATAATAAAATATTTCCGTTTTTTGTATTATCTGAGTCTGAACGATCTTTAATTTTGTAAAACCTTTTTATTTTGAAAAATGACCAGATTCTCTCCATCCCGTTTTTTTTGTATTATCTGAGTGAATGATATTTTATTTTGAAAAACCTTTTATTTTGAAAAGTGACTGGATTTTCTTGGTTACATCTTGCACGCCCCAGGGCTGCTGTAAAATAGTCAAGATTTGCCTGGTCTGCTGTGATAAAAAGATTGGTGACCACTAGAATAGATCACAATGCAGTTTTCATCCATGGTGTCAAGTTGTTTCATATTGTAATTATTTCCATATTTACCTTTAGTAGAGTCAGACTGGACAGAAGTCCACTGGTTGACATCCTCTACCAACAACCGCACCTGGCTGAGCACAGCCCTGTTCGCTAGAATGTTTTGTAGCTCTATCAAGATCCCAGCAATTCTACATCACAAAGTCAGAAGAGGATAGATTATTCGGAATAATAATAATAATAATCTTTTAAAAATCACTCTATTTAATTTCAGTGTACAGGCCAAAGAGGAACATCCCAGTACATACATAGAGCTGTTGAAGTTATTGACTTGGCCTGGTGTCTCCCCTGGCGTTGGGTAGCTCAAACAGGGATTGTCGATGTTACATATCATACCTTGGAGCCAGGGCAGCACACCGGCAGATGGCATGGCTTTATTTGGATAGTGACCTGAGGGGAAAACAGATGAATGTCTGTCCACGAATCCAGTTCTACAGCAAACCTGAGTTCTCTAAAAGAATAAATGTGGGTCATACTTACATTGGTCTTTGTAAATTGGCTGATTGGTAGACCTCACCGCCACCAGGATGAAGAAGAGAAACAGAGGCCAGAGCAACTCAATAACAAGCCGCGTCTGCAACAAAAAAATAGATTTAGTTTGATACGCCTTCTGATGCTACTGTGTCCAAAACCATCTTCAATGAGAATCATTTATTGTAGTATTTAAAGAAGCCATTTCATTAAAAATGTTTTTTCTGAGGTTTCTGTTGAATATTTTAGCTCCACAGGTGTTCTTACCTTCATAGTGGGTGTGAAAACAGGTCAGCAACTTTTTTTTTCAGTTTTTGTCTCTCAAACTACGCAGGTGGCGATAACACCCGAGTTCGAATTGCCTGTATCTGTTTCGTCACAACTACTTTGCTTGTTAGTGTTCGGCAGCTCCCGCAGTTGAAACCACGCCTAGCATGCTGCTGGCTAAAAGCTGTTAGCATAAAGACGTATCAAACCGGAAGAGACTACGTGTCCTGTTGCCATGTGCAGCGGGGCAGGAAACAGTATACCTGGCTCTCATAGGCTAGTTTGTTAGCCATTGTGAGTCCAGCAAATTTGAATAATGAAACTTTAATGAGTTGAAGCCTGAAGCTTGTGGAAGCCAGCTGAATCTTCACACAGAGAGATTGAAAGGTCTGTTAATCAGTGTTTCCTAACTTTTTTTTAGATATAAAATGTTTCAAATTACAGGTCAATACTTAAGAAATAACCACAAAGTTAGGCAATTATGTGAAATGGCCTCTTTAAGCTAAATTTACTGAAAGTTTAATTCTCAGAATACAAACATGAGTTTTATGGTACTAACTCACAGGGAATTGTTGGTGGTTCTATTTAACATATTTAACTTTCATACTATTTAACATCCAATATACATTTTCAATATAAAATAATTTGAAGTATATTAATTATAAACACTGTTTATATCCATGTCAAGATTCTTCCAGAGTACACACCAATGCCAAAGTCCATTTACTCTTGTTATTACTCTAAGTGCTGGATTGAGAGAGCAGTTCTCAGCTAGTAACTCCCTAAACTGAAGCTATCTCACACTCCTTATCATCTCCTCGCCACACTCAATCCTCTCCTGGAATAAGAGTGTCAACCACTTCTTTGTGTTAATACAACCACTTCTTGCCAGCAGGCAGGCAGGCAGGCAGGATCCCTTGTGGCATGTCAGGTTTGCATTTCAACAAAAAACACTAACAGTTAAGAGAAAAAGAAGAAAACACACACCTGTAAACCACTCAAAATTAACGTAGTGTTCAATTTAAAAATCACAAAAATGAAAGATAAAATTGAATTATACTAGATTAGGTTTGTATCAATGTGTTACTTGTGTTACTATAGGATTTTACTTACTTTTTCAATTGGTGGATTTATTTCCATGTGAGTTCTGCCTAAGTACTGTAGGTATTAAAGAAACATTCTTCTAATTTCTAGGCTGAATCGTCTTGTAATTAAAACTTGCCCACTTACTGAAAAACGCCCACTTCATGAACTTGTTCCTCAGTTTCCTAGAATCCAATAAGTCAAACAACCAGCAGGATCTGGTCAGAGTTTTCCTCCCTGAATGTTCATGCTGATAATAATGCTATTTGTGATCTACACTATGCAAACAGGCGATAATGAGATCATTGATTTTAAAAGATTTTCTGAGTAATTTTGAATATAATTACTGCAAAAATAGAAACCAATATGTTAATTACTTGATACAATTCAGATAATTAATTAACCTTAATTTTTTTAAAATATTTAAGTCCTGGAAAAAAAAAATTGAATTTAAAATCAACTGAAAACATTTTGACTATCATCACTTTGAACTTTTGGGAGTTTATTATGTAGGCTAGAAAAATATTATTGTATCACAATTTCATACTGACTCTAGACTTCAGATACCAGCGTCATGTCACTACAAAATATTAAAAACATAAAAATTAAATAACAAAAATATATAAGATATAAAAAATATTAAAACTATTAAAGTCAGTCATGGTTTGAACCTGCTTGTTCCAGTTCAGGGTCATGCTGAGCTGGAGTCACTCTCCAGCAGCCAATGGGCGAGAGGCGGGGTCACACCTGGACAGGTCACCAGTCCATCATGGGGCCACACGGCTACGGGGTGACCATAGCCTAATGGGGAAGGAGATCATTTTCTGATCTCGATAGCTCAGAGTTCGATCCCTGGTCTTGGCAGGCTATATGTCGAAGTATCCTTGAGCAAGATATGGAACGCCAAAACTGCCCCCCCCCCTCCAGATGCTATACAAAACGGCTGCCCTCTGCTCCTCACAGATGGGTTAGATGCTGATAGATCATTTCCCCAAGAGGCATCATTAAAGTATCACTCATGGACAACCACATACAGTGGGGCAAAAAAGTATTTAGTCAGCTACCAATTGTGTAAGTTCTCCCACTTAAAAAGATCAGAGAGGCCTGTAATTTTCATCATAGGTATACCTCAACTATGAGAGACAAAATGAGGAAAAAAAATCCAGAAAATCACATTGTCTGATTTTTAAAGAATTTCTTTGCAAATTATGGTGGAAAATAAGTATTTGGTCACCTACAAACAAGTAAGATTTCTGGCTTTCACAGACCTGTAACTTCTTTAAGAGGCTCCTCGGTCCTCCACTCGTTACCTGTATTAATGGCACCTGTGTGAACTCGTTATCAGTATAAAAGACACCTGTCCACAACCTCAAACAGTCACGCTCCAAACTCCACTATGGCCAAGACCAAAGACCTGTCAAAGGACACCAGAAACAAAATTGTAGACCTTCACCAGGCTGGGAAGACTGAATCTGCAATAGGTAAGCAGCTTGGTGTGAAGAAATCAACTGTGGGAGCAATTATTAGAAAATGGAAGACATACAAGACCACTGATAATCTCCCTCGATCTGGGGCTCCACGCAAGATCTCACCCCGTGGGGTCAAAATGATCACAAGAACGGTGAGCAAAAATCCCAGAACCACACGGAGGGACCTAGTGAATGACCTGCAGAGAGCTGGGACCAAAGTAACAAAGGCTACCATCAGTAACACACTACGCCGCCAGGGACTCAAATCCTGCAGTGCCACACGTGTCCCCCTGCTGAAGCCAGGACACGTCCAGGCCCGTCTGCGGTTTGCTAGAGA